>OW388300.1:67347766-67947766 GCA_936450465.1 Gibbula magus | reverse complement strand
TCATGGTGTGTATCATCAGGGTTTGTATCTTCATGACGTGTTTTTGTCCTGGTGTGTACCATCATGACGTGTATCATATGAAAATAGTTGTGTAGCTACATGTAACTTGCTTCATTTGTCAATAATTAGTTGAGGCAAATAACAAGTTAGTTTTGTTCTCCCATGTGAGTAATGGAAGCAGTTCGATCTATATATATTAGCTTGATAATTAAGATAGCTCAATCGCTCTATCTATTAAGTTGATGATTGGTGCAGACACAAAATGACATCCATGATTAAAGTCAAACGTGATCTTATAATTATAATAATTGTTCCAAAATACTATTAATCTGTTTTGTCTATAACATTGTGTGTATCAAATCATGTTATTATTCCGTATTCAAACGTACATTTACAGATGCTCAAAATAACAATTGAAGCTTCGAAACATTCCCATGTAGATTTCAATAAAGCATCAGCTATCTGATGGTGTGTCATCCAGAACCCTTAATGGTTTAAGAGCCGAGACAAGTCTACAATGAGGCAAGTCTACAGAGCTATGAAATTAACTCAGAGGCTCCTTTTTCATATTATTCAAATTATAATAACGTTCATTTCGGAGTCTAAATGTTAGACGTAACTGATCACCTTAATTTGGTGAGTTCGTAACACATGTGACTCTGTAGTGATGTCAAATAACATAACCAGCAATAATATTTTAGTTTAGAGTAGTAATGAGATCAAATTAATTAGATACGATCCACGCCAATGTTCAAATATCATCATAAGATATATATAACCTTCCAAAACTAAGACCGCCCAAAGACAGACGCCTTAAACAACATCCGTTTTGGTTGGTTGCACTGAAGTTGACTGCACTGTTACCTCACCCAACTGGTCCAAACGATAAAAAAACAACCCACATTTGTAGAGAATGACTTTATTCAGTATAAAGCGTAATGTAATTGAGGATATAGTATTTTTCAGTACACAATATACATATTCAGTAGCACATAATTAATATTAATCGTCTCAGCACAATTTTCTATCAAACACATATCATGTCTCATCCACAGCACCCATGTCATGAAAGAACTAGCCAAGTTTTAGCAAGTGTCAAACTGAATTCAGGAACTCAAATGGAGACTTTATATTAGTACTGGTTTACATGATCTTAAAAAATCTCCTGATGTATTTAATCATTACTGTAACGATTGGAAGTTAACTGTCAATCTATCGACAATCTAAGTTGTAGATTTTGGCAGTGGCCCTGCTACGTCATCTAAAGTGATGGGGTCAATTTTAATGGATAACAGCTGGCGGAAGCACCCTGGTTTATTTACTAGTTCTAAATAATGTGTTAGGCATTATCTCCCCTTACATTGTGTAATAGTAACAGAAGTCATGAACAAAATCTACCTTGTTCATTATTTAAGAAAAAACAAGTTGGTGGCAGTATATCATGTAGAACATTCGATGGCAGTTTATTTCATGCATGTAAAACAGTTGAAGATAGTATATTATGTAGAACAATTGATGGCAGTGTATTATGTAGAACAGTTGATGATAGTATATTATGTAGAACAAATGATGGCAGTGTATTATGTAGAACAGTTGATGGCAGTGTATTATGTAAAACAGTTGGTGATAGTATATTATGTAGAACAATTGATGGCAGTGTATTATGTAGAACAGTTGATGGCAGTATATTATGTAGAACAGTTGATGGCAGTATATTTAGTAGAACAGGTGTATGTAAATGTACATGTCCATAAAACAACCAAAATCTGCATTGTTTACACTTCAAGGAAATAGGAATAACGACAATATGACTGAAAAAAACCCACACATTCCCTTATGAATAAAAGTTGATACTACGATAGTATAAGCTTATTGAAATGCAACGACATATTACTGTGTGAAGTGTTTCACCCGAAGATTAAAATGTGAACCTTGAGTTAAAAAACTATTTACAAGGCAATATTCCAATAACATATTTGAACCAAATCGAATGTGGAACTGCTAACATATTTCTCCTAAATATTACGAATATGATATTCACAAGGGAGCAATGGAAATCCTTTTCTTGCATAGTCGGCTTCAATGCGTCATGACATATTTGTTCATACAACTAACGGAATTGGGCATGTTGAGATTAAAAATTGCTCGTTGGTTCGTCTCGTGCCATAAGAACTGTTCTAGAACCAAAATACTTAATTATGAACATGATCATATTGCGACTAAGAGACTAAACACAGAGATCATGTGTTCCCAGTTTGTTAAATGATGTTTACGCAGATGGCTATGTTATTTCGTCATTGACGTTAGTGATTATTCAGGCGGTATGCCGGAAAATGCCGTAAGCTGTAATGCATGTGTGTATACACATATTAGAAATACCCCAGTAGTGGAACTACTTGAATATAGAACATATACACAATTTTAACAATGCTTTTCAAACATTGATGCACGTTATTTCCAGTACGTAATTAAAGTTGAGAGAAGTTTTAAGAGAGGGACTGGTCACTGAATCCCAGCACTGTCAGCTTTAGAGCTTATTCAACAGCTGCTACTGTTGAAAGAAATGTGCATTTTGTTGTATCATAACAACACATGCCTTTTTCTCTGATGAATGATTTGGAATCATATATTGTCGAGTTCACGGTGGCCGACTAGATATACTGCTGTTACAGTCAGTGCAGGAGGTTGTTGCCTGACTCATTGGCACATGTCAACAAGAAGCTTGTCTTCAACACGTTCATGTATTTATGTTTACTCAAGACCTGAGAGACGTTCTTGAATCGATAACACAATTACCTTTTCAGCAATTTCATGGCCATTCAAGCACATCATCTTAAATACTCTTAGTATCCGTTGGTCAGCGAGAGATAAAAGACTAATATAATGGAATTTCCCCCGTGTGTCTAATTTAATTAGAACAATAAAGCAAATGAACAAATAGGGTTGAGAATCAGTTTGTGTTCAGACTGAGGATGGTGCATGCTCGATTGTTTGTGACAGGCAATGTCTTAGAAGATCTTAGTTAAACATTTGAACTTTTGGCACTTCATACATGTACATCCTTGTTTTGTTATATGCTGTGGTGTTTTCTTCAAGTGGATCTTACATTGACTTCCAAGTTTATATACCTATACTAACCAAATATTACCTTCTTTCGATTCTCCGACATTTCTTTTCTGAGGCTGTCATTATGAGAATCGTTGCTTTTCTAATCTATGCCATAAATCAAGTGATACGTATGAAAGAGACTGAAATATATGTGAATGCGAATTATATAATGATTATACTGTCTTTTCTTGACTAATACCATGTTATCTCAACGAGTGAGGTAGAAAGTTCATGTTTTAACGAAAATATATATAACTTTTCTACCTCAGGAGAGTCAGGCACCCATCGCCTGCACTGGCTGTAACAGTACTGTTTTTAATAAGGCCTCCCATAACAATAAACCCATGAATGATTACTGGTATATCTTTATAACATCAACATCAACATCAACTTCCACTTCGTGTTACATAGGCAAACTTAATTTCATTAAAAAGTTATATTTCTATATTGTGACGGTCTATATCCGAAATTAATTCAAACGCACATTATAAACCTGACCTCATGTACCTGAATGTGCAAGCTTTCTCCATCCCGTATAACAATATCCTCTCTGTAGGTGTACAACCAACCGTGTATCTCTGTGACTTGCTATTTACAGCAGAGATCACACCAAATCACCTGTAATCTCCTTAGCGCCCATTCGGCAAATTACAGGAAGCTGATTGAAGCAAGGTTTAATTGGACTTCTCTCGTTTGTTCAATGAAATGATTATGCCCCACTACGCCAGTTTCTTTGTTAGGGGATTAATTAAGGATTAACGAGGGAACAAGTGCGGATTAATTAGGATTAATTAAGGGACTGCCAGAGGATTAAAATACAGTTCACTGAAAGGCAGTTCGATTCAATATTTTATTCAGTTTTACATTCATACACATTATTATATATAAATACATTTTATATATCAGTAATCAGTCAGTAATAAACATTTTCATGTAAAATATACATCATTTTCCATCATTTTTCATGGAATATTTATTAAAACATTAACATTATCTATTCATTACAAACTCATATATCCACTTACGAATACTTGACAAAATTTACAATAATATATTACAAACCCACTAAGTGGGAGACAGCATCCCCGTATTCAACAACGGTGTAGTGGCCTTCGTGAAGGCGCCGCTTCTCTGTCTTCTGGTACTCTTCGGGTAGGTTGATGTTGGTCCTCAACTTCGGAAGGACTGGCATTGTCTTCACAAGATCCTTTAAATTCCACTGTGATCTTGTCGTTGATGGTATGAGGTGATCAGGTTGTTGAGGGTGTTGATCGTTGATCTACAAGTAGCCGTACAGCATCTCCAATGTATACTTTCTCCTTTCCTTTCCCCATATATACGTAGTTTCCAATGAAAGGAGTTCACCACTTATATTAGTTTTAATAATAAATTGCTCATTATCATGGTTAGTATAAAAGTTCACATATCACCTGGCACCAACTGCCAATCAGTGTCGTTAATTATAATCCGATATTCGTTAACTAGTCAGGGATTAGAAACTGGCATATCGGGGCGACCCCAATGAAATTACATCAATTTGTGGGCATTGGAAAACCACTGGAGCAGTTTGTGTATACATTGCTTGTGATCTGAAAGCAGGAGTACATATGCAAGTAAACGAAGTTAATTCTATTATTAAATATGAAGTGTCTTCTAAATCAATAGACTTTTACCTAACACTGTTATTATTAACTTTTATAAAAAATATATCGCTGTTGCTTAAACACTTAACACTCGTTCTTTATGTTCATACTTGAATGTACTACAACCATATTAAACAATCCATCTTGATTTGATGTTGTTGAACAAATGATTTTTTATTATAAAATATTTCAGATTCTATATATCTATATGATAATCATATTTACATGTACCTAAACAATGGTTAACACTTCAACATATCCTTCTGTTTCAAATCAAAGGATACGTGAAAGAGTAAAGTCTGAAGATGATCAATGTATCTTAATACTGACTTATATAATTCTATGGGTGATTAGGACTAGTCATTTAGGTGGGACATCAGGGTTTTTGATTGCCAAAAATATTGAAATATTTATAATATGGCAAGTCTTGTCATCTGTGGAATATATTTTACAACAGAAAAGATCACTCATTGAGACTGCTTATTTGCGTTCAGAAAAACTGAAAACACAAACTATGTCTGAACTTACAACTGATTAAGCGCTCAAGCAAATGTTCTTTAAGTTTTTATTGTTGATTATTTCCATTTAATGTGGAGACAAGAATAATAATTTAAAAATCTAAAACCCATCTTAAAATAAAACTGGTCAACAGTTTTAACATTGTCCATACGTTTGATGAATTTATTCTCCAGTATGTATATGAACAATATTGAGATCATAGTTATTAATTTCTTCAGAATTAACAAAACTGAGAGTGAAAGTCATAAGTCACAGATGGCAAATGTCAGCAATGACATGTTCAGTAGAAACCAGACATAAAGGCCTATTCTCGGGATTCCTGGCTAACAAAGGAGGGACCACTACATAGCTATATCAGGACTAATACATATGAGCTGGATTCCAATAACATGCAATCCTGTTTAAATCCTGACATTTACATGATGTTTGATCTCGCAAACTTGAAGGAGCTAGTAAATCTCCGGTGAAGGTTTTAAGACCATTTTAGACTGGATATAAATGGGTTTTTTTTATTGTGGGCGATACCTGGTTGATACTTTCTTGATTGGTTAATTGTACCTTTGAGTAACATTCACCTGGATACTGAATAGTCAATTGATGAATACATTAACAGTTGATAAAATTAACAGTTTGGTACCATAAGAGTTATCCTGTAGCCCGCGGATCAGTAAACACACAAACGAGTATGAACACATGAGTTTATTCACTGGTTACCTTTGACATCAGTGCAACTTTATTCCCCTAATTCAACAACATAATAATTATAAACATTAAAATAATTTCAAATGATGAAATTCATGCATTTATTCATACAATATATTTTCTCATGATTTTTGTTGACATAAAAATTAATGAAATTAGTTGAATAATATTCATGGACTTTTCTCCAAAGATTAGAGAACTTATCTTACATGTGCAATCTGTTGAATTCAATCAGTTAAAACGGTATTTTTCAATAAGCTATTGCTGCCATGTCCATTTACACTTGTGAAACATAAGTGCTTTCTGTATTCATGTGTATTAAATATCTCTGACAGTCCATGGAATAAGTCAGTGTATTAAAACTTTTCAATAAATGTATTCATATCAAAACCATGTTCATTCCTTCAGTAATTGGCTACTCAATACAATTAGCACAACGTGTCTCGCAAAGGATTAATTTCTTTTCTTTTGAACAGACACGGCACTTTGCTGAATGTCTCTCTGAACATCCGCAACTCCCATCACCTTCAGCACTTGATGTTAGCAGGAAAGAGACAGGTCATCCGTGAATAGCATAGAAGGAAGAGCGCACCTGTGAGACAGAACCCTGGGGTGGTGCTGGGAGTAGATCAAGTTGACCAGTTTATCTAATGACGAAATCTGTGTACATGTCAGCTCATTAAGTAAGGATATTGACTGGTCAACTGTGTTGAATGTCTACTTCAGAGTTGCGTTCGTTTTGACTCACTCTACTCTACTTGAACATGATCAGTTGCCATGAACAATATGAAGTATCACATCCGGCGTCAATCAATATGGCCGACAGAATATATAGGCTCAGCATTTGATTTATTCATCCATTTGTTTAATTATTGTGTATTCAAAAGGATGACCTAATCCAAACACGACGGGTCAGATCTACAATCGTCTATGATTATACCGCTCACTCTGTACATTCACGCAATCATAGATGTACATCAGTGAAACTGTAAAATTGTATGGTATCTGAATACTCATATCAAGCCTATAATCACATTTTGCATTCGGCCTACCCATATCAAACCTAACATCCGACTAATTACGATGATCGCTGGCCAGGTTAAAAACACTGTGTCAAATGACGTACTTCCGTTACTCCTCATGACCTCCCTCCTCGATTGAGTAGGATGGGCTTTGAGTGACTCCAGAGAGACACTATGGTCGTCCGAGGTGGCGGGATAGCGCAGTGGTTAGCGCGTTCGGCTTCGGATCAAGAGGTCTGTTGTTGGAATCCCGCCAGGGCCACGGCAACTTTGTCTGCAGTAGAGAACTGTCCTACACGCAGTAAGGTTTGGGTGTTACCGCAATGCATTGCCACATGGTGTTGCGGGTCTTCTCCCTGCAATAATACTAGCATACGTAAAATACTCTTGAAAGCGGTGTTAAACACCAAATCACCTCACCTATGGTCATTCGTGCTAAACTATGTTGGTGCCACCAGGAAACAGCTCGTCCGTGAATAAGAAAGAAAGAAGAGCGAACATGTCAGACAGAATCACACCTGACGAGACCTGACGAGACCTGACGAGAGTTTAACAGCTCATGGGTAACATTGCAGCCATTAGTGGCGTGAAATATAATTGGTACCTAAATTAACTGTACAGAAGGATGGCCTAAACTGAATTATCACTATTATAACTAATTATCACAATGTTAATTAAACAAAGGGTTCTAATGACATCATCATTTCAATATATTGTAAATTAATTTAATACCCATCATCTTGTATGTCAGGTACATAAAAGATATGTTTGAAACAATGTGCCTTTGTCTCTTTCTTAATCAAACATGAACAACATTTGCATAGTGACCTAATTTTAACATATTTGACAGCTTATTGCTTCTAAAAGTCCCACACATCAATCTCACGACATCCCTGTTTTCATATAATACCACCATTGAATGGAACTGTAAACATGCCTAACCCTCACTCAGTTGAAGAAGTATCTAAAGATATATCTGTTTGAATCATGATCTACAGATACTCAATCTATGAACTCTGTTAGCACTTTGAGCAGAATGTGATGGAGAGTCTTGCACAATATCAGAAATCATATTATAATAATGATTATTATCATTACTTACTATGAGTTAAATGCATATTTTTATTTTAATTCACTTGAAAGGTAAAAAGAATAATTAAGAATGAAAAGCACCTTGATGCACTTCAGGACGATGGATACTTTAAAAAGGTGAAGCTTGTTACAAGGGATGGAATTGTTATTAGCCTTGGTATCAACATGTTTTAACTTTTTGAAACAAAAATATTTTTTCAATGCCATCAGAGCATATTGAAATAGACAGAACTTGTCTTTGAAGGGCTAGTATATTATTTTATAATCTTCCCTCAACTGTTCTTGTCGATTGTCTTTCACAGTGCAAACAATTTTTTTAATACAGAATTTGTATAATTCACATGCCGACGTGCGCGAATAATGACAATTTCTCAGCCTGCAACCATCTGCAACAAACAATGGTTCAAATAAACATATTTTACGACTTAAGTAGGTTTAAGATAGCGAGTATGCTACTCTTAACATTGTTATTGTGTATTATTCCTGCTGTGTTAGTTTTGATAGCACAAGGTCGTCCCTCCCTGAAGCAATGCATTTTGATGAGATGTTTATAGTTATTTTGGGAACGGACATCTTAATTAGGAGCAATCAAATCCACACTGTCGATCTGTAAACACCCCCAAGATATCAATTGATTGATCTTAATTTGCATCCTTCGGGGATTAATAGGACAATTTTCCAGATATGTTGGCCCCTTCAGTAATACATCCGTGGATATTTTTAATTTCCAGATACAGATGAACTAGTCCTTAGCACTGGCTTCTATCAAGATGGATATCAGGTGTATATCATTGTGTGCCATGTCCAAGCAGGTCAAGAAGACGTCAGACCAAATCCGGGAAGTCTGCACATTCTGTCAACTTACATTCGGTTCCTTCTCACATGCGAGCGCTCAACAGGATTTGATGGTCATCACTACATTTTTGTCAGGACCAAAATTGACACACACTCAACTATTCCAACCTCAAAATGTGTCATCTTTACTTTTTCTGATTAGTTATCATCCTTCAAAGTGTAAATTATTCAGCCTATACAAATATAGATGAACATGGATTGCATGCTCAGAACACACTAGTACCTATGTATCAAGACGACATCAAACGCTACATTTATATATATAGCTCATTAACCAATTCTTTTATGTTTTGTGAAAACATGACATCAGTTCTTATTTATTCCTTATCTCCCCCTTTGATGGTTTTTAGAACTAGAACTCATATTCAATTACTTTGTACAACTTCGCATTATGTACAAATAAGGTAAATAGGATAGGTTTTGTTTTTATGAAATTTGTGATATTTTGAGAAACGAATCCCTGAGGCTCTGTTATCAGCATATAAGTGAACTAAGGTCTGAAAACTTTTCTAACGTATGAACAACTTTTGGTTTGATCATATTTCCCATTTCTCGTGATTTGGAACTAGCTTGGGAAATGGCAATATTACCACATATGACATGATGAAAACTTGTGCACAGAAAAATTATTTTATTCGGATTTCTATTGAAAACAATGCGTTTTCTCCGCACAAAAAATACGAGTGAGTTATGCTCATCGCGACTTGCTCAATATCGCATCCATTTGCAGCGAGAAATTTAAGTTAATTGATTAATGTAACAAGTAATTGCAAAGCAAAGTGGCACCACACAAGGGCCGAGAAATAGCATCCATAAAAATGAGGTCAACAAAATGTTCATATATTCACAAAGAGATAAACAGTTGGGCTCATAGAAAAGGTAGAGTTAAGGGTTTTTAAATTGACAAGCGTCATTAGGTCATCATCCCCCGCCACAACGAAGTCTTGGGAATATTGTAATGACCTCAGTCCATCCGTGCATCTGGGTTTCGTTTCCGGACCAGAACTCAACTTTAAGGCCCAGCTCAATGAAAACTCATCATGTGTAGAGATGTGTTTTGTCGAGTTTTCGATTTCTTTGGAGTATTTTTTTTAGCCGTTTCCAGGGAAACATACTTGAAAATTTCGTTTCCTGACCTATCTCAATGAAACCTGATATGCAGAAAAGTCATCATGTGTAAATGTGCCTTTTAGGGGTTTCAACTTCCTTGGAATTTTAGTTTTTAGCCGTTTCCATGGAAACATAACTGAACATATTGTTTTCGGACCAGACTAAATAATGTAAGATATATCTCAATTAACCTGTGTCGAACAATCATCATGTCCTTTATTTCGGACTACTATTTTCGGCAATTTCCATGGAAATATATCTTTATCTTGATTTTGGAACAAAACTCAAAATGCTTTTTACAATTTCACAGATCCAGTTACATCCTGTTTGGCAGAGATTCATACATTTGGGGAAGTATATAATAATTTATTACTTATAAGGTATTAGGATTGATTAAATAATAAACCTCCATAATCATTGTTCCATATATTTTAAACTTTTCCCTCTTAGTGAGGGATATAGTTATCTCTGCTTGATTTTTGTTTCATTTATAAATACTAGTACTGTTTCTGAGATTTTGCAATAAAGACTATCATATGTTAATGAAACTTAGCCTCGGTTAATCAACGCAAAAGCATTTGAACCATTGATTTAAGCTCATGTATTGATTTTTTACAGACGATTTAAAACCTGTCGAGTGCTCCTGTGTCTTGGGGAAGGGAGTTGGGTCCTTACAGCAAGCAAAAGGTGTACCAACATATATCAGTGAAAACACTGTCGAGGTAGGCGAACTACTCTTTCAAAACATAATAGGATTTATCTGAAACGTCACCATTATTTTAGGTCTCCTGCTCATTTTGTGGAGAACATATCTGAGCTACACAGTCTGCATATTTCTGGAACGTCAAAGGTTATCTATAACGCAAGGTTCGAGATTACCCTTTTGCTATTTAGACAGTTTTAAATTTACCAAAAAGTCTCTGTTTTGGTCAAGCCCATGTGGACAATCTGTGTGCTTCGTCAACACAATTGTTTTATGTAAACATGTAGTCCACAGGCCAATAGAGGCCCACTTGCATTTCAAACTTCAAAGCGAACCATCTTCTGAAGGAATTTCAGAGGCTTCAACTTGCCATGCTATGTCAGAAGGTCTTCAGCATCATGTACCAGGAAGGAGATGCAGTATTCAGCTCAGATACGTACATACCAAATTCTGAGAAGGTGAAGGAAATTAAAGATGCTTGTTACTTGGGAGATTTTTCATCACGTAGAAGCAAGCATTTGTGTCATATATTGTGAGAGTTCAATTCCCATGTTATTGGAATGGTAAGCGGGCAATATAATTTTATTTACACCTTTATGTTAATTCTTAGTTGTTTATCTATTGAACGATGCCAAGTACTTTACTGTTAAATTATTAGGTCTTCAAGACTACGTCTGGAAGACCTATTGTTATTATCGTGTTTTTCTTTCTTTTTTAGGTCTTCAAGACTACGTCTGGAAGACCTATTGTTATTATCGTGGGTTTTTTTAGGTCTTCAAGACAAAGTCATGAAGACCTACATGTATTGTTATTATCGTGGTTTTTTTTATTCATTATTTGCACCGAATTTTGTCCGCAGGATTCCCGCTTAACGGCTCAAGCGATTTACATGCAATTCGCAGAGTTAATAGCTTGGGACTTAAACTGGTTTTGTGTCGAACCACATTTTGACTTCTTTCTTGAGTTATCTGCGCTTGAAGGCGAAAGTTCAAACCTTAATAGCTCGAAAACTATTCAAAATATTTTCATAAAACTTTCACCAAAATGCTGGCAACAATATTCCTCATCGATTAGGGCTATAGCGGTTTTCGGCCGTCATAATAGATTTTTTGCTTTTTCAAAAAAACTGAAAATTTTGTGAACTTTCGCGGTTTTGAGGGTATGCGTCTTCAAAAATCATCTCCTAAATCACGGTAAAACATTCAGCTATGTGTGATAGCTCATTTGAAAGCTAAATAAATTTAGAAAAACAGTACTGAAACCGAATTTTGAATTTAGACCTTGAATTCGAGTAATCTGCCCTTGAATATGGACGTTTTTCAAAAAGGCGTTTTTCGGCTCCATGTTCAAAGGGGCATTTCTCTGTAACAAGTCGACTTAATTCAACGTTATTGGCAGCCATCTCTTTCTTATAACTAGTTTAACAATTTCATAATATATCATTATCATATAAAAGTTGATAGTTTCGGCACAATTTCGACATATTCCCATAAAAGTAAAATTTTGTGATTTTGATACTTTTCGAGGGCCACTTTCTTTGTAGAATTGTTGATCGTAAACCACTGACGATACCATTATGTTTGATAGCTCATTTTGAAAAAGAGATGTTATGTTTTAAAGACAATAAATATCAATCATGTGTCTGTCATAGGTCACGTGTGACTGGTCATAGAATATTGTCATTTTTCGAAAATCGCCATTTTCAGCAAAGTTCAAAGGCTCACAACTGTTTAACTAATTTCGATATCTGAATTTTATTTACAGCTCCGGATGCACAATTTGAAGAACAATAACTTCTCTGTTGAACCCTTTCATAAAAAAATTGATAGTTAAGCTCCAAACATTTCAAACGTTGTCTTGGGGTCCAGATTTAAGCATTTTTGAGTATTTTCTTGAATATTCAGAAGATTAAACGCATTTCCTATGTATGCAATCTTAATGATGATTACATCTACTTAGTGGAAATTAAAGCACAATATTTTGTATGTCGCAACTTAGAATGAAAATATTAACCATTTTGTCTCAATCGTAAGAATGGCCATGTAGGGGCCCATTAATAAGCGATTGTTCCATTTTCAGAGAGTCATTGTCTTTGGGGAAGTTTTGTAAAATAACTATTGAAGATAGAGACATGTTTGATAGCTCATTTTAAAGCAGAATAACTGGCGAATAACCGAGAGTCCAACATGGAGTTCAAGGTCAAGCATAAGTCTTGAAGACCTAAGTATTGCCTTGGCAATCCTAGTTTTACATTATGATTATCTCTCATATTTAAGTAATGACGTCTTGTCCTTTTCGTTGGAAAGGCCATGGAATGCATCATGTGAGGCTGTGGTGAGAAGTTGCTGATACATGGTGAAAAGACTATACGACCTGTGGATTAGAAGTCCTTCCTGAGCAATGATTCAAACAAACAACGATTCATGCAGTTTACGACCGTGATCTTTGACTTTAACATGAATATTAACATGATTCACTGCATATCATTAGACATATTCTTTCAGTTACTCCAACAATCTCTGGAGCCAGGATGCATACGCCCATAGACTACAACGCAAAGAGGCCACTGTGGTGTGACAGGCATGCTAACCTGAAAACGGATGATGGACACACGGTCACTAAAACAGAACTGCTTTCGCTGCAATCATCTTTGGAGGAAACCGATCAAGTTATCATAGTATTGATTTTTTGCTCATACTATGTGTAAACTTGTTGTGTAGAAAACATGGGTGCATGGAGATCTTTATTGGCCGGTGGATTACTGTTGCTCTGACAGATTCTTGAAGAAAGGCCCCGCCTTGCCAGGAAGAAACTGAAGGGAATTTCCTCCCTACATATTGCCTTGGAAAGGAGGGCAAGGAGTATGAGTTTCATAAGGTCAACAAGTCGAACATCAATCCGCTCATAAGAGCTGGGGTATCTGTATTATCATGTAATTAAATCTGAAAACAATTTATCCTTGTTTCATCAGGCCTGCACGGGCTGCTGGGAGCTGTCCTTAAACATTTTACTTGTTCGAGTTCTCCAACCTTAGGTAATAAAGCACAAAGCTACAGAGCCAATTGCTCTTAATAAATTAACATGAATGTGAAATGTTTAAGGAGGATCCACACAAATAAGTAAAATCCACTACACATTCATGAAAATTGCTCATAAAATTGAATACTGACTCTTACAAAGAAACTGAAAAAAGGGTACCTCTCCATTGAAACTGTTCTACTGGAAGATATTCTGCCCTTCAAAAAACAAAACATGTGACGAGTATTACATTACATAAACAATGAGTTCAAATATCGGGTTAGAAATGGAATGCTATGATAAACATTACATAATACACGTATGTTCATGAAACATAAATACTCATTCATTCTCAGAAATGTCCAACATGAAATATCACTGCATTCACTGGTTGAGAATCTGATAAGCAAAGAAAAAAGTATAACATTCAGGTAAAATAATTTGGAGATAAGTATTCGTGTTCTAGGATTTTGCAATGTAACAGTAGGTCAAACGTAACACTGAGAATTGGGGACATACTCAAATGAACGCACGTACGTATCAATTATACACCATATGTCACCCCTAAAATAACTTTAATAGCTCTTCAAACTCGAAAATCAACCACAAAATCTTCTCCCGTGAACGTTATCCCGCAGAAGACACCCCTTCAAACGATCTGATTGGGCCTAATGATGGTGTGTATTATCTCGGTATGTATCACAATGGTGTGTATCATCATTAATGCATATACACATGTTATGTATCATCATGAATGTATATCATTGTTATGTAAATTCAATTTGTGTATCATCATGTATGTATATGGTTATGGTGCGTGTCATCATTGTACGTATCATCATGCATGTGCATCATCAGATCATCACTATACCTGTATATATGAAAATACTTAACAGTAACTGTTGCTCAAGTTGTATCCTCCCACGTGGATACTGTTCGATCTATCTATCTAATAATTAGTTTGATAATGGAGGTAGCTCATTCTATATATATTGGCTTAATAACTGGGTTAGACACATACTGTGAGAAACGTGAGAATTATAATTGCGATGATTATGTCCACCAATGATCAATCAATGATTATTGAATGTGTTTTGGGTATTGAATTGTGTGTATTAATATATGTAGTTATTTTATTATGAAATTCACATTAAATTCAATTAACAAATGAAACCCCGAAACATTACAATGTAGAATCACAAGAAATGTTCGGATTAAAGCTTCAACTACTTGATACCATATCAAAAACATTATCACACAATGATAACTTTTATTTAATGAGGTCGTAACATATTAAGCTGTGTCAGTGATGTCAAATAACATAAAGAACAACCATGCAATTCATTCATTGTAGTTTAGGATATTTGAAATTAAATGCAAATCAAAGTTAAGATACATGTACATGGTCCAATACCATTAAAAGTTGTATAGAGATCAAATTAGGTATGATCCACTCCAATGTTCAAATATGTCATCTTAATTACACTACGGCCCAAAGTCACATGTAGTTAGAGTGTAATTGTGACATTTCACTTTCTTGAGTGACGCCAACCCTGATCCAATTAATTAAATAACACTTGTCCAACAAATCGTTTAGTAAGAGATAGGAGGGAGAAAGGAAGTCCTATCTTGTTACATCTTGTAATTGGGTCACTTTTGTTAGAAATAGCCAGGGAGAACGCCATTGTTTATTTACCTGTTCTTACTATTGTTGTAGAAATTATCTCCATGTATAATGTGTTACGGTAACACAAGTCATGATTAAATATTCCTTATGAGAAAAATAAGTTGATGTCACTATGTTATGTAAAACAGTTGATGCCAGTATATTATGAAGAACAGTTGATGGCATTATATTGTGTAGAATAGTTGATGGCAGTATATAATGAAGAACAGTTAATGGCAATATATTGTGTAGAACAGTTGATGGCAGTATATTGAGTAGGACAGTTGATGGCAGTATATTGTGTAGAACAGTTGATGGCAGTATATTGTGAAGAACAGTTGATGGCAGTATATTGTGTAGAACAGTTGATGGCAGTATATTATGAAGAACAGTTGATGGCATTATATTGTGTAGAATAGTTGATGGCAGTATATAATGAAGAACAGTTAATGGCAATATATTGTGTAGAACAGTTGATGGCAGTATATTGAGTAGGACAGTTGATGGCAGTATATTGTGTAGAACAGTTGATGGCAGTATATTGTGTAGGACAGTTGAGGGCAGTATATTGTGTGGAACAGTTGAGGGCAGTATATTGTGTAGAACAGTTGATGCCAGTATATTATGAAGAACAGTTGATGGCAGTATATTGTGTAGGACAGTTGATGGCAGTATATTGTGTAGAACAGTTGATGGCAGTATATTGTGAAGAACAGTTGATGGCAGTATATTGTGTAGAACAGTTGATGGCAGTATATTGTGAAGAACATTTGATGGCAGTATATTATGAAGCACAGTTGATGGCAGTATATTGTGTGGAACAGTTCACAGCAGTATATTATCTAGAACAGTTGATGTCAAAATGGCAGTATATTATCTAGAACAGTTGATGTCAGTATGGCAGTATATTATCTAGAACAGTTGATGTCAGTATGGCAGTATATTATCTAGAACAGTTGATGTCAGTATGGCAGTATATTATCTAGAACAGTTGAATGTACAAAACCAACCAGAATTTGAATAGGATCTGCCTTGTTTACATATACTTGTTTACATTACGAGTAACTTTGTGACTGGAGAACCACATGTCAGGAACTTAAGGGAGAAGCATTCATGTAAGATGATGTATACTCGATAGTTAAATTAAAAAAGTGTATTTGTTGGAATCTGCTCACACAAGGAGAGCAAGTCAGCCTTTGAAGCACACGCCCCTCATTATGTACGTTTTACAGTCGTTAATTACAGTGTGAATCATCATCGGTACGTAATTATACACACATTGAACAACGTTTCGACACGTTTTATTATCCTAGCAAACTTTAAGAGAGGGATACCAACACTGAACGCTAAGTCAGTTTCAGGGCTTATTCCCCAGCTGATTCTTGTTGAACGAGGTTTATGTGCATTTTGTTGCATTACAACAACACATGCCATTCCCAGATGCTCTGGTATCTTATATTGTCGAGGTCACGTTGGCCGAATTGGTAGGCTACTGCAGCAAGTGCAGGTTGTCGATACCTGACTCAATAGTACATATCCACAGACGAGCATGTCTCGAATCGAGAACACATTTACCTTTGCAACAATTTCAGAGCCAATCAAGCACCATCGTCATAAATCATCCAAAACTGGCTCCCACAGTAGATATCGCTGGTGTGAGATCAAGCGATATCTACAAGCAATATCTACATTGTAGATATCGCAACAATCAAATCGTCATAATCATATAACATCATCAGTTAATGACATCACAAGCCTTGACATCACTGAGAACACTGCTGGCAATGTTATGACGTCACAAAGTTGATGACGTAACAATGCTATGAGGCCGCAATGCTGATGACGTCACAATGCTATGACATCACTGAGCTCACTGCTGAAGTAGTTAAATGGCAGTTTTTTGTTGTAGATATGTTCATTATTTTGCTAATAATTGTTGAAGAATGATTTTGAATGATAAATAAAATCTCACCCTTGTGTCATCTGATATCAAATATATCAACACTCGTTGATTACAGTGAAAATATCCTCGGCAAGCCTCGGATATTTGTAACTTTTATCAACTCGTGTTGATATATTTGATATCAGAAGACACTTGGGTGAGATTCTCTATATCTAAAGGAATTTCCGTGTTTGTCTAATTGAATTAGGCCAATAAAGCAAAAGAACAACATGCCCTGACATTAGATTGAGATTAAGTTTGTTTTCAAATTCCCTTTTATCCCCCGGCATGTAATGCGGTGGTATAGTTGTTGGCTCCGTCTGTCGGTGATCACATCATTTCCGTAGTAGTACTCTAAAACTACTTGGCCAATCTTCATCAAATTTGGTACACAGCCTCCCCATATCATGTAGATGTGCCTTTAGGGGTTTAGCTTTTAACATGTTTTCCATGGTAACAATTTGAACTTTGTCTATTTGGACTGAGTCTATTTGCAGGGTAGGGTTTGTTTCCAGACCAGATCTCTAAAACTATTTGATCATACCTCACCAAATTTGCCATATTGCCTCCCTATATCATGTAGATGTGCCTTTTGGGGGTTTACGCTTATAAAACAATTATCTTTGTCCATGGTAACAATTTGGACTTTGTCTATTTTGAGAGAAGCTTTGGTTTCCGAAGTAGATCTCTAAACTATCCAACCATACCTCACCAAATTTGTTATACTGCATCCCCAGATCATGTAGATGTGCCTTTCGGGGGTTTAAACTTTTTGAAAATTTAATTGTTTTCCATGGTAACAATTTGGACTGATTCTATTAGCATGGTTTCCGGAGCAGATCTGTAAAAGTATAAATGTGGTATAATGCCTCCCCATATCATGTAGATGTAATTTAAAATATCATGTTAGTAAAAATTAAGATTTCTAGCGATTTATTATAATTATAACTTCATGGTAAAATTGTTGACACTCTTATAAAATTATATTTGTATTTAGTTTTTATACGTCTAAACATCACAATTTAAATGATCTGATACTGACTTCAAAAATGATATTGTCACATACACAGACAAAATGAAATGCAAATCAGAATAAAATATTTCTAATTGTAACAGGCTTTTAAAAATAACATTTCATGATACAACTGTGTAAAAAATCATTCCTCGTGTGGAATTTATCACAAATCAAAGTAATATTTCATCAGAGTAATGTGTTAACCATCATGGTCATTGTTTTCATTTAAGTCACCTTTACTATCAAATTCATTTATATAATCAAAGTAATTTTGTTCATTAAAGATCTGGTGAAATGCATTTTTCTCAAGAATGACAGATGATTACCTCTACGTATACTGTATATTGGAATCAATTGAGCATAAAATCGAGACAATATACACTTGCAATTGATTATTAAGACGATTTTATTTTACCCATTTTAACAATACCGCGATTACCGCCGCAAAACGTTTTGAGAAGAATAATTGAGGTGTGACTGATTAACGACAGACGATGGGTCGTTTGTGACCAGCGGACCGACCCGCTCCGTGGAGCCTCGTTAATTAATTAATGTCGATTATCACTGCCGCTAGATGATTTTGTGAGGTGTGTTAAATACCTATATTTATGCAATGATTATGTAGGCCTAATTGACATCTGCGGAATTATCTAGTTGGATATCTAAACATTCAATATATGGAAAATTTAAGTTGTTTGATTGAAGATTTGTTGGTGAAATTAATAATCAACATGTTGCGAAATTACGCTGAATTATGACTATTGCCGAACAATAGATTACTCCAGTGACGTCACAGAGGTCATCCCTTCAGGGGCCACACCCCCGCAGACTTTCATGGGGCTAAATGAGGCGTATATAAGTAATTTATGGACCAATTTCAGACATTTAAAATTGAGCAATTGTCACATTGACATTCCATTTTAATGAATCCGATTGTTTTCATCAAATCATGTTTTCATCAAATAATTTTTTCATCAAAGTCATTTCTTTCATCAAGGTCATGTTTTTCAGTAAAATAATTTTTAAAAACAATGCTTAAAGTAAATACGTTTAAAGTAAATGTTAAATAAAGATACGTTTTGATGAAACCATATAATTTTAATACAGTATCTCAAGAAAGTACATAAACAATCTGAAGATATATATATATATATATTCCAAGATTTAAGGAGGTTTCCGTATTTATCCATATCTTAAGATTTTTGTACATATCTAAAGGTTTATCATACGATCTTAAAATATGAAAATATTCCAAGAAAGTATGAGTAAAATCTTAAGATATCTTTTCGTCAAAGATTGTAAAGTACGTCACAACTTGTATTTGCTAGTAAGGATGGCTCATTCAAGGAATCCACTCTCATGTTTTTGTTACACATCTGTATTGGGAATATAAAATAAAGTTCTTTTGGACTGTTTATATCTGACAGTTAATAATATTGATGAGTAAAAATTGACAAACAATGAACAACGTTGAGTATGATAGAGTTTCCTTTAACGAATATGTCAACACGTTCCAATGTTATCTCCCTCGGTCAGAATCAGAATGTTTTATTTTTCTGACACATTTGATGCATTAGCTGGATTTGTTTCCCAACAGATCATCGCACTGAGTTCTGATAAAGATGGAATTGTTTCAGAGTGACATTTTCGTCTCTGTTGAATACACAGGTGAAAGTTTGATATTTTATTCTACAAACGCTGACTAATTTGTTAAAATAAAGTCCTTGGTTAAAACATGCATTGATTTATTTTAAATCAAACAATTATAACATTTGTGCCATGAGTGTCTATTTTATGAGTACAGTTAACGTTCTATTTCTGTTCCAGATAACATGAGTAGTACGGTGACAAATACATACAGCTATTTACCTTCTTACTTACTTACTTACCTTAACCTTTAGCATGTTAAGTGTGACAGATTATACATATATATGGGATTCAAACAGATTTTCATCAAGCCTTAAACAGTGCATCTTCCCACGGCAAGGTGAAAATGCATCGAAATAAATTCTATGCATTTTTTACCTTGCCCTCAACATCACAGAATACTGTGTAACGAAGCAGCGACATCTATTGTGATCACGAGTTACGCCCCTTACCAGCTGCTTACAGACAGCCAATGAAATCACCGTTTACATTCGGTACTGCAGAAGTGATAATTCTAAAATTGTTATTTTTAGAAATATACGTTGGGTAAACGTTTCTTCTTGTACATTGCAATACTCGTCATATAGTACTTTAATACATGAAAATATATTATCATAAACATGCTAATTAAGAAAGAAGACCAAATGCGAGCCAGGAAGTGTTATAAGTTGATTGTTAAGTTTTTAACAGAGACATATGTAGTTCATATGCAAATGAGAAATACCCACGTTCAAACAAAGTTAAAAGATTTGAATACAAATCCTAGCATTGAATTATACTATTTCAATTAGTATAACGTGCTTATTTAAAAATTTTAACGTTTATAAATAAGAGTTAGTTAGACTTAGGCACAGTTTATCAAACAATAAATCAAATCACAGTTTGTTTGAAAGCGTTATACAGCCTGTATTTTCGGTATGTAGTTCAGTATTAAATAATTGAGATTGTTTAATCGAAATACCATGATGCCACACGAGTTATTTGGTATCCTGTAAAAAAAAGGTGTGAAATCATTAATGATAGTTTCAGTTAAACTCAACACTTGATTTCTTCGATTTCGGAGTGAATAACACATGCTAGTTATTTTTTTAACTTATATATGACTTTTTAAAAACTAAGACAACCAACTAAATTGAATCATTCAACGTTCTTCTAGCTGCAAAATTGTGAAATTAGCAAACGATACCTGATAACATGCGCAAAATCATACGGGAAAATTATGAATGTATCCAGTTTGGCAGTCATCATACAGTTACATCGTAACAGTGCGTCCACTCCATGTGCCAACTTTTTGGCTTTTGAAGCTGTCCGCTTCGACGTTTTGATTATCGATTACAGGTTTATGAAAGCGAATTGTAATTATTTTATTGCCTCAATTGAAAGTTTGTACAAGTCCTGGACTGATCAAAATACTGTCAAAAGTGTGCTACAGTTTGCGACCCAAAATTAGCGGAGAAATTGGACGAATTAGAAAAGGTGTTTTCCAGTCTAAATATAGATCAAGTCTATTACGCCTTTGCTGTTGACATCAGAAGTTCATATTGCAAGCTGTCTTCTGATTGGCCTATCAGATTAGCCTGCAGTACGTTAAAATCTTAGCACTGAAAATAGGAAGGATGAGGTCAAGGGCGGAGTGAGAAGATATGGAAATCTTTTCGGTACGCCCGTGACGTTGTGAAGATGTAAACAGTGTTGATATATAGTTTTAAAAATATATACTATTCAATATTTTTCGTTAACTTTCCTTTCCCCTTAAGAAATTATTCATTAAAAATGACCACTTGCCTCAAACACCGTTTACAGTTGAAAGTATCCATACTGTTTCACGCCAATAATAATAAAAACTCAAGAGCATGAGTAAGAACTGTTATTTTTGTATTGAAACGCAGTTTTAAGTAAGCGTATCGGCAATCATTTAAACATAGACATTTAAAATGGGTACTTAAAATACCTCTTGATGGAATGATGGTATCAATATCAATATTATTATTTCAACTGATTAACAGCCGGACTAGCAGCGGACATGAGCTCTAAAGACCTTAAATCCAAAATGGAAACTACTTACACAGTCAATTAAAAATAGTGAATCCTTTTAGTGAGTGAGTGAGTTATTGTTTAACGCCGCTTCGGCAGTATTGCAGCCATTAGCGGCGATGAATCCTTTTAATTATCATATACTCATATTTCTGTCAGTAAAAAAACCCCTGAAATTCCAACGTTTGAGACGGATGTATTTAGGATTCAGTCATTGAAGTGATTGAAAATATCACACAGATGTTAAACATTATTTCCCATAAGCCTTCGGCTTCACATTTTCATTTAGCATATTGCTTCTCTACCCGTGGACCAGCGCTATTTATAGAAAAACTGTAAAATTCACGCGACGACTGCCCATGTGACCTACCGCCAAGTCATGTGATCACCCATGCCCTTTCATATTTGCTTCAGTCGTACTTGTATTCAGGTGAGTTGACCAGCTGGTTTGTTGTATTGGCGCCTTACACGTTAGTGTTAGCATATTATAACTTTTGTGCTTGGACGTTTCCAATTTACCTATACTGTTACACTACGCGTGGCTCACGTGTTTCCTATACTCAGTCGCCATTTTGTTTTGTTGTTCCAGTTATGGCATGTCGCGAAGACGACACACTTTCCCTTGAGGGGGATTCAGGTGATGAGTTTAATGAAGACGCTAGTTTAATTGGCATTGATACGCATGGGGACTTGAGTTTGCACTAGACGAGAGTTTAAAACTACTGTTGAGAAACCTCATGGTTCGGTCGACGACCGGAAGGGGAAGAAGGCCAAACATGGAACAGTAAACAGAGCAAAAAGAGAAAGGCTTCTTGCAACGCTCCTGCCGTTGAAAGTACCCCCGACGCTACTGTCAGCAATATTTCACTGTTAGACTTGTCTTCTGACAAATAAGTGATCTTAAAGGGGCAGTAGCACGTTTTTTGAAAATTATATTTGTTTAGATTTCCCATTTATAATGATAGTTTATGTCATTTATATTTACTTTTGAGGGCAAAGCATCTTATTACACGAACAAAGTTTCCGTAGATGCAAAAACGGTGTTGCGTATAAAGCAAAAATTGCATGGCGGCCATTTTATTGTGAACACATTTTATTATTTCGAATGATCAAAACGATTCCCATGGCTTTACGAACCATGTACATTAATTTTTTAACTTGATTTCCCGAAGAGGGAAAGGAATTCTACTATTCGTGACATTATTTTTCAAATACATTTCATCGACTTATTTCATCGACAAAACGTGCTACTGCCCCTTTAAAACAGAAATTGGATACGATTCGTGACGATGTTGTAGTTCAGGGCAATGTTGAGGGTACTTTTTTGGCGCCTATCGGCGAGTTTGTAGACCATGCTGACGATGATCAGATATTACCAGATGAGGGGTTCCCTGATTCCCAGCCATGTCCAGCACAACAGGCCATTTCCACAGATGTGGGTAGTAGTAGAGATTGGAGCGAGTGCTCTCTGTTTAATGACAATGCTGTTAACGATGGGATAGAAAACTCTGATTGGCAGATACCAGTGTTAGAGGCCCCCAAAAGGGGAGATGCGATTAATCAGTCCTTAGAAGACATTGTTGAGACCTCATGTACTGCGCATTGTGCGGTTCATTCGATGATTGAAAAGTACCCTATTCCCCTGAATGCAGAGAAAATAGCTGCCCCCTTGGTTAATGCTGAAGTTTATTCAGAACTAGGCAAGCGTTCTCAGTCGATGGATCAAGGCCTTAAACAGATTCAAAATCTAAATACTATGGTATGGTACCCATTCTGAAGGTAGCTGGCTTGTCGAAGGGCAATTACACTCCAGAGCAGCTTTATGCAACATTAAAACCCCTATCACCACGCTCCTTTTTGGCGACGATATTGAAAAAGCTATCACAAGTTGTGAATCTGGTTCAATATGGCTATATCCCAGGTTTCAGGCACTCAAGGGGACGCGGTTATGCCTATGGTTCCTCATCACAACAGTCAGAACAGCCTTTCAGGGGACGAGGTTTTGGCAATAGGAGACCGGCGCCTTACTATGGACGGACGTTCCTTCCCTGCCTACACACAGTCCCGAGCTCCCCCAAACGAGAACCAGGGACAGTCTCAGGGGCATCGCAACTAGCCAAACAGGTGAGTTCAGTAGCTGGTACTAAAAACCGTTATTCTGAGTGGAGTAAATTCACTTCAGATACCTGGGTGTTGAGCTCTGTTCAGGGTAATGCTATTGAATTTGATGACTGGCCATATCAGCACAATGTTCCTAATCAAATATCTTTTTCCTCCGATAAGCATCAGAATGTTGAATGAACCTGGTCAATATATTTCAAACATGTTTCTTGTTCCAAAGCCAAATGGATCGTTTAGGCCAATTATTAAAGGGACACTGCGTCGAGGATAAAAATGAGAGATCACTTCTGCTTATTCTGGTTAACTTCTGGTTAACTTGTCTGCTAACGAGTTACGCTTCGCTTCACTGTCTACATGCAGTAGTTTTATTACTAATTACTTCGATTGTCTGAAATTAGGGGTCTGTGACGCGTTACCAGACACGTTAATCAGCATAGGTAGATAAATCTGATCCTTTCCCTTTAATCTAAGATAACTGAATGAGTTTGTTTCTTATGAGCATTTTAAACAGGAGAGTGTTTCATCTGTTTTGGATATGATACAGGAAGGAGATTTCTTTACATCCTTAGATATGAAGGACGCTTACTTAACAATCCCTGTACATGATGAATATCAGAATTTTGTGAAGTTTTCATGGGATGGTCAGTTGTACAAATTCATAGCTTTTCCAATTGGTTTGAGCTCAGCGCCTCGAGCTTTCACCAAGATTTTGAAACCGGTTTTTGCATCATTGAGACAGCAATCAATTCGTTCTGCATATTATCTTGATGATGCATTGGTAGCTAAGCAGAACAAGGACGTTTGTAGAAGTGAATTTCAGGTTGTGGTAAACAGTTTGACACAACTAGGGTTTCAGGTTAATTGGAAGAATCTCAATCAGTTCCTATTCAAAGAATTCTATTATTAGGCTTTGTTGTTGATTCTCAACTCTTTAAGATCTTTCTCCATTTCGACAAGGTTGACAAAATTAAACACATGGCATCAGAGTTACTACGGAAAGAGACAGTTGTGGTTAGAGAACTTGCATCCTTTATAGGGCTAACTATCAATGCATTTCAAGCTGTGGATAAGGCGCAGTTACATTACAAAGTTCTGGAGAGGGAGAAAATGCGTGGTCTTTCATCAGGAGTTATATGCAACGTGTTAGACCCCTTTGAAAACACCTTGTCATTATCTTCTTCTGCCAAAGCCGAGTTAAGGTGGTGGTTGTGTAATGTAGAAAGCGAAAACGGTAAGCTTATTAGACGGTAACCTGCGGATTCTACCATCCAGACAGATCCATTTACTCTTGGTTGGGGTGTTTATAATGCTTCTAGTGGCCAGCAATCAAACGGTAGATGGTTAAAAAGTGAGACAGGTCATATTAATTAACCTGAAATCATGTTTCAATACCAGCACAAATATCCATGATTTAGTGCAGTCAGATAATAATACCGCCTGTTATGTTATGTTAACAACTTTGGCGGTATGACTTCACACAGAATTGACGAGTTAGCTAAAGATATTTTGGCTTGGTGTTTGACAGACAGATATTCATTACAGCTCAGTATGTACCAGGCAGACTGAATATAGAAGCAGATTTCCATTGTAGAAACTGTTCAGACTCTACTGAATGGAGACTTAAATCTGAAGTTTTTTCTAGGATAGTTTGCATGTCATTTCAACCAGATATTGACTTGTTCTCTTCGAATTTGTTTCCTGGTTTCCTCAACCAAATTGCTACAGTCTCTGGCACCCTTTCATCCATAAATGTTCCCTCCTTTTTGTTTATTAAGCAAGGGGCTTGTACAAGATTATGGAAAATTAAGTAGAATCTGTTTTGATTATTATTCCATATTGGACATCACAGATGTGGTTTCCGCAGTTACTTGAGTGTTTGATTTCTCCTCCCATCAGACTACCCAGTCACAAGGACCTCCTCACCTTGCCTCACGGCGAGTTGGAACATCCCATGGGAAGATCACTGATGTTAGTCGCAGCAACTGTATCAGGACATCGCCATAAGTCCATGGCCTTTCATACTCACAAGTGTGTTGTTTTGCAAACCCTGAAGCTTTTAGGGAAAAACCTGGTGTGACAATTTAATTGATGTACCAAGATTCATGAGAGGCCTTCTGAATCTTATTCCTAGTAAGCCAAGATAAAAGTTTACCTGGAACGTTTCAGTTGTTATTTATTTCCTGAAGAACTTTCCAGCCGATGCTCGCAGGTTTCACCGCAATACATAGCTACATGGCATTGCGGGCTTTCTCCCTGCCATAATACTAGCAGCCGCGATATAAGTGAAATACTCTTGAAAGCGGCGTTAAACCCCAACTCACCTCACCTCACCTCCTGAAGAACTTTGAGGATAAGCATAATTTGTCTTTGAGACTGTTGACTTATAAGGTGGTGGCACTAATTGCCCTCACAACCGCGCCACGTGCACAGACTTTAGTTAATTTGCGTATTTCTAACATGAAAATATGTGAATCCAAGATAGTTTTCACGTTTGATACCTTGCTGAAGACTTCACAGCAAGGGGAGGCTTACATACTAACATTAACATGCTTGGATGGGGGACCATTTTCCTAAACTGATAGAGAGAAGCAAATGTGTGTACCGAACCTTTGACATACTTACAATGTTCTCAATTTTCATTTTATTCAATTTACATTTCATCAACTGAACACAAGGTCGGTCTAAACTAATCTATTTATCGCTCAAGCCAATGTCAATAAACTTTCATTTATTGAATTATAATTAGAAACAGCACAATTATAAAAAAAAATAATCAAAAACTCATCTGGGGATTTTAATGGTCAACGGTTTCAACATTGTCGAAAAAGTTTACAAATAGTAGTCCTCCAGGGGACTTATTGAGATGAAGGTGTTTATTATCTTGGTAGATAGAGGTGGTAGAAACCAAACATAAAGGGCTATTCAGATATGTTCTGGCTTTCAAGAACCACTACAGCTATACAAAATGCATTCCAACAAGATGCAAACCTGTTTCAAAACTAAATATATTCTAAAATGGCTATCAAAGAAGTAACTTTCTCTAGTATGGGTTTCAATAATATTTTACACGCAATATAAACAGGGGGTTGATTGTTGTTGATATTTCTTTATTGGTTAATTTTACTTAACAGTAAAGTTCATATTATGAATATTGTAAACAGTGTAGTTTGATAGAGTTTTCCTGTGGATCTTGGATCAGAACGCACACGCTGTGAGCGGGTAGGCATCGACTTCTCATTTCTCTCCGAGGTGTAAAATCTTCATCGACGTTAGTCACAACTGCAAAGCTACGAAGACTGCGTTGACAGAGCATAACAAGTTTATACTTGTTGTCTATGGCATCAGTGCAACATATTTACCTGATTCAACTAAATTAAATTAGATTTTAATTGAAGAGGAGCATTCATTCATTCATACACACTATTTTATCATGGGATATGCTTCCATACAGAAAATAATTTTGCTGCTTACATTTGCACAATTTTGCCCCTCCAAAAGGTGAATATAAAATGTGTTATCTTTTAAATTCAATTAGCTGTCAAGGGATTATTTAATCAAACGACACCTTGTGGAGCTTATATTTAAGTCTGTATTACGCATGCATTGAATACATTACATTAAACTAGACAGTGAATTAAAACTGGTTTAAAGCTGAATTAAAGTGCTTATAACCATTTACACCTTGTAAAACTAAAATGTGTTCTATATGCATTAAATAGCTCTGAAAGCCCATGAAACTAGACAGTGAATTAAAACTGGTTTAAAACTGGTTTAAAACTGGTTTAAAGCTCTTATAACTATTCACACCTTGTAAAACTAAACTGTTCTATATGCATTAAATAGCTCTGAAAGCCCACGAAACTAGACAGTGAATTAAAACTGGTTTAAAGCTCTTATAACTATTTACACCTTGTAAAACTATAATGTGTTCTATATGCATTGAATGCTCTGAAAGCCGATGGAACTAGTCAGTGAATGAAAATTTGTCAATGAGTGTATTTATGGCATAACATATTCAGCCTGTGATCTCTGCAGTAATATATGCACATTACCTTCTTCTTAACAGACACGACACTTGTGCCGAGTCTCTCCCTGAATATCTGCTCCTCACGTCACCTTCAGTTCTGTTGATTCAGCCAGGAAACAGACAGGTCGTCCGTGAGTAGGAGAGAAGGAAGAGCGCATCCCTGAGACAGAACCCTTGGATGGCTCGGTGTATAGATAAAGTTGACCAGCTGTTGCAATGGCGAAATCTATGTACATTTTGGGTCATTAAATCAAGAAATTGACTAGTCAACTGTGTTGAATATCCACTTCGATGTGACTTCCTGCTATGTTTGTGCCATCAGGAGACTACAGCTCGTGCAGGAATAAGATTGGCGGAAGAGGGCACCTGTCAGACAGAAAGAACCCTGCATGACACTTCAAGAGAGATAGAGTACTTGTTTAACGCCCAATTGGTAATTTTGCAGCCATTACCCGCGTGAAATATAATTGCAAACTAACATAACTGTATAGTACGACATCCGTAAAATTGCAACCAATTACTACATGAGAACGGGAAGGTTTTCTGGATAACAATTTCTTTAATGTGAAAATATCATATTTTGTTATTTCCTTACGTTCCATTTGATGAGTGACTATGTACTCCGAAACGCTCGTATTTTCACATTAAAGAAGTTGTTATCCAGAAAATCTTCCTGTGCTTATGTAAACAACTTCTAGATGCCCTTCAAAGACCTGCATTACTACATGATTAATCAAAGATCAATAAGAATTAATTATAAATAGCGATTTTACCAAATATGACAAAATTAAGATTTTGAAAGATTAGGATTAAACCGTTTTCCTCATTTGTATAGAGCACTCACATGGACTGGGATTTTGTTTATCAGTGAAGCTACACTGGCAGGAATTACACACCAGCACGCCGTTCTTGCTGCAATAAAGTGCTCTTACAAAAAGGTAAATAAGTGTTACCAATGGCTAAATAATACTACTGAGTCAATAGAAGAATTCTAAAACTATTGTACATGGTTCGGTGAAGCCATGCGAGTCAATTCCCAATCGAGTGATGGCTACTTGAAGGAAATTCAAGTTATCTGACTAATGTAGCGAACACTCGAGAACAGATTCAAATATAGTACAATGAAGGAATGGCCAATAATCTTGCTGTCTTGATGTCTCAAATTCACATGAAACCTACAAACTGAAGTGTTCAGCACAATTGTCGCTTTATACGTTGCACGGTGCTCTTCAAATACGGTTAACCGTTTTCTATGGATACTGATTATAGGATGTTTTACCCTCTAACTTAACAATACATTGTATAAACTTCAATAATAAAAATCTATTGTAAGAGAAAATAATATGCACAAACTTGCTACAGCGCCTTTAACATATTTAGCAGTTCAGTACATCTTATAGTATGCTGTTTCATTTGAAGAATTCAAGCAATAATAAGGAATGAAAAGCACGTGTTGCAAAAAACTTTTCGAGATAATTGATACTTCACATTAAAATGATTTTGACCCTCCTATTGTTGAAATAAATTAATTATTATGAGCCTTTGGTGCCCACATGTTAACATATTTCGAACCAACAACCTTTTCTTTTAAATGGCATAAGAGCATAGTTGCAGGAGACAGTTCACACTGTTTTCTTATTTTCCCTCAACTTCGCTATTCGATTATGTCTTCCACTGTGCAAACTTTTATACAAGTTCCCTTGAAGTCATATGCACACTTCCGTGTATAATCATTTATTTATTACCCATTTGAAATGGGCACAAATAGTCCGAAAACAGACTATTTCTCTTGCGAGTGTAAGCTACAGTGTCATCATGAACAATTGTTTTATAACATACGGCTGAAAGTGGGAATCCTCATTGAAAAACGCTAGGCAAACGTGATATCTGCACAAATAACTCAGAATTTTAAAACTATATGTGAAATAAAACATGTTTTTACTGAAACATTTAGCCATATGCAACAACGGATAATATAGTCATAATCTACGATAGCGAGTAAGATAGCGAGTATGCTGTTCTTAAGCTTGTTAGTTTATATCATTCCTGCTGTGTTAGTGTTGAAATCTAAAGTTCGTCCCTCCCTGAAGCAATGCATTTTGATGAGATATTTATAGTTATTTTGGGAACGGACATCTTGATTAGGAGCAATCAAATCCACACTGTCGATCTGTAAACACCCCAAAGATATCAATTGATTGATCTTTATACTGTATCCTTCAGGAATTATTATGGCACTTGTCGACATGTTTGAGCCCTTCAGTAATAAATGTACATCAATGGATATCTTTCGTTTTTATACACGGTTTAAAACTTAAAGCACCATCAAATTATGAAAATAGTAAGCAATTTGTCCTTTTCGCCAAAATTAACCATATGCATTTGATTTAACCTGATTATCCATAAAAGGTAAGATTTCTTATCATAACTGTATTTACATTGTTTGCAATGATAAGTTTCATTACTTGTATCAAGTTCCTGTTCAATGGTAGAAGAACATCTACTTTAAATCCTGACTCTTATCGTACTGTACCACAAGTAGTAGATACCTAATATTTGACAGTTCTCTTGCAAATTCACCAGCATCCAAAATAGCCTCCTCATTCCTTCCAATTTTTCTTCCTAGTTCTTCTCTCAAAAGAGTATCCAAGAGAAACTTATCTTCAGTACTAACTTCTATCAACATGACTATCAGGAGTAAGTGATCATATGAATAAAACATGACCCGTCTGTGACCTTTATGGTGTCAGAGCAGGTCAAGAAGACGTCACACCTAATCCCTTAAGTCTGCACATTTAGTCATCTTACATCCGGTTCTTGTGCTTAACAGGATCCGATTGTCATAATTATATTGTCATAATTATATTGGTGTCAAGAATTTAGTGATCAGACTACAAACAGTGACACGCACTGAACTATTACGAGTGTCAGTCTGATTAAAATCGACCTTGTTCCGAGGAATAAAATTTGCAAAATAATATATCTACCGGGATACGAACAGGTTCTGTAGATTCCTGGCGTGGAAATCTCCAAACGATATGAGTTCTTATCCCTGTAGATGCACTATTTTGCACATTTTTTTCCGCGGAATACCGTCAGTAGTATAGAAGGTGGACGCAGATAGGGTGTATGCAATGTGCAATGTTGCAATGTGCAATCCCACCTCTCTAGAGAGTAAAGAGGTGGGAGGTGGGAGGTGGGAGGTTGGAGGTTGTAGAGGTATTAGTGCAATCCCACCTCTCTAGAGAGTAAAGAGGTGGGAGGTGGGAGGTGGGAGGTGGGAGATTGTAGAGGTATTAATTAGATAGGTATATAAATTTATTTTTTTTAATTTATTAAATATTCATAAATGAAAACAAAAAAATGAGTGTAGAATAATAAAAGGTGACAATGATTTCAAGAATGAAACATAATCTATGAAATATTTATGTGGATGAATGAATTAAAACATTAAAGAAACGATAATAAAGAAAACAGGCTTGAATAGAACGAACTGGCTGACTCCCCGTGACAGCCGTATAGCATGACTGTCTATGTAAAATGACTGTGCAATGTGCAATGTTCGAAACCGGAAATAATGTAAATAGATAGATGACGTCACAAATCAGATATACGGATGAGATTACGACATCACACATTTTAATTAACATATTCTTAATGGAATGACTTTGCAAGACGATATATGGTGTTATTAATTATGATAGAGTACTAGATAATTGACACTCGTCCTTTCACCTGACCCGGTATCCGAGTGTGAAAACCCTACGTGACTTACCTGATGTGTGAGGACGACACAATGGAAGGCGTGACTTAGAAAAGATGACAATGGAAGAAACCGGTTTGTGATACCTTAAATTTATTATTAACTATTATCTAAGTATATAAAATGAGTAAATATCTATTGTTGATCCTCCAATCATTTGCTCATGTTTTAAACACATCTATCACATGACTGTGATATATCACCCAATAAGAAACAGTATAAGAACCCTTCATTTCTACTTCACACGTCATTCAAAGCTAAGACAACATACACTGACAAACATGTCTAGTGATAGTATGACCTTCTACACTTGGAAGTATGTACAATCCGAAACCGATCATATTAGTGAAAAGACTGTTGTTGAATCCTCCCGATGGTTTCAACAGAGAGAAAGATGTGTCCAAGACGCCGAAAAGAAGGTACCCAATGCTGGTGATAGCCTAAAACGAGTCATCACCAAGAAGACTAAGTCAAACTTGGGGGACAATTTGACTGTAAAAGTCACGGAGCATGTGTCATCCTTACTGACTCTGTGTTACACCCTTGAACTCTGTAGAATGATTAAACATCTCAGTGTCGAGTTGTGTTTCGGATGCCTTTTCGAACAGGCCGAGGAACAGTATCATACTTGTCAGGACCTGTACAAGAGAGAGAAACTTGAGCAATATATGAAGTCGGCTTTGGGCGAGGTGAATGACGACCACGTGATTGATCAATGGACTCAACTGATTCGTGATGATCCCGACTTACCTAACCTAGCACCCCTGACTGTGTGCCAGTATCGCTGTAAAGACTTTATGGATATCCACTTTAAAACACATGATTGGATAAAGAACATGGAGGATCGTGTGTTTAAAATGTTGTATTTGGACAGAACATTTCGATAGAAATGCATGGTTTATACTATACATTATCTGATTACAATAAAGCATGTTCTACTGTCTACGTTGTCACTGTTGTTCGTTTATATATATATATATATATATATATAAGAGGGCTATCCAGTTAGAGAGCTCTCATAGGGTGGAGTGTAAAGCATAGAAGCATGTCATCTCAGGCTAGCTCCGTGAAAGCACTTGAGAGTGTCTATTTTGACCCCAGGTCGGCCGGCAGTTACTTTTCCCCTGCAAAATTTCGTCAGAATTTAAAACGACGTGACGGAGATGTCCCATCGCTTTCCGAGGTAAAAGCTGAGTTATCTAAGCATGACGCCTATACACTCCATAAACCTGTCAGACGTAGATTTCCACGACTAAGGGTGATTGTTAATGCTATAGATCAGCAATGGGACATGGATTTGATGGATATGAGTCGCTATGCTAAAGCCAACGAAGGGGTACGCTATATTCTCATTGCCATTGATATACTGTCTCGCTATCTATGGGTCGCTCCTTTAAAAAACAAGAAACCCGAGTCTGTGGTCGAGGGACTAAAAGCAATAATATCTCAAGGACGAACCCCTCAACACATCAGAGTGGATAAAGGCACAGAATTTAAAGGGGCTTTTGGCAATTTTACAGAACAACACTCTATCAAAGTATTCGTCGCGCAGAACGAAGACATTAAAGCCAATTATGCAGAGAGAGTCATACGAACTTTGAGGGGTCTTATAGCCAAGTACTTGACCCATAAGAATAGTGAGAGGTACATCGACGTGCTTTCCGATTTGGTATACAACTACAACCATACCCTACATCGAAGTTTGGGCAAATGGGCCCCTGCAGATGTGAACAGGCGAAATCAAGTTCAAGTGTGGAATCATTTATACATGAAACCATTCAAAGGAATGTCGGGAAAGGTTCCTCCATTTAAGTATAAAGTGGGTGACATCGTGAGAATAAGTTATTTGAGAAAACCCTTTGCCAAGGAACACAACTTACGCTGGACGGAAGAGTTATTCAAAATTGCTTCGCGTTCGAGACAACAAGGACTACCGCTGTATAAATTGATGGACTTTCACGATGAGCTCTTAAAGGGACGTTTCTACGAACAGGAACTACAGCGTGTCGATAAAGACCTTGACGCTGCATGGGACATTGAGAAGGTGGTCAAGAAAAAGAAGGAAAAGGGAAAAGTTTATTATTTGGTGAGATGGGCGGGTTGGCCCTCGAGTTTTGATTCTTGGGTGGACGAGAGCCAAGTGAAAGATAAGTGATTCGATCAGTCATCATGGATAAGTACATCGTGTTTAATAACCTAGATTCCAAGAAGGACTACTATGGGAGTAACACACCCTATCGTTTCCGTGTGAAACTGTCTCAACGTTTGAAACTGGAAGGAGTTTGGATGGTGGCTCTGTTAGAATTGAAACTGGGTAAAGTAGACAGCAAAGATATCAATGATACGACGATTGACGTGTTGTGCAATCTTTGCAATAGCTCTCACGTGGGTCAAAACTATCTTCCCTTACTGAGACGCATCGATTTGAGAGACGGGCCTAATTATTATTTTCACCAGCCTTGGTATCTCCCCATCGTTGTGAAAGACACTTCGGAAATCGAGGTGTATATAAAGTGTGCGGAAGGCACACCCCACTCATTTCTAAAAGAGACTGTGAACGTGTCACTGCTGTTGCGACATTATCCCTTTCTGAGTTAAATAAGTGGTCATGGAGAGGAAACTTTACATTCCGGATACCAAGAAGTTTATGGACTTTTTTGAAAATAGAAGTAAGAAGGGAGCAAAACTGCTCAAAGATCGACCCGGATCCAGCTTCATCACTATCACATCTACTGCTTCAAAAGGACAGCACAATAGTCAGGACACGAAACCAAACATCATCTTGACATCTCCCAATCAGAACGTGGTGCAGAGGGCGGAGCTATCCCAGAAGCGCACCAAGGCTATAAAACGGAAAGCGGGAGATAAGATCATCACTTCTAAGAAAGTACGTCGTGAGGGACAGAGCTCCACCTCCAAACGTTCTTTCATCGAGTTTAAGAATATCCCTGTCATTGATCCGAGAGATATTTGGAAGAAGTAAAACAAAAACAAAAAAAAACTGCATCATGTCCGTACTCACAGAGAAAGAATTTTCCGAAGCCCTCCCCGTTTCTATGGATCTATTTTCTCTACCCCCTTATCAGACGAGTATACTTCAACATTACTACGAAAACGTACGTCCACTATCGGTCATCACAGACTCCAGCCCCGTCGAGTTTCATGTTCCGAACGGAGGGAAAGATTACATAGACCTGAGCAAGACTTGTCTCCACGTCAAACTGAAAGTGAAACACGCGGATAACACGGACTTGGCTGACAAAGAGAAAGTCGGACCCGTCAATCTTACATTGCAAAGCCTGTGGAATCAGGTGACGGTTCATATGCAAAAACAACAGGTCAGCTCCAGCAATGCCGGGTACCCATACAAAGCGCTGATGGAAACCATCCTCGACTACGGAAGCGACGCCAAGTCCAGCCAGCTCACGAGTCAGCTGTATTATAAAGATACGGGTGACACGGTGGCAGAATTCAACTCTGGCGATCCCTACGCGGGCGGGAACGACGGGCTCATCAACCGAGCCAGCTTCCTGGCCGGGAACAAATCGCTGACTCTTTCCGGACCTCTCAGAGAGGACGTATTTTCCTTCAAACGCCACCTGGTGAACGGCGTGGATCTCGACGTCAAACTGTTTCGCTCCAACGCCAAGTTTGCGTTGATGTCGGACGAGACGGGCAAAGATTATCAAATCGAACTGCAAGACGTCTATCTGAAGATTTGCAAACTGAAAATCAACGACGCCCTGATCGTCGCGCAGGACAAACAGTTTGAGAAGGGGAACGCTCTTTACCCGTACGAGAGAAGTATAGTGAAGATGTCTACGGTCGCTTCCTCCAGCATGGATTTTAACTGGGACGCCATGTTTCAAGACGAAGTTCCCAGTCGTCTGATCGTGGCCATGGTACAATCGAACGGGGTGAACGGGTCTTACACGGCCAATCCGTTCTGTTTCCAAGGAGACCTGATTAAAAGCATGGGTCTGTACCTGAACGGTAACACAGTACCGGGACGTCCCTTGGAGACGGACGACGTGGAAGCTTACAACTCCCTATACGAGTGGAACAACGAATGGGGTAAAGACAAGGGTTTGAACCTAGACCGAACCGAATTTAAGATTGGTCACGCGCTGTACGTCTTTAACCTGCAAGCGATGCTAGGAAACGATGGCAGTGACTATCTGAACCTCGCCAAGTCCGGCAACCTGCGTCTGGAAATCACGTTCAGCAAAGCCCTGACACAGACCTTTAACGTGATCGCTCTTGCCAAGTTCCCGGCTCTCATCGAAATTGATCAAGCCCGCAACGTGTTTCTAAAGTAAAGATAATGAACACACGACAAATACAATGCGCCATCCGCAACGACCCGAGTCTACGTGGTCGGATGATGGGCGTATATGCAAGAGATACCTTAGTCGGCTTGTCTTCACCTCCACCTGGAAGACCCTGGGGATGTGTGGTCAACACGGACAAAGCCTCAGGCAAGGGTCAACACTGGGTAACCTTCTATTTCGATGGGAGTGGAGTCGGCGAGTTTTTCGATAGTTATGGACGGAAACCCAGTTATTATCATAAAGAATTTGTACATTTTTTACAGAAACACTCTTGTGGATATCAATATAATAAGACTGGTTTACAACAATCTACTTCCAGTGCTTGTGGTTTCTATTGTTTATTTTATGCTTTACAAAAATGTAAAAACAATGCCACTTTACGAGATATCATACAAATGTTTGGTGGTGATAAACGATGCAATGACGTCTTTGTCACGCAATTCATATGTCATTATTTCAAATATTGTTAAATGTGTAACATGATTTAATGGACTTGTATTTTCTATATGTTAACAGTGATTTTGTAATAAATTGGGAAAGGACTCTATTAACTTTTGTTGTCTATTGTAATGCTTGATAATAAAGGTTGAAGTAGCAAGAATATATATCTCAGTCTAGAGTGTGCCACCAGTCGAGCCAGACATGGCAAATTACGTCCTGAGACATTACGATTTCTTGATACACGTACTCTCTCAACACGATTACCGGGAAACCTTGAATGATATAAGGCGTATGACGAGTGGACAGGTGAAGGCAGTCCAAGCGGTTGTGACCCGATTATTGAATGGTCTCATCCCGGTCACACGAACACAGGATCGTGTATATTTACAACCGAACCCAAACAATAATTACTACTCGATTTTACGACGCATGATCCATGGAAACGCCACCCAAGCCTCCGTCAAGCGAAGTCTCTTACGTAACACCCAGCTGATTCGATTCATCTTTGATGCCGAGAATTTAAGACACGTGCGGGATGAGGCTAGAAATAACATCCTTCGTCAAGCTAGACGCCAACGACAGAGAAACTTGGTGGCGAGAGCTGCTTAAAACACAGGGTCCCTTAGCTCAAGTCATCATTCTTACTACAACCGCGGACTGCTCAATACGATGGAGGGCAAGGAATCATGCTTATTAAGATGGACGACACCAACCAACTTGGCGGTAGCCGGCTCGAGCGGATCTGGAAAGACGAGATGGACTAAACGTCTGTTGGAGAATTCGGAATACATTTTCGACAAATCGCCCAATCTCATTGTCTATTGCTACGGTGTATGGCAGGATATCTATGGCGAGATGCAACAGTCGATAGATCGCATTCAGTTTCACGAAGGCTTGCCCAGCGAAAGTAATCTACGCGAGTGGTCTGATCAGTCGGATAAAAACATGATTCTGGTGTTGGACGATCTCATGATGGAGGTATGCAACAGCAAACTCATGTTAAACGTGTATACCACATTAAGTCATCACCTCGGTGTAACGCTGGTGAATCTGCAACAGAGCATCTTCCCTCGAGGAACGTATTCTCGCACTATCAGCGTGAATACACATCTGTACTGTCTTCTCGCCAACCCAAGGTCAGCAAATGAATACAAGATTCTGGCCAGTCAGATCTTTCCGGGGGAAAGCAAGTACTTTTGGGAATCATATAAAGATGCAGTGGAAGGCAGAAAATTTGGTTACCTTATCGTCGACGTCTGTCCCTATAGCAACCCCGAATTTGGACGACTGAGAACGGGCATCTTTCCAGATGAAGTGTGTACCATTTACTTTCCTAAATGAAAAATGTATAAATACAACATCACGTATGGGACTCGAAACAGTCTTCCCGCGGACGCGCAACGGATAAGACATATATTGCTCGAGAACTGCTTTGAGTTGTGAGAGTATATATATTTAACATGAGTGAGTGCATTCGAGATAATTTGGATATACTACACGTTCTGGGAAAGTCAACACCAAGGAGTCGAAAAGCCCTTCTGACTCACGTATCACCGAGTCAGTATAGGGCCATTGTTACACTATTGCACAACATTATCATCGGTGTCATACCTTTAAGTCAAGAGGAGGAAAACAAGCTGTACCGCCACAGAAAGATCATTCGCCTATTGACAGCGAAGCGTGGCAGAAGTCATCCAAGAGTCTTACTCAAACAGGCAGGATTCAAACATAGAAATTTATCAGAGCTGCTGGTGGCGTATCATTTTCTCATCCCTCCCTGTGTGCAAGCTCTGGACCGATATTTGCAACATGACAAGACCAATAATACTGTTGTCTCGAGAGACCTACCAACACCTGCTCCAAGCGTCTCAGAAGATGGAAGGGCAGGATATCCCTCCACCAGTTCCGACGACCCAGACTCCCCAAGTCCAGTCTCCACAGACACCGACTATGAATCATCGGAAGACATGTGAAGAGCAGACTAGTGTTGAGCAGGACACCTCAGATAAAAGTGACTTGATATCACGCGACCCCAATCAAACGGGAGGAGGAAATAAAACAACAATTGACCCATCCTCACACGATGCATTAGATCAACTGTTACAGCGGGTTGGCTCGGATAAGCAAAAGGGCAAATTAGTGTCCATGTTGCAGTATCTCAACAAACAGAAACTTCTTGGCAATATGAACTGGAATGACAAGTTAGAACTCTACGACAAGTCTGGTCATATCATAAAGGATTCTAATGTGATAGACTTTATTCGACAGTTTGTGTTACAAAGTAATGTTCGAAATCCCATTGGATATCAAACGTTTATTCGCATGATAAAGACTCTACCAGAATCGAAACCTTATTGCCCTCAGGTGGGAAAAGGCAAGAGAAAACGAACAATGTATGTACAGGGTAAAGTGAAAGACGGCGTTCCTGGTGTAAAGAAGTTCAAGGCTTTGGAAAATTACTATTAAATGTCTTGGTTATCTATTGTACCAGAAAATCTTTTGTGCTCATTATTTTAGTAAACTATTGTATCAAATAAATTGTTTTCTTATCATTATTTTAGTAAACTATTCTATCAAATAAATTGTTCTCATATCATTTCTATTCTGTTGATTATTTGAAAGCGAAACAAAGACAGATACATTCAATACATGTTAATATATTTTATATAGACATTCAATGTATACATTACATAAAATCAGACATCACAGGGTAGTCATATAAAATACTGTAGGTACTTGACATGAGACAATGTTATCACATTATTATTCATATCCAATCAAAGTAAACACGAATGATGATGATATTATGCAGTTGAATTTACACTATATACAAAATACAAATGTCTGGGAGACTTGATGGAACGAGTCAGGAATGCATAAAGAGTTGTACTAGATGATTTCAAAAACAAAACAAAAAAACCCCATCTATTTAAATGATTTCTGTGTCATCTGAATTGACTTCACGTGTAGAATAGGGGCAGAGCTCTATATCCAAAGGTGCCGTGCGAATACCATCGTTCAAGACCCGGCGCTTACAGTAGAGGTAGCTCAACCCTCGACGTGTCTGTTGATAGGTACACATTTTGTTTCCCATCAGACGGAACCCTCTATTCATACCCTCCCCAGGAACACCCGTCCGCAGAACTTGTCTAAACGCAGCTAATGGTGTTTTGAGTGTACGTTTCGAAATGCCCTTGCTGGAAAATTTTACCTTGTGTTCGAAGCGTGCAATCATTGGCTTTCTCGAACCAAGACAGGGTTTCCTCTTCTTTACGACAGAGACCCGTTTACTACCTGTCAAAGTATGGAGGGCACGGCGCAGGATACGTTGAGCACGACGTACGCTCGATGTCATGGAAGACTTGGACATGCGTTGAAGGGTGGTCTGGGCAACCAAATAGGTTTTACTGCAGAGTCCAATCATTTCGTCTCCTTCGTACTCGAGTTTGAATAAACCCGGCGTACGTTTGTCGTGGAGGGCGTGAATGGAACAGCAATTGCGTGGAAACCATCGCATGTTGTTGTTGTCAAGTTGTTCTGATTGCTCTGTGCAATGCCCCTTTAACTGGTTGTGGTACGCCACCTGTTTGTCGGGTTTAATCACATCGGAAAGTGACGAGGCGCTCAAGGCCATGTAAGCACTGTCGGTGTCCATCTCCATGTACTCAAAATCACTACGATCGACGTATACGTCCATAAAGTCGTAATAGTACTGGAGCATGCGCAGCTTGGCATACTGGAGAATGAAATAGCCGAGCTGAACAGGAGTATCGAGACGTAAGAACTTTTTACCCATCTCGACTTCGAAATAGTCCCCATCCAGTTCCGTTAGTTTTCTGAATTGGGGAATATTGACTTGGTCGCTAGCCTTTGTTTGACCATATACGTACGACACAGTCTGATGCTTTTCTTTATTGATCAACACCGAACCGTACGCAGAGTTACCCGTGAGTTTAGCCGTATCCCCGCGAATGGCTGCAGAAGGATCACCGTCGGCCGCTCGTCTCGCTGAGCACACATCCCGAACAAACTGATGAAAACACGCGTTCGGGGTATACTCCACGACTTGGTACACTCGATCAACCACCATCCCATGATGTAGATACCACTGTAAAAGTGGAGTGGCGATCATCATTTTTCTAGCCTTAAGCCCACCCACAAGCATGCGGCGCGGTTTGGTGCTCAAGTCGTTCTCCGTGATGTAGTCTTGCATGTGTTCACCGAGAGCCTCGAATGGAACTTCCGCATTGCAAAACAGGGGAGTCATTTCCTGAAAGTACTCGTACGGGGAGAGAAGAGTGCCATGAGGATTTTGCTCGGGGAGCCACTGTTCGGGTGCATGAATATCTACTTCCACCATTCCGAACAGTTCACCAGTTTCCACAGCTTTCAAAATCTCGCTTTGCGACACCTTTCCAGGATTCTTTCGAGTGAAAGGAGGTCTACCTTGTTGGATGAACGATTTAAGGTCGTCATTATCTTGACACTGCCTGTGGTATTCGCATTCCCACATTGTATAGAGTTGATAACCCTGACTGCGAATATAAGCTGCACGTGCTGTGGTGTCTTTGAGACGTTTCTCCAAACGTTTTCTCAATTTCTCCTTGCCGCGTGCATGCGTAGTCAAGTGACATTCGTGTCCGTGGAAATAACAACCATTATACTCCAACAAAATGGTAGAATTTGGAATCCAACCATCCACCAAGTACGGCCCCACTCGTTTTTCACGTCCCCAGTTGAGTTTATGTTTTACATCAACTTCGAATTTATCCTTTACCCAATCCATCCAATCGTACATGGATGTGTACCTATCCCTGCGTTCGGGTTTGAAATCGTTCTCGGCTTTCCTGCACACGAATGCACCGGTAGGCATGGGTTGATCTATAGCCCACAAGTATAACGCATTCGCGTCATATCCAACAACCCTTTTACATCGTTTATCCGGGTTATCCCTAATGTAGGTTCGATCGGCTTTGTGGTATCTCGTGAAAATAATTGATGGACCACCGACCACGTTCGCCTTCACTGTGTGATAGAGATCCTCATTCTTCTTATCAAACAGAGCAAAGGACACCCCTTCTCTCTTACTCTCCCGGAACAGCTTCTGTCGTGCCACGCCTGGTACAGACATGGTGGTTTTAAAGAGGTCAATACCATCCTCGAAATAAAACCGCTGCATGGCTTCCACGGCATCCACAAAAGGACCCACATCAAGATTGTTATACCACTCGAGAAAATCTCGAAACGTGGTCATGCCTTCCCGTCTCCAGACCTCTTTGAGATCGGCATAATTATCCTCGACGGATTTCACACCATCGTCGAGGACAGATTTCTGTTTGAGACTTGAATACCAAGCCTCACCCAGAGGTGGAAGCCGAGTCTCGTTCAACTTTTCAGGAGTATCGAGATATTCGTAGGGGAAAAAACCCTTTCGTTCTTCCACCCCAAACGCTTTCAGAAACTGAGCATAACTCGTTCCGGGAGAGAGGTATTGGGTGATGTCAAGAAATTTAAAGCTTTGATTACTTTGACACAAGTAAGCATTGTTTTTCTTGACTGTGAAAGGCTGAGATTCGACCATGTTTAGAGAGAGATGTTTGGGAAGCTTCTCTTTGATAATATTCAAGTCGTAACGAGCTGAATTAAATCCAAGTACAGGGACTTGTGAACAGTACCCTAAAAGCTTCCCATACAGATCGTTCACACGTTTTTTCGACTTAGCGCTTGGTGTTGAAGCACTGTCTTGATCATTGTCATGATCTTCACCCTCGTCACAGTCATCACTATCGTCACAGTCATCACCTTCGTCAATATCATTCCCTTCATTACCCTCATTCCCTTCCCCATCGCTATCGTACTCTTGCAGCTCTCGTAATTCGTCAAAGACTGATTCATATTTTTCTTTGGCGATCTTGGTGACTTTTTCGGCAATTCTAGACATGTAATCTATCATGCTGGCAATGAGTGTATCCGAATCAGGATCAACGATGCAATGGGGTGAAGTAAACCCAGGCACGTTTGAACACACGCTCACTGAAATGGGGTGGTGTTCTTGTGTCCATCGCAGTTTCTGGGTACCGGTGTCGATAGATTTCAAGAGACACTCGAAATCAAACACCACAAACCATGGAAAAAATCTCTGTTCGGGGTTGACGTACACATCATTTTCTTCCAGCTCGTCAAACACGGTCTTTGGGGTCTGATGAAAACCACCAGGAAATATTAATTTTGTTTGACCAGTGCATCGGCGCTGGTGTTTCTGCTGTAAATCTATGCGTTTGAAGAGCCTCTCACACAAAGGACATTGGTAACGTTTGCAATACATGTTTATATTTGTAACGAGGGACAAATGTTTCTCATAGAGATTTAGATTCATGTGATCATCATCAAACAGACCTCGAGATTTATACACTGGTTGAGCTACCTTTTTCTCGTTGAGTTTAAACACGTTGACATTGACACGGAAACAAGCTTCGAAATCAGAGAAATTTTGGGGGGAGAGACCCTTGTACTCTTGGTGAGTTACTTTATCTAAAGACTCGAGATGATGGTGGTCTCGACAGTAGACTACCCACTTATAGTATAAGTCTTGGGTAGGCTTTTCTAATGCTTCTCGAGAGGAAGGATCTTGATGAAGGGCTAGACAGCGGAAAGCACAGAGGCGATCCTCATAAAATCGTTTTGTGCCCTTGTTACAATCCAGAGAAATAATAGCTTTATGATTTTTCAGATAATCGGGGAGTACTACCGGGGGATAGCCTAATGGAAAATTCAATCTGTACGCATAAAACTGTACGTTAGTGATCAAAACAGGTTTCCATTTGGTATCGGGACGTTGTTTCATAAGAAATGTCATGATATCTAAACTCTGTAATCTCTGGCGCAACTTTTCGAGATCCTTCACTCTGGTGATATAAATTGGATTAGAAAAAAGGGGATCTGCAGCGTAGGGTTGGAAATAGCGATAGCGCCCAGTCTCCACGTGACGCAGAATGACACCGAATGCTAAATTCAATCTAAAACTAAACTCTAACATTTGAAAAATGCTCTTAGCTCGTTCCATCAACTCATCTATGGTAAAGTCATTTGTTATAGGGAGGTTGAATGAGGAAATGACTGATTGATCCTCTGCTTTGTCCTCTGCTTGTTCCCCGGGTTGGTCCTGAGCCAGGATGAAAGGAGCGTTTAGGTCATAGGTCTCTTTCAATCCAGGCTCGACGATCTCGCCACTCTCCTTGTCTTCCCATGGGGCGGGACCTTCACCCCATGGCTGAGGTTGGAGCTCAGTAGATGAAGTGTTGTTCCCGCCCGACTGTGATGGTAGGACGCGGTGACCAACTCTCATCTGGTGACGATAGAGGGACTCCTGATCCACGAAACGTCTTAGACATTTCCGACAGGTACGTTCCTTTGTTCTTGTTTGTTCCTTGGGAGATGAGGGAGCTGTAAACATAAACTTAAATGTAATAACGACATCAATAGAAAAGTCTCATCACTGATTTTATCGCTAAACACATGATAATAATTTCAACATTACTCTTAGTTAATGTACTAGAAGCTATAGTGCTATTTCAAAATATTATACCTTCACTAGGTCCATGTTCGTCGCCATCAACCGAAGAAGTAGAGGGTGCGGGCTGTGCGGCTGTTACACAATGATTCATAAATATAAGTTAATCTTGTGAAACATATGAAACTTCGTTTGTTATAGATCATCATGCATGCATACACATACACATCTAAGTGAACTTTAAAACCAATGATTATTTAGTCTGAGAGCTTTGACTGACATCACAAATTAATATTTTCTCTAAATATAAATATAAAGAACTAAAAAACTTGTTCAACATATAATTACATTGTTTTATAAATGATTTCATTTATCAAATGTTTAATTTTAACAAACAACATACATAGACGTTTGACTTACTGGTTTGATGGAATCGATGCCTATGCATAGTCAACTCGCGTGAAGTGGAGAATACCTCAGAGCAATCCTATACATATATAGAAACCAATGATCTTATAGTAATTGTAACAACATAAATTCAATAATACCTTATAATTGTCAAAGTATAACCGATTAAATTCTTATCAGCCTTACTAATAAAAGGTCTGTTTAAATGTATACTAGCAGTAACATAACATTATCTCGATATAAGATCTTGTGTTAACTTTTTATGAAACAGTCCTAGAGAGTATTTAGTTGCACCTTCGAAACATGATGTTATGCAATCATTAAACAGTTACTTTGAAACACATCATTTAATTTACAAAGATATCATAATCACTTAATTACTCAATTAAGTATATAACATGTTCCATATAGATCACATTTATATTAACATCATGAGGAGTATTCTTTCATTAACATGATAAAGATAGGGTGTCTTTTACATATATAAAATGTCGTTTAAATAACAAACAAACAACATTGTTTTTATAAAACAATATCACTTGGTTTATCATCATATGTCATTTACGTACCTTGTTTCTCATCTGTTGTGTTTGTTCGTAATAACATGAGTCATTATATATAAATACAGTAACAGATTTAGTAAATATTACAGCTTTAAAGTTACAATCATAATCATACTTACATTGCAATGATATTGAGCTGTGGCGCACTTGTGCTTTTTCATACTATGCACTCTGGTGAAAGACTTATCACACTTATCACAGAAGAATCGTCTCCCCTCATGAGCTGATTTCTTATGTTGATTGAGATTTGTTTGGGATGAATAAGTTCTTTCACATTCCGAACATTTGAATGTACTGCAACTAGATAGAGAAATTGTATAATGAAATTGAACCATCATTACAGTTAAGCCGCATGAAATAATTAGCTTTCTGTAAGATTACATGATTGAGGAGGAATCTAACTGTGGCTTCTTATTAGTTATTCACACAATCACATTTATCGGCTGATTAACCATTTCTGCGATCGCTTAAAACATTACACAGAGTTAATCTTTGGCTTAGAAGAAATTGAATTATTGTTTGAACTAGTTGTCAATCAAATATACCACATGAATTAATTAACTTTCTGTAGGATTACAGGATCGTTATGTGATTTCATTAATGATCATAATTCATTTCGGTCAATCTATTTAAAATCAGTAAAACATGTATAAGTTTTAATTACAATCGCATAAAGGTGTTTACTTACGTTTTTGATGATGAATTCATTTGAATATTTCCGAGAGCAGAACACTTGATGTTAACAACATGACAGCAAGAGAGCTAATGATGGTATGAACAGATGTATGTATTATTCTTTAAGTCACTATAACTTCAATTGTTTCGCTAGCATAGCTTGAAAAACTGACAGCTGTCACGTTTTGTTCAACCACACCTCGGTGTCAACCCTCGCCTGTTTCAGCCTGTGACAAGTCCAGTTAGGATCTGTTTATTCACAGGTCACGTCGGGTCAAGGAGTTGGCCATCAGCTCACAATACACACATGCTAATGACTTAACACCTCCTTGCAAGATAACAAACTGATAGAACGCTCGTTGTAAAACCTTTTAAAATGCGATTTAATAGTTAATGTTCCTGTATGTTTAGGAGAGGTGAATTACCGAGTGGATACAGCCATTCACACCTCTATGTGAGCAGGGGTTCAACATAGTTTTTATCTTAGCTCACAAATATGACTATGCTAAATGATTTAACAGCTTATTTCTAGAGAGCTCAAACATAAAGCAAGATATTAAGTGTGATAAAAATGTAAACACATGGTATTCCTGCATCTCAAACATATCATCTCTGTACTTGAAATTATACAGCAGTGACATGATGTGTTTATTATACATATATCCATGGATAATCGTGTAGAATGAATTAATATCTACTCTCGTATTCAAGACGATTGTTTGGATTTGTTTTTATGTGTACTTACGTAATGGTTAATAATAAATTTAAGGTATCACAAACCGGTTTCTTCCATTGTCATCTTTTCTAAGTCACGCCTTCCATTGTGTCGTCCTCACACATCAGGTAAGTCACGTAGGGTTTTCACACTCGGATACCGGGTCAGGTGAATGGACGAGTGTCAATTATCTAGTACTCTATCATAATTAATAACACCATATATCGTCTTGCAAAGTCATTCCATTAAGAATATGTTAATTAAAATGTGTGATGTCGTAATCTCATCCGTATATCTGATTTGTGACGTCATCTATCTATTTACATTATTTCCGGTTTCGAACATTGCACATTGCACAGTCATTTTACATAGACAGTCATGCTATACGGCTGTCACGGGGAGTCAGCCAGTTCGTTCTATTCAAGCCTGTTTTCTTTATTATCGTTTCTTTAATGTTTTAATTCATTCATCCACATAAATATTTCATAGATTATGTTTCATTCTTGAAATCATTGTCACCTTTTATTATTCTACACTCATTTTTTTTTTTCATTTATGAATATTTAATAAATTAAAAAAAATAAATTTATATACCTATCTAATTAATACCTCTACAATCTCCCACCTCCCACCTCCCACCTCCCACCTCTTTACTCTCTAGAGAGGTGGGATTGCACTAATACCTCTACAACCTCCAACCTCCCACCTCCCACCTCCCACCTCTTTACTCTCTAGAGAGGTGGGATTGCACATTGCAACATTGCACATTGCATACACCCTATCTGCGTCCACCTTCTATACTACTACCGTCGGTTTTAATCAGACTGCAAAAAGTGTCATCTTTACTTTTTCTGATTAGTTATATGGCAGACCTAATATATTACTTCAAAGTGTAAATTATTACTCCTATACAAATATAGATGCACATGCATGCTCAGCACACATAACCATATCACATTTCAAGTTGACATCAAAACCTAAATTTGGACTCAAAACCATCATGTATCCTTCGTCAAATCTTTGCCAAAAACAATCATTACTTTGTGAAACTTTGCATTATGTCTTGTATCAGGAAAATCAGGAAAAGGGGATAGGATTGCTTTGAGTTTATAAAACTTGTGATATTTTGAGAAACGAATCCCTATTGCGTGAGACTCTGTTGCTGGCGTCTTAGTTAACTGAAGTCTGCACACTGATATCATTTTCTAATGTATGAACAACTTTTGGCTTGTTCATCTTTCCCAATTTTCGTGATTTGGAAATGGCAATATAAACACAAATTACACAATTACATCTTGTGCTGAGATAAACTATTTTATGTAGTTTTATGAAAGCAGATTGTGAAACATACACAGTCTCGCATCGTCTGGCAATTATAGGCCAACTCAGAACTGGCACGGACCAGGGGAATCCGGCTGTCTAATTAAGACACAACATGACAATGTGATATTTTGACTTATGGCATCCTATGGTAACAGGATCGTCGTAGGTAACACAAATTGATCCATTCAATGTTCATCTGAATACCGAAATACTGAAACAACAAATATTTCAGTCATGTCTAACATAAGAGAAATGTACTTCCCTTCGTTCATTATTGAATAAGCGCATATAAGGCCAGTTATTTAAATAAGGTTAACCTCATGGTAAATGGTTTCCATTTCCTTCTCCATAACACAGTTATATCTTATACCAATAATGTGTAAGGTAAACAAGGTAACGTATACTATAATCTGTTTCCAAGTAACGTCGGTTGTATTAATTTAGCCTTAAACACAACTTTTAGCAACGTCACGGTAACGAAGTGTAATGTAGGGGAAAGGTCACATATAGCAATATGGTTATGTTGCTGTGAATCCTTCTTCTATTGCTTTATCGGGAGAACAATGGGTGAACTATAACTGTCCACGTCACGTTTTTTGCACTGCACCCATATGTTACTTGATGTAGTAACTATTTCTACGGTTGTGGAAGTTGATGAGGGAATTCAACCACTTGATCACTCATCGAAAGTGTTTACCATTGTGCTACCATGTCCCTTATACTTTCACTATCCTTTTCTCACACCTACCAATCCACTACTGTTAATGCACTGGGATGAACACTATGACATTCACGATTTACAGTGATCCTGCCATAAATCAATGTCATGTCTCTCAAATAATTACACTAATCCTAAATCAAGCCTGAAAAATGCTTGTTTAATCTTACAATAAGGAATTGAATTATCTGAAATCCAAGTTCCATTATATTAATCTCTCTTATTCCAATAATATTCGTTCAATTTCTGAACAACCAATTTGGATATGTATATCTCTTCCTACTACTAAGGGAAACACTTATTTGGATGATATCGATCAATGGTCTACCATTCAAATGTTCGAAGATGGACTAGTTTATTTATAAGAACCCTATGATATAAAATCAGAAATCAGAAGCACCAGGCACACAAAGGTATATTTGAAATGATTTAGGTTTAGAAATGCGTTAGGAATTTGACATTGTGGATGTTTCGAGGCTGACGTTGATGAATAGTCTATGATGGAAATAGTATTATATATAGTGATGCGTCGAAAAATGTAAATCCAAGGAGGTGCATAATGCCGACAATATCTTTTACTAAAATATTTTCCATATTTCATAAAATAGTACCTTAAATGTCAAACATTTTGTCCTGAAAACCCCTTTGAAATAGGAACTTCAGCACCCCATGTGTGTTTTAAGAAATGAAAAACTATTAAATATCACACTCTCATGAACTAAATGTTGTTTATCTCTTTACGAGATTTATCCTCATCACAGACATTCAAAATCCGACTTTATCCGTCAGAAAGATTTTGTCTTTGACTCGGTTGACACTGTGTTGGAAACTTCTTCGAAAGCAACTGTCTATAGTTTATTTAAGAATCCATCTCTTAAATTTGAACAATACCTTCATTTTCTACATTATCATTCCTTGTTGAAATTCCGAACTGCTAATCATTTTCTTCCAATCGAAACAGGCAGATGGCAACGAATTCCAGTTAGCAATAGAAAGTGTACATTGTGTAATTTAAATGATATTGGTGACGAATTCCATTATTTATTTATATGCCCCATGTTAACGTTAGAAAGAGAAAAATATATTCTCAATCTTATTATATTAAACCAAATATATACAAAATGAATTCCCTTTTTAACATTACTAAGCTTGGTACTTTAAGAAAACTGTCAATGTTCAGTAAAATTATAATGTCGTTATTAAAAAAAATATTGTCCATAACTTCACAACGTCTCTATATTTAATTTAATTGCGGTAACCTTATATTCTATGTTGTGTTGTATATATGTAAATATGTATGTACCTCTTATGCTGCAGTTTGCAGCCTGAGTGAAAATAAAGTTCAGTTCAGTTCAGGTATGTCTGTGCTCTTATCATTTTTCAACACAGCTCAGACAAAGTTCATTAGCAGTGAAAGCATTCTTGTCATATTCAGCTTTGTTATTAAATGGTAGCTATATAGTATATGAAAACAGTGTGAAAGATGGACATACATGTTCATAAAGTTTGGTTACATGCTTTCATACATGGCCTCATTGCATTTAAGTAGAATACTTGTTTCAGCTATGTTAATGTTTAGATTCCGGTTAAGTTGATTGAACAGAATCTAATCCAATTCAGTTGAATGTTGAAGTTTCATCTCCTGATATGCCAATGAGCTCATCTCTAAACGTGTCCAGTGACGTCAAGAGATTGGAGGAATGCGGCAAGTATGTGTCTGAACTTCGATTAATTAGATTGACCTTTTAATTAGCATCCATTTGGTATAGCAGTTTACGTTTCATTTACCTCAGAAAGGTCAAAACATGTTTTCCAATCTGCTTTAGTTGTATTCTTCCAAGCAATAATGTATATCCTGGTTCTTTAAATTTAAAATCAAGAATAGTTGTAGTCGTGACTTGATTATTAGTAACCTTTGAACAAACTAGTACTGCAATTGAGAGATGACAAGGAACTTAAAAGATAGAAGTAACTTACAACACTTTGGCGTATGTTTGTGCGCAAGTGTTTTCCCAACTGGTACAGCAATTTACCTGACATTTGTCAATGATGGTATAAATGCACTTAAATGGTAAGAGTTTTATGAAAGATTTGTCAACACCGATGTCAGTCGTTCTATCACTTTATTCAATGTATTGATTAACATGGTTCTTTTAACAGACTTCAGGGGATCCTCTTCAAGAAGTTTTTTTTTATCTGGGTTCTGTTTGATAAGTGAGTGGTCATCCATGACCGGTTCTTTTAATAATATTCACTTTTCGACCTTAATGTTGCCTAGACGCCTCAAAAGGGCACCACACGACACCATAGCCTAGATTTTCGAAGCTCTCGTAGCGCTAAGATAGTCGTAAGTAGCATACCTTAACATTGGCTTACGACTATCTTAGTGCTAATAGAATCTAGGCTCTAATGTTCAATCTCCAGAAGTACATTTATCGATCTTAAACTTGGAAATTGCCACATCTACATCTGTTGTATATGGTGGCGTTCTAATAACAAGCAATCTCTTTTGTAAAGAGAGCTAATACCAATCAACATCCTACCACTTCAAAACCTGTGAATCCGCCGGCATGAACTATAGGCCCGTATTCACCACTGTTTCTGCATTTTACACCAAGTGAATTGTAATTATTGTTTATTCATTTAAGTGTTGTATATAAGGGGCTTGAGTTCTACACGCAGTAAGGTTTGGGTGCAATGCTACACTGAATTTCAGCGTAGTAACACCCATGGTTCGCTAGTTCCAGCCGCTGCTCGCAGGTTTCACCGCAGTGCATAGCCACATGGCGTTGCGGGCTTTCTCCCTGCCATAATACTAGCAGCCGCGATATAAGTGAAATACTCTTGAAAGCGGCGTTAAACACCAACTCACTCACTATAGGGGGCTTGACCAGAATTGTGACAGGTGATTTAAGGAGTTATTGATGAGTGATTAATGTTTTTTTTTAATTACCTCTTCAATTTTGAATTAATGTATTTAAACTATTTGTATTACTAGATATTGTAAAATGTATATAGTTATAAGAGGGGACACGATTACCTGCTAAAACAAATATTAAGGTTTTTAAAACTTGACTTTAGTGAATGATAAAATCTGATGTGAGGTGAGTGGTCACCATGTCTTGTGTCTTCAATGTCCCGGCAACATACATTACATCATGTCATCTGTCAAATCAACTTGAATGACCTGTATTTCACCCATACATGACATTTTTAATTCACATAATGATCCAAGAATGCAGTCAGTCCACCAACTTAGATAATAACCTCTAGTTGATCAATACTTGACTATTTTAACCCATACGTAATGATATAAGGACACCATCTGTCCATCAACTTATAGAATGACCGATAGTTGATCCATACTTGACTATTTTTTAACCCACGTAATGATCTAAGGATGCCATCTGTCCATCAACTTACAGGATGATCGATAGTTGACAGTCCTTGACAATTGTTTAATCCTCGTTTTATCTACTCTTGTTTGTTCGTTTTTTAAAAAAAGTAAAGTACAATGATTTAATTGATGAGTTCCTAATGAACTGTATTTAAATACTTACACTGTGTAAAACACGAATGCACATTGAACAATGGGCATTTAAGCCACATGTTAAGTTAACATGACATTAAGACAAATTATGTTTATATCCTAAATCTCTTGATTGTTTTGTATATTTTCACTTCATTGACATGAAACATTTTTCTGCTGACGATTGTACACTATTAACAAGAACATTGATAGCAATAATGACTATTAAGAAAATTTACCTGCAACAAGACATCTATCTCATCACATGGTAAAAGAAAACCCCAAATTCCAATATTTGACACAACCAGTGATTTGTTTTCCTTTCAAACACTGGTGACACGCGATAATCAATAACAACTAGATATGTCATATAAACATGATTGGATATGTTGATTGGTAGACCGATAGATACCAACGTCCCACTAAGAGGTGAGTTAATCAGGTAAGACATACTTTCTCAATAGAGTCAAAAGATCTATGTAGTAGTACAATCGATTTTCCTTCCACATCAATCACTCGCCGGATATATAAGTGGTGTCCATGTCATTGCATGACAATACATATTGACATTTGATTGAAATAACATAAAAACCTTGTTTGAGTCGGTAGTTTGGTGATATATTATTGCCAATACACGACCCACAAATATATTTTCTGATTGAACTTCAACTTCCCAATGCAAGGCATAACTCTTGCCAGTCTCCATTACTGGATAAATCAGCCAGTAATGCAGACTGGCAAGAGTTATTCCTTGCGTTTGGAAGTTGATTGAACTTTTGCAGATGGTCTTTACTCATATAACCGAATCATGTTATGGTATTGAAGGGATATGTGAATTTATTGTTATTATAGTCCAATGTCATTCTAGCCGAAACGAGGTCAACGTTCTTCAAAATAATATTAATAGTGATATTAGAATGTTTTGACAACGTGTATGAGTGCTCTGCTCTATGAACTTTGATTACTTGCTCGTGGCAGTAATTTTCCCAATGGATGATTCCTTCACAAAAGTGTTGATATAAGGAGTTTCATTTTACAGCTCCATTTGGTCAAATATACTTCAAAGGCAATACAATCACGATACATGTTAACTGATGCACTCACTGTCACTGCTTGTTGTAGCGTATTAGCCAATGCTGATTTGACTTGGGTGACATGTTATCGATTCATGTCGTATATATTTCAGTAAAAGTTCTAAAAATATTGAGGAGATAATATACATTATGGTAACACACACCAGTGTTAGGGAAAAGTCTTTGGTAGCTGAAGTAGCAATGACAAGACGTCTGTGTTTCAGACATGAACTCTTTTATTCCTTAGATATTTTCTGGGTACCACAGATTGTTTTGATGAGAACATACAACTGTATATTGAATGTTGCACTCTGTGAGTTCTGAATCGTTCTGTCAAGAGCACAAGGAGTCCAAGTTGGTTAATATTGTAAAGACCAACAAATCGTTCGCAGTCATCTGAAACGAAAATGCAATTGATTTGGTATTTTCATAAATTCTCGAAATGAAAATGAAAATGATAATCTATGTTTCTACATGTCTTAAACTCATTATCAATAGAAATAATGTATGGTATTTAACGTAAAGGAGTTTGTTGATATTTGAAATGATATAACATTATGTCACAAAATCATTATTTAGGTATCCACATTTGTCCTAATCCATGGTGTACTTTGAACTTACTGTAATTACCCATATAGAGAAGGGTATGCCCTAAGTGTTACTGTAACATGTATGTAACCGAACAGTTACCACAGCTACTTCTACAAAAGCAAAGTTTGTCATGGATTTGAATAATTGATGGTTCCCTAGTGAAATTATGTATACAGAACTAGTAACACCCATGTTCATTATTTCCTTCAACTTAATTGACGTTCCAGCCACGCAGGCACATGTTACTAGGTCAAGTTTGTAATTATAGTCACCAGACCAAACCTGTCTTCCATGCCTGAAGCTTAAGGTCGAATAATGACAATCAACAGAAAGTGTTTCATTGCGATTTTCTTGATATTTGTTGATTGAAAAGATGCCTCTAACTGCAAAGCGATGTTAAGCAAGATAAAAACTTATACACTCTTGACGAGAGAATAGTTATCAAAAGAAATCTGCAAAAGGGAACACCTACCAGATCACTAATGATGAAAGCAACCTCTAATCTACATTTAATGTATAACACGCTAATAAGCTTTATCCTTGCATCAACAAATGTGATAGGAGATGAGAAATATTTACATATAGAATTTGAGAGAGATATATAGGTTCTCATGCGAGTGTGTTTTGGGATGGTGAATATCCTGCATTAGGAATAAACATTGTATTTAGCGAGCCTTGGCGAGCAAAATACATAGTGTTTATTCCTAATGGATGATATTAACCATCCCATCTTATCAATTAAGCCATTACCTAAGAAAAGGCTATTAAGTTGTCACAAATAAACAAACGTAAATCCGTGGAATTTGCTCAGATATCTATGACGTCACAAATGTGTGCGTAGTAATACGCTATGTCACAAGAACGGTGACACATTGATTCTACTGATCACTCAATGTTGACACGTCAGGTCATCTAGTTCCCAAAAAGTTTTCAAGTCTAAACACGTATTGTTGTCAGCAATTCGAAGTCATTACTAACAACAAACTCTTAAGGAAGTTCGTAAACTTCAATTAACATTTTGAACAGCAAATACATGGGGACCTTTCAACTGACGAACTGTTTAAAGGTGCATCCATTGTGTTTCATAAAAATTGTTTTGGCTTTAATACGTTCCAACACATCATATGTGCTGTTTAAAATACGAACAAATTCACTCAGCTTGCATATTCATCCCCAATCGCCAAACATATCATAATTACTAGTTTTCAATTAAAATCGAGTAACATCATTATGCATGTGCATAAACCGAAAGTGCACGTCCTATTTACACGCACAGGAGTTATATGACCTATTGAACATTATCAACCCAAATTTTTTATTTTGTCAGGTTTAAATAAGATTCCAAAATTACGTTTGACTCATTGGCGCTCGCCACACGCTGTGCATTGTCCAGTTTTCGATCAGAAATCGATACTTTTACCTTCATATCGTCAATATACTCAGTCGAGTATCATTAAAATGGTAGTTTCTGGTAACAGTTTGTTCTTCTCGATGAAATAAGACCATCTTTAACGTTTCCATATTTGACCCCAAACAACACAATGGATGTACCTTTAAAGTTCATGGGAGTCTCGCAGATTTTCTTAGATGCTGTCGGAATCAATGATGGAAAGACGCCGGCGTTTGGGAGATGGTGAAACTTTATTTGGGACCATGTTAACGGTTATATTGCCACCCATCACTGGACCTCCAAACAAAGTGTTGACACCACCAGATACATTGACTGTCATCTGATGTTCGGATCGAGTAGAAGTGTACAAACAGCACGAGGTGCCATGTTGGAATGTGACAGTGATTGTGAAGTGCCGGCCGGCAAGGAATTCCCAGAATTGCCGCTTGTGTCAGACAGAACGCGTGACATTTCACGGTGTTGCTGTTAATTAATTTTACTAGAATTGTTTATAGATTGAATGTTTCTGTGTTCCGATAGCTGCATCATTTAGTTTGGGGGCTCATGGTTATCTAATAGTTTTTGAACTAGATATTGTCTGGCATTGTGATTAGTCAGGCGGTTTGAAGATGCAAAAGCTGATTCGGAAATGGATTTCATCAAAGATGATAACTGCAATGTCCACTCGGACGCTTGTATGGGTATTGCTTATAGATACCAACGACGCATCTACTTGGCTCCTCTTCATTTTGCCACTTTTTTGGTGTCACATCTCGTGTTTTTGTTTGTTTTTCCTAAAACATCACGGGATACATCTCCCCAACACATATGTCGATGCTCGTCGGCACCCCTAAGACCGAAATGTACTGCATTGAAAAATCACAATGTCTTAATGATGGAATGTAGAGTGGGTCCAAGCTGACCAATATCCCAAAATGTGTTTACTTCCTCGTTGGAAATGGGATCTGCCCGATTTGGTACATGTAAATTGGCAGTTTTCTTTTTTTTCAAAACGACTTGTTGTGATTTTAAGAGGCTTTGGCTAACTATTGTGAATAAGAAAGGGTAAGGCCATACTGTTTAGTTGCTCCGCGCCTCGCTTAAGGCCGGTTCACACTGTGCCGAATTTGACAAAAGATGGAAACACGAATTTGAAAATGTTCAAATTCGCAAAGGATCGTAAGCAATCGGGCCATTCGTAAACGCATCTTAAGCATTCGTTTGGTCATCGGCGGAATTCTTCTCTGTTCGGCGGCAACATCGGGAGAGCGAGCAAAATATTTCACATATTAGTTTCGTGGTGCATTCGTGTCCTCATCGTGCCCTTCGTATGTCTATCGAGATGACATCGTATGATTCGTATCATCATCGTATTTGCCTTCGCCTGTCCATCGGAACCATAGGGCATATTTCCCAAGCGAAGGCCATACGAATGTCACACGAAGATGACCGAAGTCATAAGAAGACAACGCGACTGCGATCATACCTTGCAAGAATGCACACGGTGATTATACCATGTCGTATTGACTAGGTTACGAGGGCATTTACTACATCAAAAGGTTTATGTCAATATGAGACATGTAATGATATAAATATTACATATTATAACCTGTGTAATATATGTAACAATACCTCTATATATCACAATGAGTATGAAATATATAGTACCTTATATTTACCACTTAGGTATACATGCATCTGGAAAATGTATATGTACTATAAAAAAAACTCATTACGTACATCTATAAGCATGCATTATATTAAACATGGAATGTATTCATATAGGTATCGTATATAAATACATATATGTATTATATATATATATGTATGTGTGTGTAATGAATATATTCTTACTTAAGTTCCATCGTGATAGCATCGTAATGCTAAACGATGGTTATACGCAGGTAATCACGAGGATTGAAGATAGTCGCGTTGCCTTCTTGTGACAATCGTGGGGCAAAGTGTTCAATATTTTGGCGATGGTACCGATGGACAGACGATGAGAGTACGATAATGAAAAGAAGTAACAAGATTGCATCTCGATGGTCGTGCGAAGGGAAAGATTGAGACACGGGCTGACCACGAAAATGAAGATTCGCACGCGGGTTCGGAAGTTTTTTAACACACAAAGATTTTTGAACATCCGCCGATGGTGCAACCGAAGGCGGAAAGGGTCACGTGATTTCCTGCTGTCATGGCAACTCACGCTAGACTGGTTTCAGCAACTTTATTGACTATATGTTTGCTCCATTGCTCAATAGTCATCCTAATTATATAATTAACTCATAAGCTTATCCAGAGTGGTAATTGGGTAGTGGGGATTCAGGGGTTCGACATTTTGTATTTTTCTTTTTTAAATTAGAGAAAAACATTTTATAATTTTAAAAACTTCAAAAATGTTGTATGTAACTTTGATATGTAGCACCATGCACCAAGTTCCATATAATATAACATCTTTTAAAATGATTCTCCATGGTGTATAAAGGAGTAATCAGAGTTAAAAGAGAAAAAGTGCGGTTAACTCATTTCGGCAATATCTTGTTTTCATAGCAGTAATCAGGTTTATGCTTTCTCTGCCATACTAAAACAAAGTCTATATTACGCTGTTCCAGTATTTCCTAACATTTGAAATTAAGCTTTCCCGGGCCGACACCGAGAGGCCAACCGTCACAGCAACAGAGTTATATAATGTGGATGTCACGTGATGCTTGTATCACCAAGCTCATCTTCGTATTCTCATCGCATACTCGTCGAACTCTTCATTCGACGTCGTGTTGCCATCATGCTGTCATCGTGTTGTATTCTTACAGACTATATAACGTTAGGCCAATGCGACGATCAACCCGACATTCGCATTGCATTCGCATTGTAGTCGTGTGTTACGTCGTATTACATCGTGTTACATCGTATTGCCTTTTGACTGCATCGTACCTGCTCCGGATTTTGATTAGTTTTTAACCAAAATCGAAACCAAATTCGTGCGAAATGAGCATTTTCTAATTCGTGTTGGCATCTTTTGTCATATTCGGGACAGTGTGAACCGGCCTTTATAGTAATCAGCTCCGTACATCCCGTTTCTTGTAAGCGTGATATCTCATGAACCGCTCCACCTAGAGTCTTCAAATTTAATACCAGTCTTCATTAGGAAAATATGCAGACATCAGTCTATTTGGGTGACCTTGACCTCATGTTCAAGGTCACTACGAGACGTTGATCACTTTTTAAAATGTTGTTAGCCTGATATAATAAAAGCAATTGAATGAAACATGTAATGGTCATTACTCGGAACAAGCTATGTGTCCATTCTTTTAGCTTATTTCTTAAATGCGACTGGGGACATGGTCACGTTTGTGACAATTACTGGTTTTGGATCTGTCAAAATTGGCAAGGTATGATTTTAAAGTTAAGGTTTGGGATATGAGCCGTCTTATTTTGTTACACTAATCAGGAATTTACACATCAAAGTGGCAAGTTCATTTGTTGGTATAATTTCTATTTGACGACACTCGTTCTGTGTAGAGAGATAAATTGTCAAACGTTTCATTGTGTACGCTTTTTTTTGGCTGTATTTTTGTTTTCATTGTTCTCAATTATTTTGTCAATGTCATTCAATTCAATGTTGCAAAACCTTGAGTTTCTTGCCGTCTGCTCGCTTACACTGACAGTCGGACGAGGAACTGGTGTTGGTATCTTCGACAGCGTATGAATTTTTCGCTTCGTAATCCACTCTCTCTATCATTACTTGACATGAATTTTCTTGGATCAAAGCACTTACAGTACCGTAACCACGGCTGTCAACCCGAACACGATCCCCGAGTGATAGGCGTGACGCCATGTTTGATTACAATGTGAAAGTAGTCCCTAAAATTAGCATACGACCTTTCTAATTTGCATCTGTATCCGTATACGACCCCAACTATCTTTATCCTGCCGAGAACACCATCCATTGTATGATAACATTGAAAAAGGTTCTTTCAGGAAGGGGACAAAAGTAGAGGTAAAATAAATCAGAAAAATCTAAATGAAAAAAAGGAAGATAGTGACTTTATTATGTTTCAGAATTGAGGAACTTTATAATTATCCCCCGCCACGAAGTGGGAGGGGGATATAGGTTTGGGCTCCGTCCGTCCGTCCGTGTTTCCGTCCGTGCGTCCGTCCGTCCGTCCGAGATAAAGGGGACAGCTTTTCTCAGAAACCGTTTAAGATAGGGTTACCAAATTTGATGAGCTGCTTGAGGGCATGAATACCTTGATGGAGTTCGAAAATGAGAAGGTGCAATTATTTTTTCTGGAGTTATTGCCCTTGTTCCGTATTTTTGGACTTTGTTCATGGTATCTCCAAAGGGGACAGCTTTTCTCAGAAACCATTTAAGATAGGGTTGCCAAATTTGATGTGTTGCTTGAAGGCATGAATACCTTGATGGAGTTCGAAAATGAGAAGCGTGCAATTATTTTTACCGGAGTTATTGCCCTTGTTCCGTATTTTTGGACTTTGTTCATAGTATCTCCAAAGGGGACAGTTTTCTCAGAAACCGTTTAAGATAGGGTTACCAAATTTGATGAGCTGCTTGAGGGCATGAATACCTTGATGGAGTTCGAAAATGAGAAGCGTGCAATTATTTTTTCCGGAGTTATTGCCCTTGTTCCGTATTTTTGGACTTTGTTCATGGTATCACCAAAGGGGACAGCTTTTCTCAGAAACCATTTAAGATAGGGTTGCCAAATTTGATGTGTTGCTTGAAGGCATGAATACCTTGATGGATTTCGAAAATGAGAAGCGTGCAATTATTTTACCGGAGTTATTGCCCTTGTTCCGTATTTTTGGACTTTGTTCATAGTATCTCCAAAGGGGACAGCTTTTCTCAGAAACCGTTTAAGATAGGTTTGTTGCAACGAAAAATGTAACAATTGCGAAAAATGTAACAAACTGGAAAATTGTTACATTTTTCGTACGTCACGTACGAAAAATGTAACAAAATATTTTTTTGTTACATTTTTCGTACATCAAGTACGAAAAATGTAACAACTTTTATTTTGTTACAATTTTCGCAAAACATGCTTGTGAAAAATGTAACAATTGCGGCTGCGTGATTTATTTACATCATTTCATTTTATGTCATGCGAACATGTAGTAACAATCATCAGTGTTTGAGCCTGAGAAATAAAATCATTATGACAGATTTGGATAATTTGGTGAAAATTCGTAATTTTTAACATGTTGGTGAAATATTACCACGAAAGTTATTTAGAAGATTATATGCTAATGATGTGCATATTATAGATTATGAATGCTTTTATGTTTAAATGTTATATATATGGAAAAATGTTATTTTATGCTGACGCGTACAAGATACATGTTGTTTAAACATTGTTTGATATATAATTTATATTAAGAGTAATATTTTTAAAAACACTGTATTTTTAAACAAATAGAATGCTTAAACGGGAAATAGGCTGTTTTTAAAGACAATTATAAGATGATAATATTATATTAATTACTTTATATGTATGCATACTGCTACTGTCGACCTTAAAATTCGTCAAATGTATAATCGAATAGATGTTGCAGTTTCAGCATTATCATTGTTAATCTAATTTAGTCTTTATTCTCCCCGTTAGTTTAGTGTGTATATATTGTATATATGCACCGAGATTATTGCAGTCGTGCATTTTTATTTTACAAAGTTTTGTTCCATCGTGTTCTCCATCTCACCTACACAAGTATTGGCTATTTAAGCAGTTCTTACAAAATATCAAAGCCGTGCATTCATCAATCAATATCTAAAATACATATAAATGCATACATATACATATGAAATATATGAGAACTGCGCAAATGTGTCATGTCAACCAACAAGCGAATGACTGTCCATGATAATAAACATTAACCATTTCCATTATAATTCTGGACTGTTTATTCCATAAAATAATAATTTGTCCACAGTTTTCATCTGCATTACAATGCACGTTAGAAGTTAGAATAGCATTGGATCTTGGAGGTTATAGTTTTAATATTTAATAAGTGAGAGTTCAATTCTCAATCACTGGTTAAAATAAAGCTTGTAGCATTTCCTTCACTTTGCCGCGTTAATATAGTGGAATGATGCATCTGAAATGCAAATTTGGATCTGACTTTAATTAACCAGTTTTGGAGAATTGCGCAATGTATGCCTTGAGCAGGAAAGTAGCCTTCATCTCTTCAACGGACGTATTGATAATCTGTCTTATATGTAAACATTGACGAATAAACATAAAACTGTCAATATCAATTTTCTTTTCATTAAAAGTTCTAACGCTGCGAATTATAGGCGTATCAGAACAACTTGTGTTTTTTGCGATGCAGGGGCAGGAGCACGTTTTTTCGCTGAAATATGTTGATAAAATATATTTGAAAAATAATGTCACCAATAGTAAAACATTGTTCTCACTTCGGAAAATCAAGTTAAAAAATGAGTGTACATGGTTCCGTAAAGCCATGGGAATCGTTTTTGTAATTGGAAATGTGTTCACAATAAAATGGCCGCCATGCAACGTTTACTTCATACGCAACACCGTTATTACCACTACGGAAAATGTTTTGTGTAATAAGATATTTCAACCTCTAAAGTAAATATAAATGTCATAAACTATCATTATAAATGAGAAATCTGAAAAAAATAAAACGTGCTTCTGTCCCTTTTATCCTGTGTTTTGCTAGTATAAATTTAAACAAAGATATCAATGCCATCACTTGTATGTTCTTTGTAACCTTCTTTCTAATAGATGTTTTGCAAAACATAACTTGTGTTTGCTATATTTTGGGAATTTAATTCAAGAAAGATATCCTTTTTATATAAATCATACCACATACATTTGTACGTTAAAGATAAAATATATAAGAAATCGAATCAAAGCGTTTGAAATACTATTCTGCTAACTAGATTCATTTTACAGTTCTTCATATGACTAATGATGTCAGAATAAGTTGATTTGTCATTGTTATCAATTATATCTGACTGAAATTGTGCACTCATCAGCGCAATATTTAATCCACGCCATTACTAGTTTATTGTCCATTACATTATTTTTAATAATCTGATCTCATGACAAATTTGCCATGTTTTGAATGCCCCAAAGAATATGTCTTCTCACATACAACTGATTTGGCATATTTGTAAATTCATGAGAATAATGCTAGCAATGAATAATTTTTAAAGACGCGTTGAATAAAAGGTCAGTAGGCACACACATGTATAGAAATATATGTTTATTATTCATTTACCGAGTTGTAAACATATTGTGACATCACGCCTTTGTCGCCTTAGGTGCTTCGACAGGGAAACCTACAGATTCAGTTTTTCTAACATTTTCTCTGCATCTTCATAACTTACTCTATGAATGGTTAAAGGGTCATACAACCTATGGAGGGTTGAGCTTTAGCCCGGCATGTCTGTCTTAAATACCGAAAAGCATCACATACATATATTTTCATAATGACTTATAATGGCAAAGAATCGCATAATAATTTAAGTCGTATGTTTCAAAGAACTAACGAAGGCCAACTCATTCAGCACATCCCCTGTGGTACTGGGGTAGCACCGATGGGTTTAATGTGCAGTTTGAAGAAGGTTTTTGGTCTTAGAATATTTTTCGGCAGAACATTTGCACACTGCATTCTCATTAAATTGAGATCGTAATTAAGTTCCACTACGTTACACATATAACACAAATGATACTGACCGTCAGGTCGGTCTTGACTGTCATTTCATACCAACCATTGAGCGATTTCGCCCCGTAATCTTGCGGCTTACCTCAAATTCGCTTAACATCTCTGATATTCAGTCTTCGGAAAATGAACAATGCCGAGTGTATTCCGATTACAGGACACAGGACAGGACAAGCCCTTCCATACTTAGTCGGGATGTTCAAGGGGGATACAAATTTAACTGTAAGGGTGTTAACGCAATTCAATCAATCTTTATTCCTCAAAATCCCCCACGGTGGTACCAGAGAATACAAACATACATATATATTACATAAACAGACAAGAATGGTGATGACATAGTTCATTTTAACTTTTCAGAAACAATACGGAGATACTTTGGCGGTGTTTTAAATTCTGACATTTTTGTTGAACCTATCAATCTTTTATATTTGTAAGGAGGTTTATAATATAAGTAAAGATTTTTCCTTGTTTTCATTCTCTTTTAAACCAATTAGTTATAAAAGGGCTTATGGTCAATGTTTTGTATAATACCACGATTGTCTAATGTATTGAGATTTCTAGATCAAGTTGACTTTTCAACCGGTATTAAAGTAGTTTTTAATGCTTTATTTATCACCTTAAATTTAACAGCTTCCAGTTTAGTTATACGTATTTCTAATTTAAGATGAAAACTCCGAACTATAGTGTACCGCCGGGCAGGTGAAATACCGGGATCTATCAATGAAAATAAACCGTGTTATCATTAGTGAAAATAACAATGGAACGTGTTATCAGTCACTAGTGACTGATATAACAATGACCTGACGTCATAAAACAATGCTCCGACGTCACGTCTCGTGAGGTAGAAAAGTTATATATTTTCACTCGTGGCTTCGCCACTCGTGAAAATATACCTTTCTACCTCACTCGATGAGATAAATATGGTATTAGTCAAGAAAAGCCAAATATCCACTACATATCCGACTCGGACTGAGGGACATTACTTAAGGAACTAAAGGACTAAAAATATCACTGCCCAGTGAGACATACAGTAATACGATAAGTTTTAAAGTAGTTTTCTTTTTGAATACCGTCATTTGATATGGGAAATCTTAAACTCAGTGTGTGCTGTTTTATTCCTATCTCTGAACCAGTCGGATGCTAAATCTCGTGAAAATATAAACGTTGTACCTCACTCGATGAGATAAACATGATATTAAAATAACAAGACAGATATCCTCCATTTAGTGGATATGGACTAAATAAAGGATCGCAAGCATTTTGCGGAATGATATCTTGATGCCATAACATTAGATACGTATATAGATAGATTAAATATTAGATAGATATGGCACCAAAACGCAGCATAATCAATAAGATTGGTTCAAGGAAATCGTTTACTTCATATTATTTCATCATTTGTCGGGTCAAATTATAAAGTCTTGAAAGTCAGTATTTCCAAAATGTGATGAATGTAAACCATTCCAGGACATGACTTGGGATAAAATTGACAGGCTGGACACGTTTACAAGTCAACCAGTGTCCCGCCTCGCCTTATATGGACTGTACAAAACAAGTGTATGGCATCACGATATTTTCATTAAATACTCTCAAATATTTTATTCTTATATCTACATACCGATATTGCAACTGTCAAAAGTGTGTTTTAAAATTGTGACCGTTGTGACTTGATTTCTTAAGAAGCTATACCTGAGAACTAACTCTTATAAGTGTTCCAATTTACAAATAAGCAAGTTATACTAATTTCAATATTCTTATTCAAATCTCCCAAACTTGTTTGAACGAGTTTAATTTTCATATGGACTATACACATGTCTGTCATTAATTCAACAATCAGCCAATATTATATATTAGATATATATGTTATCTCATCTTTGTTCTCTTATTATCATACCAACATGTATCATGTATATAACCTCTGCTTAAGCATCTCTGCCATATGCTTGATAACGGGCTTAAGGATCTATACCGCTACGTCGCTATTGTTAATAAATAAGTTGATCATCCATAAGCCTTCTTTCTTGATCAGAATGTTTATGATTTTTTAAGACTATACGACGAGTATTATAATGTATAAGTAGAAATGTTTATCCAACGTATGTGTTTCTACAAATACCAAGTATAGCTTGAAAGTTTAATAATGAAGCTTGGTCCTGTCTGTTAGACTATTTCATTTAGAAGTGGGAAAGTGTTTGCGAATTATAACTCCACAGGTTTCTTTTGGACCAATTTATGGGCAATAGAGGGCACCAGTTTCGATTTAATGCAACGTGTTTAAACGTGCATTATTTCATTTAAATTTTTTATTTTGATTACGTAGTCTAGTACATGCTCACATTGAGAAATATTTATAATGTAGCTTCCATAATATTACTTTTTAATACATAATTGAAACTGTATTCATTATCAGAAAAAGCTTTTAAGGACCTACGTAGTAAGAATAACGTTGTTGTGAAACACATATAATGACATGACTCTGTGTGCATGTGGTAGTACTCCATTGTAGTAGATCGGTCAGCTGCTGATATAAGGATACTCATTTGGAAAGTAACAGACACACAGACACTATATTAGATGTTCCATTGTTTGTAATTGTGATGGTATTGTTTTCGTGCCAAGTAACGAGCAGGATTAGAACCCACATCAAACAGAAACAGTGGGAACTTACTGTGCATTGTTACATTTATGCACTGCCTAAATGATATATTTCTAAGTCATTAGTTGACAGTGATAAGATGACATCGGTACCCTGGTAGATTGGTAATGCCAAGACAATGTACGGTGTATTCAAACAAAGACTTCTGACTCATACTCTCTTTCATACTGCAACTATTACTCCGAGCATTAGTCACAATTACACTATGTTTTACTGATACTGTTACTTTCAGTGAATCACACACTTTTAAAGAATAAACCATAATGGAATAGGGGAGGGATGTTTATGAGCAAGCCTATATTCGAAAATAATTGACACTACGAAAATAATGAAAAGAAGCACTATTTGAAGAAAAAGACATTAGTTTTACCATAGTTTTGGACAGGACAGGACGCATATATGTTACACAGCGCATACTTAAATATTATAACGAGTTGAGAAGTAATAAACGATAAAAAATTATTTTTGTTATCACTGTAATTTTATAAATTACATGATTAAACGTAAATGGCCGAGGACACGGCAGTTTTGATCAATTCAAGTGTAAGTTTTACGGCCTATGGAGTAATTATTATTGGATACACTATCGATCTGAAAGTACATTGTGGAAGAACAATGCATTCGTGTATATTCATTTGTTTAATTAAACGTTGTTTTTTTCTATAATCGAACCGTTATTTACATATAAAGTATTAATTGTGGTTTGACTTTGGTAGTGCCCATTCATATACTGTCCTCTCTGTATTTTTCATAAAATCAAAAGAATCATGAATTCATGATTTCCCCAAAATATTAACATCTCCATAATCATACATAACAGAAATTGTTACATTTTTCAAAGTACATCAAACGAAAAATGTAACAAAGTTTTTGGTTGTTACATTTTTCGTACTTGATGTACGAAAAATATAACAAAAAAATATTTTGTTACAAATTACGAAAAATGTAACAATTTTCCAGTTTGTTACAATTTTCGCAGTTGTTACATTTTTCGTTGCAACATAGGTTTACCAAATTTAATGTGTTGCTTGAAGGCATGAATACCTTGATGGAGTTCGAAAATGAGAAGCGTTCAATTATTTGTTTTGGAGTTATTGCCCTTGTTCCGTATTTTTGGACTTTGTTCATGGTATCTCCAAAGGGGACAGCTTTTCTCAGAAACCGTTTAAGATAGGAGAACCAAAATTGGTGTGTTGTTTGAGGGCTAACATACCTTGATGGAATGAAAATGAGTAATGCACAATTATTTCGAATTATTGCCCTTTTTCCAATTTCTTGGCTCTGGCGGGGGATGTTGATGACTATGTCTTCTTGTTTCTAGATATAAACACTTTCTCATGGGGATAGGCTTGCTTTTCGTTTTGCTTTAATAAGTTCACATCATTCTGATCTCAGAGAGAAATATATTCCTAATTCCTATACCGCTACGTCGCTATTGTTAATAAATAAGTTGATCATCCATAAGCCTTCTTTCTTGATCAGAATGTTTATGATTTTTTAAGACTATACGACGAGTATTATAATGTATAAGTAGAAATGTTTATCCAACGTATGTGTTTCTACAAATACCAAGTATAGCTTGAAAGTTTAATAATGAAGCTTGGTCCTGTCTGTTAGACTATTTCATTTAGAAGTGGGAAAGTGTTTGCGAATTATAACTCCACAGGTTTCTCTTGGACCAATTTATGGGCAATAGAGGGCACCAGTTTCGATTTAATGCAACGTGTTTAAACGTGCATTATTTCATTTAAATTTTTTATTTTGATTACGTAGTCTATTACATGCTCACATTGAGAATTATTTATAATGTAGCTTCCATAATATTACTTTTTAATACATAATTGAAACTGTATTCATTATCAGAAAAAGCTTTTAAGGACCTACGTAGTAAGAATAACGTTGTTGTGAAACACATATAATGACATGACTCTGTGTGCATGTGGTAGTACTCCATTGTAGTAGATCGGTCAGCTGCTGATATAAGGATACTCATTTGGAAAGTAACAGACACACAGACACTATATTAGATGTTCCATTGTTTGTACTTGTGATGGTATTGTTTTCGTGCCAAGTAACGAGCAGGATTAGAACCCACATCAAACAGAAACAGTGGGAACTTACTGTGCATTGTTACATTTATGCACTGCCTAAATGATATATTTCTAAGTCATTAGTTGACAGTGATAAGATGACATCGGTACCCTGGTAGATTGGTAATGCCAAGACAATGTACGGTGTATTCAAACAAAGACTTCTGACTCATACTCTCTTTCATACTGCAACTATTACTCCGAGCATTAGTCACAATTACACTATGTTTTACTGATACTGTTACTTTCAGTGAATCACACACTTTTAAAGAATAAACCATAATGGAATAGGGGAGGGATGTTTATGAGCAAGCCTATATTCGAAAATAATTGACACTACGAAAATAATGAAAAGAAGCACTATTTGAAGAAAAAGACATTAGTTTTACCATAGTTTTGGACAGGACAGGACGCATATATGTTACACAGCGCATACTTAAATATTATAACGAGTTGAGAAGTAATAAACGATAAAAAATTATTTTTGTTATCACTGTAATTTTATAAATTACATGATTAAACGTAAATGGCCGAGGACACGGCAGTTTTGATCAATTCAAGTGTAAGTTTTACGGCCTATGGAGTAATTATTATTGGATACACTATCGATCTGAAAGTACATTGTGGAAGAACAATGCATTCGTGTATATTCATTTGTTTAATTAAACGTTGTTTTTTTCTATAATCGAACCGTTATTTACATATAAAGTATTAATTGTGGTTTGACTTTGGTAGTGCCCATTCATATACTGTCCTCTCTGTATTTTTCATAAAATCAAAAGAATCATGAATTCATGATTTCCCCAAAATATTAACATCTCCATAATCATACATAACAGAAATTGTTACATTTTTCAAAGTACATCAAACGAAAAATGTAACAAAGTTTTTGGTTGTTACATTTTTCGTACTTGATGTACGAAAAATATAACAAAAAAATATTTTGTTACAAATTACGAAAAATGTAACAATTTTCCAGTTTGTTACAATTTTCGCAGTTGTTACATTTTTCGTTGCAACATAGGTTTACCAAATTTAATGTGTTGCTTGAAGGCATGAATACCTTGATGGAGTTCGAAAATGAGAAGCGTTCAATTATTTGTTTTGGAGTTATTGCCCTTGTTCCGTATTTTTGGACTTTGTTCATGGTATCTCCAAAGGGGACAGCTTTTCTCAGAAACCGTTTAAGATAGGAGAACCAAAATTGGTGTGTTGTTTGAGGGCTAACATACCTTGATGGAATGAAAATGAGTAATGCACAATTATTTCGAATTATTGCCCTTTTTCCAATTTCTTGGCTCTGGCGGGGGATGTTGATGACTATGTCTTCTTGTTTCTAGATATAAACACTTTCTCATGGGGATAGGCTTGCTTTTCGTTTTGCTTTAATAAGTTCACATCATTCTGATCTCAGAGAGAAATATATTCCTAATTCCTATACCGCTACGTCGCTATTGTTAATAAATAAGTTGATCATCCATAAGCCTTCTTTCTTGATCAGAATGTTTATGATTTTTTAAGACTATACGACGAGTATTATAATGTATAAGTAGAAATGTTTATCCAACGTATGTGTTTCTACAAATACCAAGTATAGCTTGAAAGTTTAATAATGAAGCTTGGTCCTGTCTGTTAGACTATTTCATTTAGAAGTGGGAAAGTGTTTGCGAATTATAACTCCACAGGTTTCTCTTGGACCAATTTATGGGCAATAGAGGGCACCAGTTTCGATTTAATGCAACGTGTTTAAACGTGCATTATTTCATTTAAATTTTTTATTTTGATTACGTAGTCTATTACATGCTCACATTGAGAATTATTTATAATGTAGCTTCCATAATATTACTTTTTAATACATAATTGAAACTGTATTCATTATCAGAAAAAGCTTTTAAGGACCTACGTAGTAAGAATAACGTTGTTGTGAAACACATATAATGACATGACTCTGTGTGCATGTGGTAGTACTCCATTGTAGTAGATCGGTCAGCTGCTGATATAAGGATACTCATTTGGAAAGTAACAGACACACAGACACTATATTAGATGTTCCATTGTTTGTACTTGTGATGGTATTGTTTTCGTGCCAAGTAACGAGCAGGATTAGAACCCACATCAAACAGAAACAGTGGGAACTTACTGTGCATTGTTACATTTATGCACTGCCTAAATGATATATTTCTAAGTCATTAGTTGACAGTGATAAGATGACATCGGTACCCTGGTAGATTGGTAATGCCAAGACAATGTACGGTGTATTCAAACAAAGACTTCTGACTCATACTCTCTTTCATACTGCAACTATTACTCCGAGCATTAGTCACAATTACACTATGTTTTACTGATACTGTTACTTTCAGTGAATCACACACTTTTAAAGAATAAACCATAATGGAATAGGGGAGGGATGTTTATGAGCAAGCCTATATTCGAAAATAATTGACACTACGAAAATAATGAAAAGAAGCACTATTTGAAGAAAAAGACATTAGTTTTACCATAGTTTTGGACAGGACAGGACGCATATATGTTACACAGCGCATACTTAAATATTATAACGAGTTGAGAAGTAATAAACGATAAAAAATTATTTTTGTTATCACTGTAATTTTATAAATTACATGATTAAACGTAAATGGCCGAGGACACGGCAGTTTTGATCAATTCAAGTGTAAGTTTTACGGCCTATGGAGTAATTATTATTGGATACACTATCGATCTGAAAGTACATTGTGGAAGAACAATGCATTCGTGTATATTCATTTGTTTAATTAAACGTTGTTTTTTTCTATAATCGAACCGTTATTTACATATAAAGTATTAATTGTGGTTTGACTTTGGTAGTGCCAATTCATATACTGTCCTCTCTGTATTTTTCATAAAATCAAAAGAATCATGAATTCATGATTTCCCCAAAATATTAACATCTCCATAATCATACATAACAGAAATTGTTGCATTTTTCAAAGTACATCAAACGAAAAATGTAACAAAGTTTTTGGTTGTTACATTTTTCGTACTTGATGTACGAAAAATATAACAAAAAATATTTTGTTACAAATTTCGTACGTTACGTACGAAAAATGTAACAATTTTCCAGTTTGTTACAATTTTCGCAGTTGTTACATTTTTCGTTGCAACATAGGTTTACCAAATTTGATGTGTTGCTTGAAGGCATGAATACCTTGATGGAGTTCGAAAATGAGAAGCGTTCAATTATTTGTTTCGGAGTTATTGCCCTTGTTCCGTATTTTTGGACTTTGTTCATGGTATCTCCAAAGGGGACAGCTTTTCTCAGAAACCGTTTAAGATAGGAGAGTGAGTGAGTGAGTGAGTTATTGTTTAACGCCGCTTCGGCAGTATTGCAGCCATTAGCGGCGAGATATTTAATTTATTTGCCTAATTTAAAAAAGAAAATTGCAATTGAAAAACAGAACACGGCACGAAGGCCGCAAAAACATCAGCAAATTATCACAAGTTGAATAAAAGCTGATAATGAAAAGTTAAAATTTACAATTTGTCAATAAGGTGTATAGCCTTCAAAAAATCTAAAACACGATGCTCACCGAAATGAGTAAAAACTTGATTGATTGAAATAGAAGGATAAAAAGTTTCCCTGATATTTGCAGTGTCCCAACACTTACATAGAATGTGTTTGATTGTGAGAGGACACTGACAGGGTATACATACTGGGGGATCTTCCCCCTTTAAAAGATATGAGTGAGTAAGATGAGAGTGTCCAATACGACATCGTCGTAGGACACAAGCTTCCTGCCGGGTAAAAGAGGATAGAGATTTGTAACCTAAATGAGGTTGAATAGTGTGAAGTTTGTTATGATGTTGTTGGTCCCATTGGGACTTCCAACGTTGTTTAATGTAAGATTTAATAGCAGGTTTGGAATCCGTATATGGAACTTTGGTAGGAGAAATATGTTTGAGGTTTAATGCAGATTTAGCAGCTGAGTCAGCTTTGTTATTACCTCTAATACCCATATGGCTAGGAAGCCAGCAGAAGACGATGTCGCATTGGAGACAAGAATTATGAAGTAATAAAATATCCCTGATAATTGGGTGATCACTCTTACAGTTTTTAATTGCTTGTAGGCAAGAAAGTGAATCGGAAAAAATAATGTAATTATTAGGGGTTGAGTTTTTAATGTGATGGACGGCCTTAAGGATGGCCTTAGCTTCTGCAGTAAAGATGCTGCTGCCATCATGCAGCCTTGTAGCATATGTTGTTGAAGGAGTCACAGTTGCTGCTGCAACTGTGGGTCCATCTTTAGAACCGTCAGTGTAAATTGGTTTATAATCTGCGAAAAAATTACGAAGTTCAAAAAATGCCTGTCGAAATATTAATTGGTCTGTATTTGATTTTTTATGAGTAGATAGAGAGAGGTTGACACGGGGCCTCACCAGCTGCCATGGCGGAGTGGCAAGCAGACCGTGCTCTGCTATTGTTGTTAGGTCGATATCACAATCTTCAACATGTTGTTGAAGTCTGATACCGAGTGGTGGAATTGCTTAGGTTTTGAGTTATACAACTGCTGGTATTCAGGGTTGAATACGCAGTTGTATGCAGGATTACAAGGGTTGGCTTTAAGTTTAGTTATATATTGAAGTGCTAGCTTGATGCGCCGATCTTCAAGAGATGGCTCATCAGCTTCAACGTATAGGCTTTCAACAGGTGAAGTCCTGAAGGCCCCAAGACAAAGCCTGAGACCTTGATGGTGGATTGTATCTAGCATTTTGATGTATGAGGGGCGGGCAGATCCATATATTATGGATCCATAATCAAGTTTGGAGCGGATGAGTGATCGATAGAGATGAAGAAGAGTTTCTTCATCTCCACCCCATTTATTATTTGAAACGACCTTTAAAAGGTCTAATGCCTTTAAGCATTTAGCTTTGAGGTTTTTGATATGAGGGATAAATGATAATTTACTGTCAAAAGTAAGACCAAGAAACTTGGCCTCAGGAACGACTTTGATTGGAGTTTTATCCAGAAATAGTTCTGGATCTTGGTGCATTTTGCGCATATTGCAAAAATGCACGCAAGATGTTTTAGCTTTGGAAAATTTGAAGCCGTTTTCTAACGACCATTGATGGATTTTATTGAGGCAGAGTTGCAATTGGCGCTCGATTGATGGCATATTTTTGCCTCTGCAGGAAACTCCAAAATTGTCCACAAAAAGTGAACCATCTGTATGATCATTTAAGACTTTAGCCAAGCTGTTGATTTTAATGCTAAATAATGTGACAGATAAAATGCTACCTTGTGGGACACCCATTTCTTGATCAAAGAAATCAGAAAGAGTGGAGCCCATGCGCACTTTAAATTGGCGATCATGTAAAAAATTGGAAATAAAATGAGGCATACGACCTCGCAAGCCAAATTCAAATAAATCTTTTAGGATGCCATGCTTCCATGTAGTGTCATAAGCTTTTTCTAAGTCGAAAAAGATAGACACAGCATGTTGTTTGTTAATAAATGCATCACGAATAAATGATTCTAAACGAACAAGATGATCAGTGGTACTACGTTGTTTGCGGAAACCACATTGAATATCAGTTAGTAATTTATTAGTTTCCAAGTACCAAACTAGACGATCATTGATCATCCGTTCCATAGTTTTACATACGCAACTTGTTAAGGCTATAGGACGGTAGTTGGAAGGGTCTGTATGATCCTTCCCAGGTTTTGGGATTGGCACAATAGTAGCATTGTGCCAACAAGATGGAAATTTACCTGTTTCCCATATATGATTAAATACCTGAAGTAGAACCTCAAGGCAAGGTTCCGGTAAATGTTTTAAAAGCTGATAATGGATTTCATCAGGGCCTGTTGCTGTATCATGAGCTTTAGAAAGTGCAGTTTTAAGCTCTGACAAGGAGAAGTGTTCATTATAATCTTCTCCATTGTCAGATTTGAAATTAAGTGGTCGTTTTTCCTGTACCTTTTGGTACTTTTGGAAAGCAGGGACATAATTTGCAGATGAAGAATTTTTAGAGATTGTTTCAGCCAACTAATTGGCAATGTCAGATTTTGAGGTGAGAAGGTCATCATTGACCTTAAGATGTTTTATTGTAGATTTGGAACCTTTGCCTTTAATTCTACTAATCATATTCCAGACTTTGCTGATAGGTGTTCTGGAATTGATCTTAGAGACATAGCCCCTCCAAGATTCACGTTTTTGTTGGTTGACTGTGCGTCGAGCTTTAGCTCGAGCCTTGCGACAGTTATCTAAATTAATTCTTGTAGGTTGTTTACTGAGCTTGCGTTCAGCTTTTTTACGTGCCTTTATGGCAGTATCGCAGGTTTCATTAAACCATGGCTTGTGAATGCGTGGATTTGCCGAGGTTTTAGGGATAGTTTCAGTTGCTATATCAATGAGACCTTTAGAAAAGGCCTCAACAGGATCAGTTGCATTGATTATTTCATCATATATAATATGTTCACGGCAGAGGGTAGAAAATGTACCCCAATCAGCCTTGGAAAATTTCCAACGAGGATTGTGCTCCTCGGGAATAGGTGATGAGGGTTCTAATACAATGGGGAAGTGGTCACTTCCACATGTATCCTCATGGACTGACCATGAAAAGTCATGTAAAAGGGATGCATCAGTTACTGATAAATCTATAGCTGTATATGATCCTGTAGCAGGATGTAGATATGTGTTTGAACCATCATTGAATAGACATAAATCATTTTGGGTAAGGAAACTTTCGAGTATTTTACCCCTAGAGTCTAGGGTATTACTACCCCAGAGGGGATTGTGACCGTTGAAGTCACCCATGATGATATAAGGTTTAGGTAATTGGGTAATAAGTTGATCAAGATCTTTTATAGTAAGATCTTGAGATGGTGGAATATATAAAGAACAGAGAGTTAAAGTTTTAAATAATGATAAGCTGACAGCTACAGCTTGTAATTGTGTTTTTAATGGAATTTCCCTGTGGATAATTCCATCACGTACTAAAATTGATGCACCCCCTTTTGCCCTATCAGCAGAAGGGGAGAAAGAATTATAAAAAGTGAATGGTCTCATTGCAACTTTATCAGATTCTTTAAGATGAGTTTCTTGAAGGCAAATAGCTTGGGGATTGTATTGTTGGGCCAACAAGCCCAATTCATTAAAATTTACCTTAAAGCCTCGACAATTCCACTGCAGAATCGCCATGGATGCTGCGATAAAATAAAATATTAAAAGCCTCATGGTGGAGGTTTTACTGGTGAAAGCCGTCGGTCCTTGGACCGACCCCTGTGCCCCTTCTTGGGTGAGTTGTTGAGTGAGGCTGTGTCTGATGCATCCATAAGGACATCATCAGAGCCAATGTCGAGAGATCCAAACTTGTTGTGGATCTCGACCGCGTTCCTTTGGCCTTTGGGAGTGCGGTTTGATGTTCTGTTTTTGGTTTTGTTTTCAGTTTTTGAATTTGATTTCTGGTTTGAGGTTTGATTTGGTTTTAGGTTTTTGGTTTGAGAAGCTGGCTTAGTAGGATTTGAAAGTGACAGAAGAGGGAATGTCATGGTACCTATGGAGGAAGATGTTGAATTGCGGAGTTTGTATTGAGTTGGGGGATCACTCACCCACTGAATGTCTGTCTGGGTTGATACAGAGCATTTAGTGGTAGTTGCTGAAGATACTATGGTGGAGTATGAGGGTTTAGGACCCCCAAGAACCAGGCGTTTGGCTTCGGGAAAGGAGATATTTTGAGTGAATTTAAGTTTAAGGATTTGAGATTCCTGTTGCCACCGTGGGCATTCCTTAGAGGAAGCCAAGTGTTCGCCAGCACAGTTGGCGCATTTAGGCAACTCCTTGCACTTCTCTGGATGGCTCTCATCCTCGAGTTTGCCACACTGAGGACAAACACGCTCATCTGCTTTGCAGGAGTTGCTTCCATGGCCAAACTTCTGGCACCGGTAGCAACGGAGTGGGTTAGGGATATACAGTTCCGTGGGGAGTTTGTAATATCCTGCATAAACTGTTTTTGGAGCTTGTGGAGTTGAGAAAGTTAGAAGATAGGTGTGGGTCTTTATGATGTTGTCTTCTCTCTTGATGGTGAACCGCTTTACTGCAGTCACTGCCTGGTCCCTGAGGTTGTCAAGGAGCTCTTGTTCAGATGAATCCTCGAGACATCGATCCTTGTCCCGGATGATGGCTTTGCTGCTGTTTAAAGATTTGTGTGGTGAAACCTCAACAGGTTTATCAATAATTTTCTTCAAAGTTAGAAGTGATGTTGCCTGCTGTTTAGATTTAACTTCCACAAGCAGGAAACCATTCCTGATCTTCTTGACATCCTTCACATCACCAGCAAGACCCTGAATGGTCTTGGCGGTGGCGAAGGGATTAAGCCGTAGAGGTTTATCATCAGTTGATGATATGACCAAAAACCGGGGAAAAGTGCTTGAGTTTGAATTAGTTGAAGCTGATGTTGAAAGATTTGAGTAAGATGATTTTGAATGTTTTTTTGATTTTGATGTTGTTGCCTCTTCATCAGAAGAGGGACAATCATCCGTTGAAAGATTGCGCTTGTTTTTGTATGAACGGGGCATGTTGGGTTGGTAAATATTCGTCAACCTGGATCCCCACCCACCACGGAGCACCAACAAGGGCAATGCTGTATGTCAGCGGGTGTCCTGCTGACAGCACCGGGGATACAAGAATGATATACTCCACTAAAACGTTGCCAATGTTTCACTGGATTGGCCCATGGGCCACCGCTATCTTGGAAGCCGAGTAAAGTTGATGATTGTGTGCAAGAGAGCACTGAGAAAGAGTGCAGAGAGTAGGGATAGTACATCAGGAAGGAAAGCATTGTGAAAAGGTGGTGAAGGTATGCAAGAGAGCACTAAGAAAGTAAAGAAAAAAATTGTAAAGAGAGGTAGCAGCGTAAGAAGAAGGACAGCAAAGATGTGCGCAACCAAGTGCTTGGCATGACCAGCCGATTGACCAGACCGGACCAATCTGGCCACCTGTCTAGATGAAGTCGGGGCCGAAGCAGTGTATTGGTCAGTGGTAGCATTCTGCTACACACAAGCCTCAACCACCAGGCATCCTTCCTCCACCCGTACAGGTCGCAGTCCACGGCAAACAGACTGCCCCCTTTTAGTCGCCTCTTACGACAAGCAGGAGGATCTGAGGGCCTATTCTAACCCGGGCACCCCACGGGGATAAGATAGGAGAACCAAAATTGGTGTGTTGTTTGAGGGCTAACATACCTTGATGGAATGAAAATGAGTAATGCACAATTATTTCGAATTATTGCCCTTTTTCCAATTTCTTGGCTCTGGCGGGGGATGTTGATGACTATGTCTTCTTGTTTCTAGATATAAACACTTTCTCATGGGGATAGGCTTGCTTTTCGTTTTGCTTCAATAAGTTCACATCATTCTGATCTCCGAGAGAAATATAGTCCTAATGATTACCCTCAAATGTTTACCAAATATCGTTCATCTTCCCCAAATTCACTTTCAGTTATATTTGACAAGAATGTCTTGTCTTGTCTGTAACATATGCAACATGCAAATCGTACACACCTTTTTGAATATAGGCCAGAGGTCAACACACAACTGTGATATGACGTACTTATTATAAAGCATACCTTATTGCAATTTATTGTGTTGATATTGTCATACAATGTACAATGCGAGTAAACACTCTCAGAGCTGTTAACCAACCACTGAATTTCTCAACACCACGACAACTCATACTAAATGTTACCTGTTTCAGTTTACGAAATTAATTCAGTACTTAGGATTTAGAGGCTTATCATTTCCGTATGTCATACTACAATTGCGGACATTAATCATATATGTGTAATAGAAAAAAACACTAAGAATTTAATAAGAAATTAAAAACAAAAATCTCAAATTCAACCAAAAATATAAAAAAATGATAAAGGCTAATGCTTCACGTAGTAAATAACACGTTCATGCTAAGTCTATTATGTAGAACAGTTTTAATCCATCACATGTCCACGCAGTTCATGTTGTAAAAAAAACAAATTCAATATCAACACTACGTCAGATGCTAAAATTTATTCAGAATTGACAACCTGAATTGACCCACAATTTACAAAAACAAAAGGGGAAGTACATTTGTAAGGAATATGCTGACACAGAGTAAATATATATCCAACAAATGGCGAAAAAGGGAACACAGAGTAGTGAACTAAGATTATTTAGATTATTCATAGTTAATTAAGTGCCATTAAGTTACTGTTTAATATGGAGTATGTAGAATCTACAGCCTGTTCTCTATGAAATGATCAAGTTTAAGTGTTTCACGTGTGGTTTACTCATGGCAATATGCAGAAATTATATGGAGACAACTCTGAATGACTTGCAAATTGCACAGAATGAAAATATTTATATGAAATAATCTCAATGAAAAGAACATATTGTTTTAATCAATAATAACCCTCTTAACACAATTACGCTCGCAACAAAACTAATGTTCTACAAAAGCAATATTAAGGCAGTTAAACCAAATTTTAAACCACTTAAACAAGAAAGAATAAAATAGCACCAACACAAAAATCTATTGATTTTACTTTCTATGTGTCTGTTTGTCAGGAAACCTTTACCATTCCTGATCAGACATATGAGATCCGACTAATTACGATATGACATCGTAACAAAGTCTCGCTACAGATTGAAAGTTTGGTTAAATTTGGAGATACTTGTAACATAAAAAAAAACATTTGAATGAAGGAACAAACATTTGATAATTTATATATTTGAAGATACTTTTGGATAGCTTACACGTAATTGTTTGAAATGTAACTTAATATTGAAACCTGATGAACGTATTTGTTAGCTTAGCAGTCAGTTTACAACTTGTTACCCTCTTAACACATTGCTCATTATTTAAAGCAATTTTAAGTTAGTATACAAGTAGTAAAAAACATACACATTTGTCCTAGTAACCAACATTTTAATTCGATTGTTTTGTTTTTCATTTGAAATTTGGAAATGTATGGGTTTCATTTTAAAAGAAATATCTTTAAAGAAAGCCAATAGTCTGGTCCATCAAAATGGGTTCTTATTCCTTCAGTTGTCTCCTGGCGGAGTGAATTCTGCCAACACGAGAGAAGATCAAATTGTGATAATGTCGAGCAAATATGATTTAAATTTACAATATTTTATTTGATACATAGTGATACATATTAAAATGTAATATGACAACATCTTATGACTCACACAATCATGATTCAGTTTCCTAACAAGTGTAGATGTTTTATGGATGATCAACTTCTTTATTAACAATAGCGACGTTTCGGTATAGATCCTTATACCGTTATCAAGCATATGGAGGAGATGGTGAAACAGCAGGTTATATACAGGATACATGTTGGTATGATTGAATATCGCGATCGGCTGGCTTGGGCTTGAGTAGTTCAAGTTTCTTAAGGTGGGTTGTCTTGGTTTTGGAGTCAAGCTGGTTGTTAGATCTCGCTGCAGGTGAGTTGACAGGTGTTGAGAGTTTGAGGCCCTACGGGATGATGTCCATGTCGCGGCACCTCGTCAGGAAGGTGAGATGGTTGCTGGATTGGATGTACTTCTTCTCCAGGCGGCTGAGAGTGTTGATGGTTCGGATTGCCCCGTCTCCACGTAGACGACGTATAAACTGTTTGACAGGCATTCTAGAAGTTGGTGTGATGAAGAAGACAAATATTCATGGATGATCAACTTCTTTATTAACAATAGCGACGTTTCGGTATAGATCCTTATACCGTTACCATTAAATGGTCGACTGGTATGATTCCTATTGCCCGCGCAGTTTACTAGTCTGATAGTGTTATTGATACGGCGGCCGCCATTTGCAAGGCTTTGTTTTCAACAGTTGACGTCATACATTCCTACGGGGAAAATCGAGATTTTCCCGGTGTTTTCCGTAAAACAAGATGGCCGACACATCAAAAAGCGACGTAAACAGACAGTTTTTTAAAGATTTGCTAAAGTCACACATAATTTCAATGGTAATGGGATGCGAGAATCTGTTGTTTATAAACCGATTCACATCATTTCCATGTCTTTGCAATGTCCATGTAAACCATAGGCGGTTACTTGAAAGAAATTGGAGCAAAATCATCCGGGAGTTGCTCTTTAAAACAATTATTCAATTAAAATTGAAGCTCTTAACGAAATTAGAAATTTGAAAGGCTAAACCATGTCTATTGAGGCCGTGTAAGTAACTTTACTGCATCTACCTCGGTAAGTTACTGTTACAAACTCTATATAGACACTCCACTAAGGTCGTTGTACCTCGGTAAGTGAGTGTTAACATGTCTTTATTGTGTTTCATAACAATTACAACCTTAACACGTGTTCAGACTGCCAGTCACACGAATAGACAGGAGTTACAAAGGGACATTGATGGTTCGTGTATCCAAAGATCTCTTCATTTGTAATAGGAACTATCCATTAAAGAAAACAAAGCACTTTGATTAGAATGGGAAATGAAATCGATCATGAAGACGCCATGATCCTCCTTATTTCAATGAGAAGACTCACAATAGAGACTCCAAACAATCAACTGAAATCTCCTTAGCAGCTCTTTTTTCAACAAATTACAGGGAGCAAATTGAAGCAAGGTTTTAGTAGTCTTCACTCTCTTGTTCAATTAAAGTACAATTATTTACAGCAATGGGAACGATTTAAACACTGCGCCATGATGTTTGTAATTAGTGAAACTTGATTGACTAAACGTGTGAAGAATTATGCAAGTTTATAATGAAATGCGTTCTATTTTTAAAAACTATTAGGGTAATTGCTTTTTTCGTTGAATTTGATAACCATATACAAATTATATCCTATGTTTTCTTACTATTTGCTGTATAATACAAAGACCATGTTTTTCAAATAACTCAATTAAAGTAATAAATAGTACATACACAAAAACATTTCTCATTAACTGCACTGCCTTCTACAACATAATCCATCGCAGCTTGAGTTAACTGCTTGTGGAACGCAGTGTTGTTTCATGTTCAAGACCTCGAATAATCGTTATCTTACCACAACAGCTGGACAAGTTCAGTTCTGTTACATTATTGCAATGGGGGAAAACTGTGAAGTGTCATCTACGTCTTACTAAATTTTGCCCTTGTGCATGTGCATACTTGGAGAAGTAAAGATTATGTTGGCTGATTGGGCGTGCAATGGCTGCTGGATATATTGTGTTATTGATTCTAGCATGTCTTCTTTGTGATGAAATCTTGTTGAAGAAAATGTCATTACTAGAATTCACAAAACAAGTGTCACTGGATAAAGGATCCAATTAGTAGACAAACAGGTGTCAGTAGTTTCTCCTCAAAATATGACAATTTCGATATTCCTAATTTCTGCCTTAAATGAATGAACCGGAATAATGTATATTGTAACTGTCATCTTACGTGTATCAGATGTATACTCAATTAGTTTAAGCACGACATATGTTACATTTTTAAGAAATGTAATTTCAACGTTCCCCAAAGTTTTACGTTTTTCCTGAATAAGATAAATCGCTTCTCGAGATTTTTAAAGAAGGTGGTTAAGTGAGAGATATACCCATACTTTTCCGAGTGTATCCAATGATATCCTACACTTTTCCCCCGAGGGGCCTTTACGAGGCGGAAGCCAAGGACGGAAAAGTATTGCTATATCTGTCTTATACCCCACTTACGGTCAAGTGTAAACAAATACTTTTTCATAATATTTCTAAACAAATACAGCTGTAAACAAGCTTGTGTATGAAACGCACAGCCCAAACGGGGCCTCCCGGCTATGCTCAGCCCGTGCTGCGTTGTATGGTTACCCATGTTTGGGGCTCGAAATCTAATTGATATGGCCCATTGATAGAATTGTCAACGCATGTGCATCTCACTGAAATATACAGCTAACGTCATAGACTACATTGCTAATGTCAACATGGCCAAAGTTTAGAGAAAACAGAAGCAACTTTCAGTATGTTAAGACATTTAGCACCCGAAATTAACTAAAAAATTTATATCAAAAGAAATACAGAAATTTATGATATCATATCATGCATTCTAACATGACACTATATTTAGAATGAAAATGCTGCTCTCTGATTGGTTCCTCGTATCAATTTTGGAGTAATTATTTTACCGATAATCACCTCTAAATATTTGCGACCGATTCACTCGCGTGAAATCATGAATATCACGGGGCACAGAAATCAACAGTCGCTCGCTTCATACAACAGCGATTCATCCAATGAACAGAAGCGGCGTTATTCCTCTATTTTGCAAAATTCTTCCACTGCCTCCAGTTCACAATCCAAAATGACCCCATTTCCTTCCACGATGTCCTCAACCATGACATAAAAAGCGTTCTTGTCAGGCTTTCTTCATGTCTCAAACTCTTCGCTTGTAGTGAATAACACCTTTTAGAGTAGCGCCCCTTGAATGGGATTGGTCCTTGTCGGCCTTGTAGGGGAGATAGGTCGGACTATGTATTTACTTGAAAATCGCTTCTGTGAGTCTGATGACTTCCAACCTGGGTTTTCTGTTGATATTATCATTAATTGAATAAAGATAGGTTACATTGAAATAAGTTTTAGTGTTTGTTTTGATATTTTGATTGAAGCATGTTCTTTGAAAAGTGAACTGCACCGAAGGGTCGCGGGCGAGTGAAACCGGTCTGTACTGGTTTGACCCAAGCACAGCGCTTTGGCGCAATACGAAAGAGTTCCTCATTATTTTCCTAATTAGTCATGTTAGAATGGAGATAAATCCATTCTGTTTTATATTTTGGGGTTGTATGTTGTGCATTTTTTACCCCTAAATTAACATTTCAAACCTCGCAAGCTCGGTTTGAAATTAAATTTAGGGGTAAAAAATGCACAACATACAACCCCAAAATATAAAACAGAATGGATTTATCTCCTAATTATAAGAACCTTATTAATTTTGGTCATGAACAAATATACGAAGTTTCATCTGGCTTCGTGGTGTAATGGTTAGTTCGTTCTCAGAAAGCAACAGGACACAGGTTCGATACCAGGTGTCTTATATGTTCATTACAACCTTTTATTTGGAAAATATTAGATTTGGACATATAAAAAATTGACTCCATTGATTTCTCAGTTGTTAAAAAGTGTAGGACTTTTTAGATAAGTGTAGGTATATCAGAAAAAGTGTAGGTATATCAGCAAAAATGAAGGTTTATCAGAAAAATGTGTAGGTGTATCGGCTAATACACCTACACTTCTAACAAAAGAAACCATAGTTCCTCTGTATATTTCACTTTGTAAAGAATCAACACATTAGCTGGTGTTGAAGAAAAGCGTTGATATGACCCAGCAGACTAACAGTGAAATGTACTCAGGAGTTTATGACACTGGAAGACAGGAGTGAGAGATTTAATGAAACGTGAAATTTCTGGTTTTCAAATAAAACATTTCTTCAGACCTCTAGGCACGTGTTTTATTTTATACAATGTCTGTAAAGTACAATTAATGTCCGATATATTGATATAAGGCTGCCTTGGTTTACCATGCTATTAAATTGCAAACACATCAAAGGCTATTTTTCCCATATGAATAACTCACTTAATTAAGGTAAGTAATATTATTGCATTTGCAAGGGTGTTGAATTAAAATTCTAAATGGCTTACTGTCACCCCGAAGTAATGGTATTTTCAATTAAAAAAGTCAAAGTTTTTTCTGAAAATTAGTGAATGAAACCCTTGGGCATTCAGCTGTTATCTAACTACCTTGTTCACCTGTGAAATGTCATATGTGTCACTTCTTCGGTGAGAAGGATTTATTTCTTTTGAATTGACAAATCCTTAAATCGTCATGGCTAAAGAAAGTTACGATTGCAAATATAAGAGGCGTGTTATGTTGTTACCCCATGAGCACCTCCATTGCTCTGTTGTCGAAGTATGTTATGTATTTATGTGTACAATTGGTAGTGTAGAATGATTTTAGACATTATGATGTTTGATTAATTGAAACCATTTTCATATATCAAAAGATATTTAATCAAATATTTTAATATGAGTTTTGAAGTTGCACATGTTGAATTATTACCGTTCAGTGTATATTATAACAAAAAGTTCTTTAAACCGAATTTTAAGGTTGGGTTCAGAAATAGAATCAATTCCGAATGCACCCATTTGAAATTTAACAAACGCCATATTATATGGGCGATACTAATCAGATTTCATTGGAGAGTAAATGGAATAAACGTGTGCATGTCCTGTAAGTAGTGTCATTGATAAATAAAATATATACCATCGAGATTATTTGCGCTTTACCGTTTTTAAGATACACATAAAGAACACTGAACGACGTCCTGTTTAATAACATATTTATGAAAGGATTTAATGGTTTGGTATTTGACGAGCGAGTATTACTCACCGATTTAAATCCCACTTAACTCAACGAACGGATACCAGTCGAATCGCCCCAGCTACAAATTGCCCCAGGTGATTTGGTCAAATTGCCCCAGAGTTTTGGTCGAGAGGCTGTTGGCAGACAATTCATGCTTGGATAATCTCAATAAAAATCTTTATTTGTTTGCAAAATTAAGTAAAGCAATACGTACATATTCCTTTTTTTTCATAAAATGGAACTTTAAACTTCTCTTTTCAGATAAAAGAAGATGCCACAAGGGATCTGTTCAAGTCAGCTGTTACTATTGTTGAAGATGCTGTAACAGACATTGTACAGCCCGATGCTCCAAGTGGATCCAGAGAGAACATGGACTATCTGACAAGGATTGCAAACAGGGCACGGGAAAAGAATAGACATAATTAAGGATCCACTAAATTTGGATTTTGAGGTAATGATCATGTACACCTAGTCTTCACCACTGAACCCACATCATACCAAATCCTGATGTCCCACGGTATTACATACCGGTGGGATAAAAATCTAAAAAAAACACCATTGTTTTTAAATCGTCACTAATTAACACGAACGTGACGAAGGCAATCAATCCAGCGGAACATAATGAACAGTCATTTGGGGGTGATAATTAATGACTGTTCACTTGACAATTCTGTATGTTGATGTACATGTATGGAAGAAGAAATTGCACATGGCTCGAAAACAACAGCCGGAAAAGGGACCTGCTGGACTGGTTCCAAAGCCCGACTGACTTCCTGAGGTGAAACGGGTAAACCATCTCTAACAGTGGATTTCCCAAGACTGATTAATAAGCGCGAAAGTCATGTCACGTGACAGGTGCATATTTGTCGAACGTTGCCCATTGGATAAAACAGATACATGATTGACACAAGTGGGTGTATACAAAATATCATCGAGCTATCATCTCACTCGGGGGCTCCGCCCCCGAGTGAGATGATAGCTCGATGATATTTTGTATACACCACTTGTGTCATCATGTATCTATTACGTATCTTGCTCTGGCTAGTCAAAACTATTATATTTGGACCATTCTGTTTTCAGGTGTCCACAAATTTCATCCCGACAGGCTTTTTGAAAGCACACGTGACAAACAAGGACCAAAGGCACCGCCACTGACCGTCAGCTTCTAGAACTCAGCAAGTGACGTCAATGGTACTTGGATAGAACCTTCAAAGTTGTTAAACGGCCCTTTTATCAACTCTTATCTGTTCATTCATTTGTGAGATCGAAACAAGATGATGCCCCTTCTCTTTGTGATAATGTCTTCGAGAACAAAGTCTGACTGTGAAACTGTTCCGAAAACTGCTTGACCTTCTGCCAGTGACACCATCTGTGGAGTCCATTGTCAGGCAGTGTGGAGAAATGTCCAGGAATTATGATTAAAGGTATGTGTAACTTTTCATTTTGTTATTGACAACTTGTGGTAAAAATAAAAAAATTGGAAATGATACTTGCGCTGCATAGCATCAGTAATAATATTGCATAATCCCATGATACTTCTTAATCTAGGTCTAACTAGTTTAATAAGTGTTGGTTGTGTATTGCAGGTAGCTTACAGAGAGAAGAATCCTGTTTTTCGATTTTATTCCGCTTCAAGGATCCGTCCAGTCTTTGAAAAGCTGACTGAAACTGTCACCCCAAGCAACAAGCTCCATCAGCTGGTAACATACATGGGGACCCAGTGGGTGTACAAGAGAACCTGCCCTCCTGCTAGTTTGTCATGCTACCGACAGACAAGGACCAACAACCACATTGAAGGTAAATTTATTCTTATATCAAATCGGAAATCAAAATAACATCTTTGCTACATTTCTAAGTGCTAAGCTAATGTTCTCTCAAAATGTTTGTATTTACATCACTGTGTATGATGATTTTGGAAATATAAATAAAATGTACTAATTTAAAAGGAAGGGTATTTTTTTCATTGCAGGAATTGATATATATTTATACATTAATTCTTGCTCCGTTTTAAATCAGGAAACAATACCCGACCTTAAAAAAAACAAAAAACTATTTACAATTTGCAATTTTCAGGTCGGCACCAGCGTCTAAATTGAAAAGTAAGGGAGCAGTAGCTAGGACTGAACATACTTGTGAAGGCTCAGCATCGTGGGGCGTCCCTGCTGCCCATCCAGATCATCTTGCTGAGGGAGAGCAAGACTCCGTGGCCGATCCACCACATCCCAGAAGCAGATCTTTGAACTCTGGGAAGAGTACAAGGAGGAGGACATTTCAGTTCAGCAGCTGTCGTCTAAAGCAAGTCGCATGCATGGACCATCCCGTCACCATGACGAAAATTGAAAGGCCTCCAAATTGGTGTTAATACACCATGCATGTAACATCTATGATGAATTTTGTGAATATATGTTATGTTCAATTAGGAATCATATTCATTTACGTATTATTTGAGCATGGTTAAAACCATGACTTGATTGGCGAAGTAGTTATGAAAATAAAATGACTTCTGTACTCAAGTGTTATACTTCGCGTCCTTAATGGAAGTAACTCGTGTTATCTGCGTAAGTGTCAACTATTTTAGTTACGTATGCATTGTTTTGTATGTTACACAGTGGAAATATACAATCAAAATGTCTTTCATATATCAATAGTTAATCAATGACATGGTTACTATTTTTACAGAGTGCTAACTAACTTTTGGTGTTAACAAAAATGCCACATTTGCCGATTTGGCTGTTGGGAGTTGAACATGAAATAGGAACGATGTTGGTCCTTACACCAGGGTAATAATGTGTGCAGCGCTTTGAGCATGGCCCTTAGTGTTGTGGAGTTCAGCGCGATATAAGTATCCTCATTATTATTATATAAGTATCCTCATTATCATTATTTATTTCGAATATTTAGGCGTCCAAATTTACAGTAAATAGCATTTTTTGTCATATAGTATCCATAGGATTAAATGAAAGTGTTCTCCATCGAAATAAAATATGATTGAAATGTTATTATTCCCATCAGAAACGAAGCAAACATCCAAGCGAAAAGTAGGACAACGCTTATGCATAGCAACGAATGCGGTCTTCTCGTTGGTCAGTACAAATGTCAAGGCCTGGGTCATGGTCGTAAGAGTGCACCAGGTCATTCTGATTGGTTGATATTATTATTGTTTCTAGGTCAAGTCAAAAGTCGGTTAAATTAGGATACTAGATCAGTCATCAACAGGTTTACTGCGGGTAAACAATTTGAAATATTTGATGGAAATAAAATATAATGACCCTTTTCCATCGTCTTGAATTTTTGATGGGAATTATCTTTGGAATGATCCTATTCCATCTCAATTAATGGAATATATATTTGAATATTTAATGGAAATAATTTTTGAATTATCCTTTCCATCCTCATAAATAAAATGAAATAAAATATAATCTTGAAACACGTGTTTTGCAAATGTGGGCCTACATAGAAATGCCTCCTATAGGGAACTAAGACCAGTGGGCCATCATTTGAAATTATCTTTCCATTTCAAAGCAACAAATGTGGGCCCACTTAGAACTGTCTGATTTTAATTGCAAGCTTAATGAAAATTTATAATATGACAAAATGATCCTTGACAATTTAAAAAGTCGATTAGTCTTTGCAAATAACAAACGTGATAATTAACATGAAGCTATCGTAATGTAACAGTAACAAGATATGATAATAATGAGTTCAAGAGGGAATGTTGTAGTTTATGTTCCACTTAGATCTGAAAAAGCAGTGATCTGTGAACATTGTATTCTAATGAAATAACATTAACTACAAAAAAGTTGGTAAGCATTATTTAGGTTTACCATTTGAGAAAAAAAACATACAAGGTAAATCGACCTTTTACTTATTCACATGATATGTCTAGTGAAATATGATAAGCATTGATGTAGATCTCTTTCGAAATGTGTTTAGTATTCCTATACTAACTCAGGGCATATTCATACCTGTTCCTCCCATTCAAATCAGCATCATATTCCCCATTTACTCCGGACACATTCTAACCTGTATCTCATTCCTAAGTTACTCCGCACACATTCAAATCTGTATTTCTATGTCAACTCTTATCGGTACTTATGTCAGATAGAGACTCTGCCATATCTTTTGTATTATCCTTAAAGATTGGTGGAATTAGTTTGTACCTATCTCAAGATGTTCTATATGTTCATGTATGTTTGGGTTACTACACATGTACCTTTTCTATGAGCTCAGTGTAGTATATTGTCCTCTGCTTATAATATATGTCTTTTCTGTTTCAATGATAATCCCAATAAAAAAGTTTCATTCAGCACACAATTGGATATCACGAAAATGGGGAAAGATGATAGAGCAAAAAGTTGTTCAGAAGTTAGAAAAGGGTATCCGTTTTCAGACAATAGTTCACCCAGATTCAGACAACAGAGCTACACGCAAGAGGGAATTGTTTCAGAAAATAGCACGAAATCCATTTCATCAAATCTTTTTTCCTGATGTGTACAAATAATAAAGCATAAAGTTTTACAAACGAATGACATTTGAGTTTGACAAGCTCTTTACAGATCAAAGGGGGAGATATTGAAAATGGGAATCAATGTCATGTTTTAATAAAACAGAAACATTTTTGGTTACAGACGTCACGTAGGAGCTACATGCTAAGCGTTAAAATGGAGCTTTTGATCTCGATTTGATTTATAAGCAATATTATGCTGAACAGGCATGCTAATCTTTATTTGCACAAAAACCATTTGTAAAAGTATATGCATATAAGCTCAAACAAAAGAGTGTTTCTTCCAGATGTTTTAAAAAAAAGCGTCTCTAATGTTCAAATCAAAGAAAACAGGTAATACATGAAAATGGAGAGCACCTAACCAGACGTCATACTTGTGCATTGTGTGCATATATACGTATACTTGCTATTTACTGAAGTGAACATGTAGATGACGTTTATAGGATGACTAATGATGTTAATGATGGCGTGCCTTCCCTCAATGAAAGAAAATAAAAACAATGTCATCCGTATTACTAAAATTAGATGACTAGAAATACATGTTGCCTTCATATGAGTATAATGAGGTCTAATGCAAAGCCAGTTTGTGCAATGAACACTGATATATAATTCCTACATAGCTGTTGTTGATGTGAACGAAATTAGGGACACATCTTGCCGCCATCACCTGACACGTTACCTTGCAAACATGTAACATACAACCCATGCTTCATTTTGTGTCGATATGGGTCGCCTTATTATCAGCGAAGAGCCATATTGAGCCACTTTTAATGTTTATGAAGCTATTGTTGATGTAATTTACACGTGCACCTGTTTAGCGACACATATTGCTACCATTACACAATATGTTACCTTGCAAACATGATACACACAACATATGTAACTGAAGCTCGGATACAATGCAGCGCTGCCCATGAACGGATGTAATATGACAGAATGTCGAGAACTGATGGATCGAGTCTGACGTCTTCTTGACCTGCTCTGATGTGGCACACATAACGGTCACTGGGATCGTGTTTTATTCATCTGACCACTTACTCCTGATATCGATGTTGACAGATGTCGTAGATTATGTCTATTTGATCCACTGGACATTGCATATGGTTCAATGTTTCAGATACGACATGTGTTATTACACATATGTTTAAAGATACATGAGGTTTTTTTTTCTCAGTACAAGTGTTTATGCACATTTCAAATTTGCCAAGGAACCATTCAATTTGAGTTCTCGCTGTTAGTCATATATGACGTAATAAAACAATTCTTCGTTGACGTCTGAGGTCATTGTAGCTTGCAATTGAAAAGTAAATCGGCCATTTTTGGAATAATTTTACGCAATTCAAATGGAAATAAACGTGTAATAAAGTTACATCACCATGTGCATAGGACTTTTACCTTTTTTACTGCGCAAAGGTGTTTGGTTTTGCACAGTGGAAGACACAGTATAAATACATATGTTGAGGAAACATTATCAAACAATGTGTATCTGCTCTTGCACTAATGCTCTGTAAAAATGTATTGTTTCAAAACGTTAAACATGTTGACTCCAAAGGCTAATAACAATTCAAGTATTTGTAACGAATTTCACTTGTGTGTCAAAATCATTTTAAAAAGTGAAGTATCGATCACCTTCAAGTGTTTTTGCTTCAAGATGATTTTCATTCTTTATTCTAGATTCCTTGAACCCATAAGAAACGGTCAAATATATTAACATTAGGCAGCTCTTTTTGAATAATTATCATTAATGTAAACATATGCATGTTTCCATTTGACATTCAACAGTCTAAATGAATTTACAATATACTTACCATGTCGTATTGTATGCAACATTGTTAATATCAATGTCAATAGAACTTAGTATTCCTTTCTGGGTTTTTTTTATAGCCGGCGTTCAAGATAATGTCATATATCTTACACATTCGTATATTATAAAAGAGGGAAGAACCCTGCCAGTGTACCATCAATTTTAAAACACATTCTCTGTGTCTGCTTCGACCTCAATGCAAATCAGGATTTATTTTATCCTAATTCGTTTCTTTCTTTGTCACATCACTAAATTTATCACATCAGGTAACATGGCTTTTTGTGAAGCGTTGCATCCAAAGTCTTCAAATTTGGTGTCTGCCTACATTGTGGGAAGACGCAGACACCAGTCAATTTTGGTGACCTTGGCCTTATTTTCAAGGTCACCACGACACTTTGACCACTTTTTGAACTCTTGTTTACGCGATATCTCATGAAGCGTTGCATCCAAAGTCTTCAAATTTAATGTCTGCCTACATTGGGGAAAGACACAGAGACCAGTTTATTTTGGTGACCTTGACCTTATTTTCAAGGTCAACGTGATACTTTGACCACTTTCCTAACTCTTGTTAACGCGATATATCTTGACCGGTTGGACTCAAAGTCTTAAAATTTAGTGTCAGTCTACACTGGGGGATGACGCAGACACCAGGGGATTTTGGTGACCTTGACCTTAACCACAACACTTTGACCACTTTTAGAACTCTTATTAACACGATATATCATGAACCCAAGCACCCAAAGTCTTAAAATATGCTGATCATCATGGCACTTTTTACCAGTAATGCAATATGTAAAGTAGCTCCAATGATGTGTCTTACTTACTCAATGTCACCGGCGGGGGACATTGCCATGTAAGTGGCAAACACTTGTTATATTTTAAAATGAATATATATATATATATTGTAATCTTCCTTATAGACTTACATATATTCTAGGAAATTAGTGGGGTTCTTTTATCAACAAACACTCTTTACAAATAATTCAAATAGTTATACAAAATGGAGCCTTAAAATGAGAAGATTTTGAGCCTTAAAATTAGAATTTCTGTCTAGAGATTTGATTTATTAAAGGTACATCCATTGTGTTTCATAAAATTGGATTTGACTTTAATACGTTCGAACACACCATATGTGCTGTTTACAATACAAACAAATTCACTAAGCTTGCATATTCATCCTCAATCGCCAAATATATCATAATTACTAGTTTCCAATTAAAACAGAGTAACATCATTATGCGTGTGTAGAAACCGAAAGTGCATGTCTTATTTATACGAACAGTAGTTATATGACCTATTAAACATTATCAACCCAAATGTTTTATTTTATCTGTTTTAAATAAGATTCCAAAATTACGTTTGACTCATTGGCGCGCGCCACACGCGGTGCATTGTCCGGTTTTCGATCAGAAATCGACACTTTTACCTTCATATCGTCAATATACTAAGTCGAGTATCATCAAAATGGTAGTTTTTGGTAACAGTTGGTACTTCTCGATAAAGTAAGACCATTTATAACGTTTGGCATATTTGGCCCCCAACAACACAATGGATGTACCTTTAAGCATTTGCGGGTGCATATGTAAGTCGAGTAAGAAGATATAACCTAAACCAGCACCTATTGTAATTTGGTACATTTTAGAACCAAATAAAACATCATTCAATACTGATCATGCATCTTTAACAATTACGCGACCTCTCAGTCAGATGTCATAAATGTAGGGTTCTGTCTGACAGGTGCGCTCTTCCTTCATTCGTATTCAAGGGTGACCTGTCTGTTTCATGGTGACACCAACATAGCTTGAAATCACACGAGAGGTTTCGTGACATAATGAACTGAAATGGACACAGATTTCGTGGTTGCAACAACTTGTCAACTTGATGTACTCCCAGCACCACCTCAGGGTTCTTTCAGAGATGCGCTCTTCCTTCTCTTCTACTCATGGACGACCTGTCTGTTTCCTGGTAACATTGAGAGTGCTGGAGTTGACATGAGGAGGAGATATTCAGTGAGACAGTCAGCACAGGTGTCGTGTCTGGTGAGAAGAAAGGAAATCTTTACGAGACACGTTGTACATATGGTATTGACTAGTCAATTAACTCAGACTTAATAGACTGAACATGGGTTTGACATAAGTACAGTAATTGGAATGTTAATTCACCGACTAATTTCATGGACAGTCTGAGCTGTTCAATACATATGCATATAGAAACTGTTCAATACCATGAAAATTTAAATGACAGTAATACCTGATTGAATAATCACTTTTCAACTAATTGATGTATACAGTTTACACGTGTTTGAACATTTCCCCCAAGATTGGAATAATATATTAATTAACTAATATATTAACTAATAAATTAATATTGATATATTATTAATATATGATTCCACTTATTTATTTTTTGTCAACATAATAAATATTGTTCATGAATAAATGCATGAAAACATTTGAAATTTGAAAACTTGTATAATTATTCAGTTGAATCAGCGGAATAAGTTGCACTGATATTATAGGCAACCAGTGATAAACCCATGTCATTCTCTGTCAGCACACTCAGGAAACAGTAAATTTCATCGTAGCTAGGCAGTTCTGTGTAAAATTCTCAAAATCAGTCGATGGAAGTTTTAGTGGTGCTTTGTAAGCCTTTATGTCTGGTTTCTACTGAACATGTCAATGCTGACATTTGGCCATCTGTGGTGATGCCTTTCACGATTGGTTTTTTTAATTCCTAAAATGATAATAATAATATTGATCTCAATATATATTCACAGGCCCACTGAAGGAAATTATTTTTCAAACATTTGGACAAGGTTAAAACTGTTTTGTTTTTTAAAAAATGTCATTGCTGTTCTAATTAACCTTTAATGCAAATTAATTGTTTTGGAACATTGGTTTGTACATAAAATCAATATGTTTAGATAGAAACCATTATTCAGTTTCTCAAAATAAGTCAATAAATGATTTACACGCCTTCTCTGTGATTCCTACCTGTATCAATGTAGGGTATCTTACACCTATCCAATAAAGACATTTCAAGCTGGTGTTAGCAACTGTCAAAACCCCTGTTTATATTCAGTGTTAAGAATTCCTAAAACCTACACCTGAGATAGTTACTTCTTTGATAGCCATGTTAGAATATCTATATATATATATATATATATATATATATATATATATATATATATATATATATACTTAATTTCTTTACTGAGATATACATGCACGTCATCATAAATATGGCACCACCTACTTTTGACAGGTACATACATTTGGATGTTCAACCTCAAACGATTGGTCGCCAGGGGCACGGCAACTTTGTCTGCAGTAGAGAACTGTTCTACACGCAGTAAGGTCTGGGTGCAATGCTACACTGAACCCATGGTTCGCTAGTTCCAGCCGTTGCTCGCAGGTTTCACCGCAGGGCATAGCCACATGGCGTTGCGGGCTTTCTCCCTGCCATGATACTAGCAGCCGCGATATAAGTGAAATACTCTTGAAAGCGGCATTAAACCGCAACTCACCTCACCTCACCTCAAACAATTGGAACCGTGGAACATACTTGAAACTGTTTAGATGGCCTCATGGGAAGATTCAGTTACAAACGTGACAACACAAAACAGAATGTTGGCACTAATTGAAGTTTTTATTGTAGCAACGTGTTTACTTGATGTGAGCATGAACATGATCACAAGATGAAACATTAGTAAATGTCAGACACAGGATTACATCTTATTGGAATGCAGCTCGTGTGTTTGTCCTGATAGAGCTGTGTAGTGGTCCTTTGTCAGCTAGAAATCTCCTGAATAGGCCTTTGTCTGGTTTCTGCTGAATATGATACACATTACCATCTGTCGTGATGCCTTTCAAAGTTGTGGTAATTCCTCAGATAATAATAACTTTGATCTCAATATATATTCATAGGCTTATATTTGGAAAACGTTTTGACAATGTGGAAAGTGTTGAACAGTTAAAATTATAACGTGATTTTTTAATTAGTATTCTTGCTGTTCATTACAAATACAATTCAATGCAAATGGTAAGCAATACATTATAAGGACAATGGCTTGAGCAATTATTCATTAACTTTAGATAGACCTTGTTTTTAGTTGACGAATAGTTAATTCAATAAAACATAAATTGTAAATATCTAAGGTTTGGTAACTTTACACATTTTCGAAAGATACACACATTTTCTCCTCTCTATCTGTTTAAGAAAAATGTTCAACATCTGTGTGATAACATCATTCACGTCAATAAGTGAATCTTAAATACATCCATTTCAAACATAATATGAAAGATATATGATATTATGATAGATTCACTATTTTCAATCGACCGTGTTTTCTATTTTAGAAGTAATGTCGTTTGAGCTGTTAAGATGTATCATCTGCCCCAATTTTAAATGTCTACGTTGCAAAATAATTACTGATACGCTTCCTTAAAACTGTGATTCATTATGAACAATAGCAGGTGTTAATCATACACCTGAGTTTCCTGATTAGTTCAGTTATCCTCGCATTTGGCGTGAAACAGTACGATTACTTTCAACGATCTTTTATGTAAATGTCTAAATTCAACCAACAATAATATTATACTGACATATACATGTATGATCAGTAATATTTTGCAATATTCTTAAACGTTTAACAAGATCAAATGAATATGGAATATTTATCGTCAATACGACACTTGTTTGAATTTGATTGAAAAAGGGCCATTCAAGTATAAACAATAAACATATAGAAAGTATTTTAGCAAGAGTGATATAAATTTATAAAAGTAAGCAAAAATAGCAGTACCAAGAACAAATCTCTTGATTATAATACGCTTCATATTTCATACAATAGAATTAATTTGTTTACATGGATATGTACTATTACGTTCAAATCACTCAAGCAATGTAAACAAACTTTTCCGGTGTTTTTCCAATTTCCACAAATTCCGGTAATTTCATTGAACAAACGAGGGCAGTCCAATTAAACCTTGCTTCAATCAGCTTCCTGTAATTTGCCGAATCACTGGGTGCTAAGGAGAGTACAGGTGGTTTGGTGTGAAATCTACTGTGGTGTTTCATCTATACTTAAAAGCATGTCACAAGTTGCATCCGCAAGATTGGGCGATTTTCTTATTATGTTGATATTTACTTGATGTATATAATTTTGAGTTTATTTATTAATATTAAGCACATGCTTGAATTGCGTTCGGAACAATACAATTCCTCTTCGACTGCTTTTTTGTGTTAAGGGCGTGTGAAACACGTGGATCAGACTGTAATTGTGATTGAATGCAATGAAGACTTTGGAATAGTTACTTCACAAGATCAAACGTCTTTGATTGTAGACATCTTCTTGTCTTTATAGTTTTTAAAACAATTAATTACAGAATAAGTGGCATCTATTCTCATATACGGTAAGTTCAGAACCTGTTTGATTAACCAATTCTATGTTATTGTTTAAATCAATGTGTTTGAATCAATTTCCCTGTTTTAAGAGAAAGGCAAGGTGATCATTTTACATGAATCAATGATTAGGGGAAATGATACTGAATATATCAACATAAATTGACAAATAAATATTTTGCCAAACTGTATATCAACACTGTTTAACCTTTAGCAATATTCTGCTCAAATCCAAAATAAAATCTCTAACACTTAACATGATTTATGAATTGTCATTCTTTTACTCATGTTCGTTGGAACAGAACTAGATGTGTACTTATAATACAGGAAATCGAGCTACAAATCTTATATATAACTAATTAATCCCAATGCATGTCTTAATTAGCGACTTTATTTTAAGAACATAGTCAGTGTTTGTAGAATATAATATCAAAATGTCGCCTGTTTTACGGAGGCAAAAATGTCATTCTGAAACAATGACAACTTTATAAGAACTTTGTGCGATGATTTGTGAGGAAAAGAAACCAGCTAATGCATCAAACGTTTCAGAAGAATAAAACATTTAGATTCTGAATGAGGGTGATATCGTTGCAGCCTGTTGATGTGTTCGTTAAAAGAAACACTATCATACTCAATGTAGTTCATTGTTTGTCATTTATTATAAATCAATATTATAAGCTGTCACTTACAATCAGTCTAAATGAACTTAATTTTCTTTTTGTCAAGTATGATGTGTAATGAAACATTTAATGAAAGTAAGACTTGAATAATTGAATAACGTTGAGGCACGTTGTAAAACAATTGCAATTTGTTGCCTTAAAGGCGCTGTAGCACGTTTTTTTTGCTGAAATAAGTCGATGAAATGTATTTGAAAAATAATGTCAACAATAGTAAAACACCCTTCTCTCTTCGGAAAATCAAGTTGCAAATGAGTGTACATGGTTCCGTAAAGCCATGGGAATTTTTTTGTCATTCGACTATAATAAAATGTGTTCACAATAAAATGGCCGCCATGCAATTTTGGCTTTATATGCAACACCGTTACTACCACTACGGATCATTGGTTTGTGTAATAAGATGTTTTACCATCTAAAGTAAATATAAATGACATAAACAATCATTATAAATGAGAAATTTGAAAAAATAAAATTTGCAAAAAACGTGCTACAGCGCCTTTAACTTCCACCAGAAGGGTCTTTTTCTATACAAATGTTTCGTGAAACATAATGTTTTCAAAAAGCTGTTAGAATAAGAAAAAGCGTAAGTGGGTTCAAAACCACCCTACTGTTAATAATACAAACAATATCTTATTTTCATTCTCATTTCAGTGTATTTGACAATGGAGGATGTCAGGATTAGATCATATCAATTGTGATATTTAAGATATTTAAGACGCTATAAACTAAAATGTTTTACATTTCTGTTTTCAAGATACACATTTGTCTATCTTCTTTCGTATTTATGGAATGTCTAAAGTATGTATACTTTCCAAAGAGTATGACATTAAACTATGATGAGTATGATTTGTAGTGATTGATTAGAAAGTGATATATCAAATACACGTTTGTACATAATCTTATATTCAACATTATATTGCAAAATGATAAAGCCGAATTTGTCGAAATTACGACTATCAACTTTGACCATTCACATTCACATTTTGATTAAATAAATTTTGAAAGAACAATAAATGAGAAACATAACATAATATAAATGAAAAAAACCCTTTACAAATACAATGTCAAGTTCAAACCTTTAACAAGGATCTCCTATGGTACATGTACTGCCTGCCATAAAGATTCAATCATTCACCTTCCATTCATTCACGGTTTAAAAAGAAGCTGAATCTCAACCTTATATCTAGATATGTTGTTCATTTGCTTTATTGTTTTAATTCAATTAGACACACGAGGGACATTCCATTTGATTAGTATTTTATCTCCCTTATCGACCAGTGGATATTGAGAGTATTAGAGATTATGTACTTCATTAAGCGTGAAATTGTTACAAAGGTAATTGTGTTATGGATTCGAGAAGAGTTTCTCATGTCATGGGTAAACATAAAGACATGAATGAGCTGAAGACATGCTGCTTGTTAGACATGTGCCATTGAGTCAAGTACCAACCGCCTGTACTGGCTGTAACAACAGTATATCCATTCGGCCACCGTTAACTCGACAATATAAGATTGTATATCATTCATCACAGAAAAATGCATGTGTTTTTATGATAGTAAAAAAAGGAGAACAAACATGTATTTCAACAAGTAGCAGCTAGGGAATAAACTCTGAAACTGACAGTTCTGAGGTTCAATGTTCAGTCTCTCTCTTACAACTTTCCCAACTTTATTATCAAACTTGATTAGGTAAACGAAAATAACGCCTGTCAATGTTTGAAAATTACTTACACATCTAAATGTCTGAGAAAGTTCAACACATAAATTTATGACTAAATGTGGAGTATACACCATCTTCAATACATTACAACTTACGCCTTTGAACTGCTTTTCTGGCAAACCGCCTGGGTGATCCCTTAAGTACCTGATCACTGACATAAATGAAGTAAAAACATAGCAAACTCATCATTCATCATTTAGCAAAGTTTATACTTGATGTGAATGTGTACATGATCACAAGATGAAGCAACATGTAAATGTCAGAAACAGGATTGCATCTTATCGGAATGCAGCTCGTATGTTAGTCCTGATAGAGCTGTGTAGTGGTCCTTTGTCAGCTAGAAATCCTCTGAATAGGCCTTTATGTCCGGTTTCTATTGAATATGTCACTGCTGACATTTGTCATCTGTGGTGATGCCTTCAAAGTTGGTTTTGTTAATTCCTCAGATAATATTGACTTTGATCTTAATATTTATTCATAGGCCAACTGGAGGCAAAATAGTTGGCAAACGTTTTGACAATGTGGAAAATGTTGACAAGTTATATAACTATAACGTGATTGTTAAGGATTCAGCCCTTTGAATCCTTATTGAGATTAGCTGTAGCTAATAACAGTTAATTTCACAGGCCGATAGACCGTATAGTGAACTTGATTAACGTAACATTTGGGATCAGTCGTCCAAGCCATCCAGTTCAGTTCGAATCTAAATTTAGATTTTTAACATGGGAACAAATTTCAAAATACAGTTACAGACTTACAATGTTTTTAAAAAGATGCGCATTGACAATGTGTTTAACAGCTCATTTCGGAGAAGAGATGTCATGTATTAAGGACAATACATTTCAAACATGTATCTGTCATAGTTTATGTATGACAAGTCACAAAACATTGCCATTTTTTTCGAAAATGGTAATTTTCAGCGAATTTCAAAGAATCATAATTGCTTAACTAATTCCGATATTGAAACTTTATTTGCAACTACTTAAGCACAAATTCGAACCCTTTCATCAAAAAAGTTAATAAATAAAGCTTCAAACACCACAAACGTAGTCTTTGGGTCCAAAAATAAGCATTTTGGAGTAACTTCCTGAATATTCAGAAGAACACAACACATTAAGTATGTACGCAATCTAAATGATGATTACATCTACTTAAGTGGGAAGTAATGAACCACATGTTCTATGTCACACCTTAATCATGAGAAACATAATGTAGGGGTCCATTAATATGCGATTTTTTTCATTTTCAGACAGGAAGCATGAAATGCTGGAGCCGAAATCTGTGTCGCACATTTGCAGCTGTAGACGGTGTTAAAGTCGCAGTTGCTTTGTTCTCCTATTATTTTTTTAACGGATTTCCTGCCAAAATTACGAGAGATACCATTGTGAAAAAAAGTTACTGGTAGCCCTCACTATATATCAGTATGAAGTCACAGTGTGAATTTTGTGTGCCCAATTGGCTAGTTATTCAAGGCCTATTTCGACTCAAAAAGTTCATTTTTAACAAAGGAATCACATTCAGCATACAGATAGAGAATTGAATCTTTATAAACAGAGAGCAATAAAGTAAATAAAGGCAACTTCGTTGGTCACGTTGTTTAGCTGCTATTTTGATTTTCTTTAAAATTATACCATTTTGACACGGGAAATTTGGGTCTCGAGTTCTCAACAATCTTACAGACATGTTAGAGACTTGAAATTTTCTTCAAGGGATGCGCAATTGCAATAGAAGGTTGGCTTCATTCATAACATCTGATTTATTTATGTGCTGAAACCTTTTATCGTCACTTGTGACAATATTTAAAAAAAATTATTCTTGCTGTTCATCGCCGCTAATGGCTGCAATACTGCCCAAGCCGCGTTAAACAATAACTCACTCACTCACTCACTTGCTGTTCAGTACAATTACAATTCAATGCAAATAAGCAATCAATTATAATTCATGGACAATGGCTTAAGCAATTAACATTAGATAGACCTTGTTATAAGTTGACGAAAATTAGTTCAATAAAACCAAAATTGTAAATATCTAAGGTTTGGAAAATTTACACGTTTTCGAAAGATACACACATCTGCTTCTCTATATCAGTTTAAGAAAATGCTTAACATCTGTGTGATATTTTCATTCACGTCAATAATTGAATCCTAAATACATCCATCTCAAACGTAGGAATTTCAGTTATTACTGACAGAAATATGAATATATGATAGTTACACTATTTTTAATGGACTGTGTTTTCCATTTTAGATGAAATGTCTTTTGAGCTGATGTCCGCTCATAGTCCTGCTGTTAATCATTTTAAATAATGAATACTATTGATCCATCAAGATGTATCATCTGTCCCAATTTCAAATGTCTACGTTGCAAAATTATTACTGATACGCTTCCTTCAAACTGTGATTCATTACGAACAAGAGCAGTTGTTCCTCATACTCCTGAGTTTCCTGATTATTTCAGCTATCCTCGCATTTGGCGTGAAACAGTATGTTTACTTTCAACTGTTAACGATCTTTTATGTAAATGTCATAATTTAACCAACAATAATATTATATTGACATATAGAATCAGTTATATTTTGCAATATTCTTAAACGTTAAACAAGATCAAATGAATATGGAATATTTATCGTCAATACGACACTTGTTTAAATTTGATTGAAAAATGGCCATTCAAGTATAAACATATAGAAAGTGTTTCAGCAAGAGTGATATATATTTATAAAAGTAAGCAATAATACCACTACCAAGAACAAATCTCTTGATTATAATACACTTCATAGTTCATAAAAGAATTAATTTGTTTACATGGACATGTACTATTACGTTCAAATCACTCAAGCAATGTATACACACTTTTCCAGTGTTTTTCAAATTTCCACAAATTCCTGTAATTTCATTGAACAAACGAGGGCAGTCCAATTAAACCTTGCTTCAATCAGCTTCCTTTAATTTGCCGAATCACTGGGTGCTAAGGAGATTACAGGTGTTTTGGTGTGATATCTACTATGGTGTTTCATCTATATTTAAATAGAATGTCACAAGTTGCATCTGCAAGATTGGGCGATTTTCTTATTATGTTGATATTTACTTGATGTATATAATGTTATTTATTAATATTAAGCACGTGCTTGAATTGCGTTTGGAACAATAAAATTCCTCTTCGACTGCTTGTTTGTGTTAATGCCGTGTGAAAAACGTGGATCAGACTGTAATTGTGATTGAATGCAATGAAGACTTGGAATAGTTACTTCACAAGATCAAACGTCGTTGATGGTAGACATCTTCTTGACTTTATAGTTTTTAAAACAATTAATTACAGAATAAGTGGCATTCTATTCTCATATACGGTAAGTTCAGACACTGTTTGATGAACCAATTCTATGTTCTTGTTTAAATCAAGGTTTTTGAACAAATTTCCCTGTTTCAAGAGAAAGGCAAGGTGATCATTTTACATGAATCATTGATTAGGGGAAATGATACTGAATATATCAACATAATTTGACAAATAAATATTTTGCCAAACTGTATATCAACACTGTTTAACCTTTAGCAATATTCTGCTCAAATCCAAAATAAAATCTCTAACACTTAACATGATTTATGAATTGTCATTCTTTTACTCATGTTCGTTGGAACAGAACTAGATGTGTACTTATAAAACAGGAAATCGAGCTACAAATCTTATGGTTCATGAATATATAATTAATTAATCCCCATGTATGTCTTAATTAGCGACTTTATTTTGACAACATAGTCAGTGTTTGTAGAACATAATTTTGAAATGTCGCCTGTGAATTTTACGGAGGCAAAAATGTCATTCTGAAACAATGACAACTTTATAAGAACTTTGTGCGATGATTTGTGAGGAAAAGAAACCAGCTAATGCATCAAACGTGTCAGAAGAATAAAACATTTAGATTCTGAATGAGGGTGATACCGTTGCAGCGTGTTCATGTGTTCGTTAAGAGAAACACTATCATACTCAATGTTGTTCATTGTTTGTCATTTATTATAAATCAATATTATAAGCTGTCACTTACAATCAGTCTAAATGAACTTTATTTTATTTTTGTCAAGTCTGATGTGTAATGAAACATTTAATGCAAGTAAGACTTGAATAATTGAATAACGTTGAGGCACGTTGTAAAACAATTGCAATTTGTTGCCTTAACTTCCACCAGAAGGGTCTTTTTCTATACAAATGTTTCGTGAAACATAATTTTTTCAAAAAGCTGTTAGAATAAGAAAAAGCGTAAGTGGGTTCAAAACCACCCTACTGTTAATAATACAAACAATATCTTATTTTCATTCTCATTTCAGTGTATTTGACAATGGAGGATGCCAGGATTAGATCATATCAATTGTGATATTTAAGATATTTAAGACGCTATAAACTAAAATGTTTTACATTTCTGTTTTCAAGATACACATTTGTCTATCTTCTTTCGTATTTATGGAATGTAAAAAGTATGTATACTTTCCAAAGAGTATGACATTAAACTATGATGATTATGATTTGTAGTGATTGATTAGAAAGTGATATATCAAATACACGTTTGTAAATAGTCTTATATTCAACATTTTATTGCAAAATGACGAAGCCTAATTTGTCGAAATTACGACTATCAACTTTGACCATTCACATTCACATTTTGATTAAATAAATTTTGAAAGAACAATAAATGAGAAACATAACATAATATAAATGAAAAAAATCCTTTGCAAATACAATGTCAAGTTCAAACCTTTAACAAGGATCTCCTATGGTACATGTACTGCCTGCCATAAAGATTCAATCATTCACCTTCCATTCATTCACGGTTTAAAAAGAAACTGAATCTCAACCTTATATCTAGATATGTTGTTCATTTGCTTTATTGTTCTAATTCAATTAGACACACGAGGGACATTCCATTAGATTAGTCTTTTATCTCCCTAATCGACCAGTGGATATTGAGAGTATTGGAGATGATGTGCTTCATTAAGCGTGAAATTGTTACAAAGGTAATTGTGTTATGGATTCGAGAAGAGTTTCTCATGTCATGGGTAAACATAAAGACATGAATGAGCTGAAGGCATGCTGCCATTGAGTCAAGTACCAACCGCCTGCACTGGCTGTAACAGAAGTATATCAATTCGGCCACCGTTAACTCGACAATATAAGATTGTATATCATTCATCAGAGAAAAATGCATGTGTTTTTATTAGTAAAAAAGGAGAACAAACATGTATTTCAACAAGTAGCAGCTAGGGAATAAACTCTGAAACTGACAGTACTGAGGTTCAATGTTCAGTCTCTCTCTTACAAGTTTCCCAACTTTATTATCAAACTTGATTAGGTAAACGAAAATAACGCCTGTCAATGTTTGAAAATTACTTACACATATAATGTCTGAGAAAGTTCAACACATAAATTTATGACTTAATGTGGAGTATACACCATCTGCAATACATTACAACTTACACCTTTGAACTGATTTTCTGGCACACCGCCTCAATGATCCCTTAAGTACCAGATCACTGACATAAATGAAGTAATAACATAGCAAACTGAGTATACATCATTTAACAAACTTGGAACACGTGATATCTCTGTTTTGTCTCTAAGTGACAATGTTGCTCATAAATTAAGTAATTATGCATTGGTCCTAGAGCAGTTGTCATGGAAAAAAAGGAACCAGCGACCTGCTCCTTGACCAAGTTTTAATTACAACAAGTATAACAAAGAAGCTTTGTTCATTCTTTTTGCGCTTTAGAAATAACGGATTTCCATCGGATTTTTTCTCAAGCTGGCATTCTCCATTTTCATTGTGTACTTGCAGGAGGAAATGCATGTGCTTTATGTCAGAAATCTTGCGAAACGATCCGGGGAGACAATGGACAATGGAATAGGTAATATTGTCTGAAATTTAATATTTGGGTTTATGCATAATGCATTACCATATATATATATATATATATATATATATATATATATATATATATATATATATATATATATATATTACCTTATATATATTGCAAACATAAGAGGAACGTTTATATGTGATGAAATACTTGCCTTAGTTCACAGGCGAACATAGACATGTGGTTTCAAAGTCACACAGTTCCTCCTAATCACATGATATACAAACAATGCAGATCCTATTCAAATTGTGGTTGTTATATGTATATACACCTGATCTACATAGTAAACTGTCATCAACGTATTTTGTCATTGTGAACGAGGTACTTTTTATTCATGACATTCATGTTACCCAAACACACTATAAAGGGAGATAATTTATAAAACGTTAGAACAGGTAAATAAACCAGGTTTCTTCTCCTATCTATTATCTATTAAAACTAACCCCTATTACCGTGCAACTAGATATCACATCCTTCCTCCTCCTTTCTCTGACAAAACTGCGATTTGTATGATAGGTGTCATTTAATTGGAGCGTAGCTGGCTTCACTCAATAAAGGTAAACATTTCATCATAACTGCATCAAATATTCTCAACTGCACTGAATTAAAATAGTATTTGACATCACTACACTCATCAAATAAAATATCAAATTAAACATATGTTTATGATATGGTTGTAGTTGCATCTTTAATCCTAACATTTTTGAGATTTTACATGGGTTTCTAGGTTTCATTTGTTAATTGATTTTAATGTGCATTTAAACATCAAATAACTACAGATATTAATACACACAAAGCCACAGCCATGACACATTAAATAATAATGTTGGGATGCAATCATTTCAATTATAATGTTCACGTTTGGACTTAAAACATCCTGTGTCTGCCCAATTCTCAAGCCATTATCAAGATAAAAGATAGATTTACTTTCCTCCATTATCAAGACGAAATGAAGATTGAGCAATCTTCATTATCAAGATAATAGATAGATAGGACGAACTGCTTCCATTATCCACATGGGAGGACAAAACTTGTGTAACTTTAAAAATAAGAACTATTTCGGTACATGTAGTTACAGACTTAAACAACACGATGAGACGGATCGGTCCCTGGATAGTCTGGTTAATTTGCTTCGCATTGACTTTACATTAGTTTAAAACATCGATAAAAATCAGATGAAGCAAGTTTCATGGTGCTACACACAATGATGATACACATTCCTGATTTTACACACCATGATAAAACACGCCATTATGATACATATCGTGATGATACACAATCATGATAATGCACAACCATGATGATACACAATCATCATAATACACTACATGATTATACACAACCATGACGATACACAACCGTGATGAAACAGACCGTGATGATACACAACCATGATGATACACAACCATGATTATACACAACCATGACGATACACAACCATGATGATACACAACCATGATGATACACAACCATGATGATACACAACCGTGATGAAACAGACCGTGATGATACACAACCATGATGATACACAACCATGATGATACACAACCATGATGATACACAACCATGGTGATACACAACCATGATGATACACAACCATGATGATACACAACCATGATGATACACAGCCGTGATGATACACAGCCGTGATGATACACAACCATGATGATACACAGCCGTGATGATACACAACCATGACGATACACAACCATGATGATACACAACCATGATGATACACAACCATGATTATACACAACCATGACGATACACAACCATGATGATACACAACCATGATGATACACAACCATGATGATACACAACCGTGATGAAACAGACCGTGATGATACACAACCATGATGATACACAACCATGATGATACACAACCATGATGATACACAACCATGGTGATACACAACCATGATGATACACAACCATGATGATACACAACCATGATGATACACAGCCGTGATGATACACAGCCGTGATGATACACAACCATGATGATACACAACCGTGATGATACACAACCATGACGATACACAACCATGACGATACACAACCATGATGATACACAACCATGATGATACACAACCATGATGATACACAACCGTGATGATACACAACCATGATGATACACAACCGTGATGATACACAACCTTGATGATACACAACCGTGATGAAACAGACCGTGATGCTACACAATCATGATGATACATACATAGAACATCATTTGGATCATTTGTATTGAACGAGAAGATGTCATGTAAGCGGAGGAACAACGAGTTCGAAGAACGAGTTGTTCCTCCGCTTCCATGACAGCTTCGAGTTCGAAGAATACAAACGATCCAAATGCACAAGTATGATGTTCTATATTTATTATATACCCCTTGTTATTAGAAAATTGGTAAACAAATAAAGTTACATAAAATAACTGGGACGAGGTGCTGCGTATTGATACACGGATGGTTGCTTGACCAGCACGACTCACGGTTTGATTTAAGAAATAAAGTTCCCTGTACCCCAATGTGTTTTGTAATAAAGTATAGTTTTGCCCTGAACTATTATAGTTAAAGTACGAGGACGGTAGTCCGAGTACTTTGACGTTATAATAGTTCAGGCCAAAATTACTTTTCTAAGATAACCCATAACACAACATTCTGCTTTGAGTAATTTTGCAAGAAAAATAGAGTTTACTTCCTTAATATTAATAATCCATGATCAGGGCCAACTGACGAGCCGTGCGACAACAGCGACTATGACGTCATTGTTCTGTTGTGACGTCATAGTGGTTCCTTGGGTTTTCTAATGCGGATTTCATCGTTTTGGTTCAAGTACAAATGTAGCTTAAAATTTAAGACTAATTCGGATACAAAAGAAACATTCCTTCAATAATTGTTATAACAACGCTACCGTTGTTTTAGGACATTATCATTTGCAGAAAAACACGGTCTTTTCAACTGTCCTCTTTCGTTGGGTTACCATGGGCACACGTGACTACGAGGGGAGCGGAAACGTTATTCAATTGTTACGTCATCACAAAAACTATACCTTTATCGTCTGATAAAGTACTTTTATTTCGATTGTTCTAGCCGCTAGGCATCTTAGAAATCTTAATAATACCTATATATTTTCATTTGTCAACCCAATAGAGCTGTAAGTAAAATTTTCTTCAGTGTGGTAACAATTAAACCATCAAATTTGCTTTACTAGTATTTAATTACAAAGAACTGAAAATAAGAATCAACATCCAGGCTTCCGTCCGTCGTGCTTCTTTCGAATGACGTAACCATGGTTATGACGTCGCACTTGTAAACGGTTGTGACGTCACAGTGACGCAGCATCGTTAGTGAAGCTTTCGGCAATGCTTTCGATTCCCCTTACACTTTGCGCTTTTCTGCCTTGTTAATGATAATTTAAGTAACATTTTCCCTGCTTGTGCTGTTAATATTAGGCAAAATCCATGCTGATACGTTAATCAACTGCAAAAATACAAGCAGTGTTATTAAAACATAAAGTCCGGAGATTTAATTGGGAAAACATTGAAAAGTACGGAAAATTCCGAGAAGTGCCGAAGTTTAGAGAAAGTAGAACCGTCAGTCGTATTGCACCCCTGTATTTCTATCTTAAGTTTACATGGGTATATAATAAATACCATGATGATACATACCATGATAATACACAACCATGATGATGCATACCGTGATGATACACAACCATGATGATACACAGCGATCATGATACACAGCCATGATGATACACAACCATGATGATACACAACCGTGATGATACAGAACCACGGTGATACACACTCATGATGATACACAAGCGTGATGATACACAGCGATGATGATACACAACCATGATGATACACAGCGATGATGATACACAACCACGATGATACACAATCATGATGATACACAACCGTGATGATACAGAAACCGTAATGATACACAGCGATGATGATACACAACCATGATGATACACAACCATGATGATACACAACCATGATGATACACAACCGTGATGATACAGAACCACGGTGATACACAATCATGATGATACACAACCGTGATGATACAGAAACCGTAATGATACACACTCATGATGATACACAAGCGTGATGATACACAGCGATGATGATACACAACCATGATGATACACAGCGATGATGATACACAACCACGATGATACACAATCATGATGATACACAACCGTGATGATACAGAAACCGTAATGATACACAGCGATGATGATACACAACCATGATGATACACAACCATGATGATACACAACCATGGTGATACACAACCATGATGATACACAACCTTGATGATACACAACCGTGATGATACACAACCATGGTGATACACAACCGTGATGATACACAACCGTGATGATACACAACCATGGTGATACACAACCGTGATGATACACAACCATGATGATACACAACCGTGATGATACACAACCATGGTGATACACAACCGTGATGATACACAACCATGATGATACACAACCGTGATGATACACAACCATGATGATACACAACCATGATGCTACACAACCGTAATAATACATACCGTGATGATACATGAGAGTGATGAAAGACAAACATGATGATACACAACCGTGATGATACATGCCGTGATGATACATGCCGTGATGATACACAATCATGATGATACCCAACCATGATGATACACAATCATGATGATACCCAACCATGATGATACACAATCATGATGATACACAACCGTGATGATACAGACCATGATGATACATTCCACAAGGATTATTCAGACTCGAAAAGACATTACAAATCATGCAAACGCTGAGTCTTTATATTGTATCATTGAATCGGTGTAGCATATTATAAGATAAGATGTTAATTAAATTGCAAAAAACAGATAACACAATTATGTCATAATACTACACTCGTAAAACATGCATGTCTAGAAGAGAAATTCTCATACACTTCATTTATAGTTGTTGAACAAAATCTAAATACAATAAAGTATTTGACCTATATTAGATGTTAATCTAATTGCATAAAGCATTTAACACGAAAATAAATGAGTCAAGTGGCAAAACTGGAATGCTTCAAAGTTTTCCGTAATATTGCACAGCTGCATTCGATAGGAAGATTACAGAAATACTCAACACATCCAAAAAGGAATATAGTCAACAGAAAATGTGGGTCAAACACACTGCTATTATTTACACTCAAAGAAATACATTGATAAAAATATAACTGAACTCAATTTAATCTAAACCAAATCATCAGGTTACTTTAATCAAGGATAGTATGCTTTCTCAGTTATTTCCTTTAAACAGCTTCGATGATGCATATTCAATGTAAATTGCTTTGATATAATTGAATGCTAAAGCTTGTATGAAGTGGGTGTCAAATTAATTACCTTTTTGTCAAACACACTGCGAAGTTGTTATTCTATGGAAGCGTATTAGGGTCCCTAATACGCTTCCATTTTATTCTATTCCAGACAAGTTGAAATTTAAGTTGAAATTTATTACATTGCTTTCCTTATCTGTTCAATTGCAAGTTTAGACCCAGCAATCCTCTGTCACAAACACGGTGGATAAACATCCGAGCCGGATATCTGGAGTTGAACAGGCATCATTAAAGTGTGGATAGGACAGAAGGTTCACAGTATAAGGGATTCTACTCCGTTCGTATATATCTGTGAATTCTTTGTTGCATGTGAAATCCGTTACAGGTTCCCCTATGTCAAATTAAAACTCCCATTTCAAGGCATAACTCGCATCATGTTCTATCACTGACGAATATAAGCCCTGATGCATTTCAGCAGCTTGTTTCTGTGCTGCACATGGATTTAGCAGTACAATTGAACACAGATAGGACGGCGAAAGGCAGCAAGGCTTAAATACGTCAGTGATGGAGACTGGCGCGAGCTATGCCTTGCGGGGAGGTTGGCCAGATTATAACTTGTTATTCTCTTTATGATTTACAGTTGTTGACAAAACTGTGAAATTCATAAACAAATACTACATGGCTCATTGTAGGAAAGACTGATGTTGTAAACATTACGAAAGGATGGCTAGAACACATCGTACAATTCCGGACACCGCAATCTTTCATGTTGAGTTCAGCAAGGTTATTAGTTCCTCATATTAGTGATCATCTCCACATTATGTGATTCCCCAGAAGCGTCTCAGTCTATTTATTAGAATATTCTCCACACATCCTGTTGTAATCAAACAATATTGTGTCCTGATAGTAATCAATATTTAAAGACTTAAACTTTACTTTGAGATGTAAGAATACTACTGAACTGATATGTTCTAATACTGACTCCATTCACTTGTTCTGAATCTACTTCTATTTTATCATAAAAGGAGACATATGAAACAAACAATACTGAGTTGCATTTATTACTGTTGTAGATTATTCGATTTTATAAAAAAAATTCAAAGAGAGGCTGTATTTCGGAATTTACCACTTAGACAACAATGATGTTTTTTAAGTTATTATCTTTGAAATGTTATTTACGATAAAGTCAAATAAAAACTAACTCTATTAAAGCAATAATCATATCTTAACTGAATGTAAAAATGTATTTCAAACGCATTTTAGAAGACTGGATATTTGTAACTTTATTGGAATATTTTAAAAGAGTGTAAGCTGGTTGTGTCATTCGGATAAAATGACTAAGAATGTTTAAATGTCCTGATACCTTGATCGCGTAACAAAGTTCAATGTCTCAATTATGCCAGACTTTAATTCTTCTGACGCCAAATGTCTGATTAAGAAAGGTCATGAGTGTTCTCTTGGACAGAAATATTTCCAGTTGACATTAACTGAAGAAAACTTTGTTTAATAAATCCGTCTGAAGCCAGTGTGTACAAGCTTGTTAGACGTTATTATTTGATAATGTTCTCTCTGAACTTCGTACATGTCTGGTGGGGTGTAAGGGAGACTTTTAAACGTGTTAAATTGCATTGGATCATGTTTTAAGAACAGTAATGACTGCTAAGATTCTGAATAATAGATGACAAATCAAAATGTTATTTCCTGTTTCTTCAAGTATGGCACTTTTGACTTTGTCCTTTTTGAGTGTGTATTAAAAAAATAGTCATGATTCTAACAACACTTTCCTGTTAATGTTGTCAAGACACTATAAAACATTAATATTAGCAATTGCTTTCGTGATAAGAGCTATTTTTTTTTTATTAAAGCTAGGAAAGAAAGACCTCATCTAATTTAACTAAAAGAGATGACTAAATTTACAAGATAAAAACTAAATTTATTTCTAAATTGAAAATTGAAACATCAAACAATTTCAATTGATAAAACAAGTTTTTAAAAATATAAAATAGGGAGAAATATCCGTTTGTCAGGAGAGAAGATGAAGAATATTTAAAAAGACATCCCCATTTGAAAGAAATTGTCCAAACTGTTAAACTTCATAATCGTCTTTAAGCTTGCATTGTGGTAAACTCATTTAGCAAAACACGACAACCAAAATTGACCCAGAATTCTTGTATACAATGTAATCTCGTGTGAAATTCAACTTTCAAACTTTGACAAGTGGCGATTATAGGATTATAAATAACGTTCACTGTGTGAATAGAGCATTTAAGTGTCGATATGGTAGAATTATGAATTGTCTTTATATATATGTATATATATTTCACTACCGAGAATATATCAAAATATATCTTCGTTTGAAATAATGTGAATTTAAAACAAAGGTTAGCTTTCACGTAAAACTCGTTATTTCAAAATTAACGTGAAAGAATAGTTATTTCCAAGTTATAAAGCTGATCTAAGTTGTGCAATTGCCATCTGATGGAACGGTTGAAAGTGACAGATATTTTGTTATTGATACTTTATTCATATATTTGGGAATTGGAAAGTGTTAAAATGTATGATTGTGGTCTTTTATGAAGGATTGGTCGTTAGGATAAATAGTCATTGTGATAAGATAAATCATTGTGAAATATTATCCGGTCACATTTGCCACTCTATAGAGTCGATTTTGGAAGTCTTTCTCTTATTTGGACTTTGGAACCAGTGTAAACATATTTGTTTAAATATGCCATTGATTTATATCATATACAGTGAAATTAATGATCTTCTTGTAATTTGCGTTTAAGGTGTATTTAATGCTGTATTACAAATCAGACAGAACATTATAACAACCAGTTAGTAATAAAAACTATTTACTTATATTTCACTTCGGAATAGTGATTGCAGATCGATGAATCCAATATGAAATCAACTCTTTGACTCTAGAGATATCACAAGAATAAGTGATTGCAGATCGATGAATCCAATATGAAATCAACTCTTTGACTCTAGAGATATCACAAGAATAAGTGATTGCAGATCGATGAATCCAATATGAAATCATCTCTTTGACTCTAGAGATATCACAAGAATAAGTGATTGCAGATCGATGAATCCAATATGAAATCATCTCTTTGACTCTAGAGATATCACAAGAATAAGTGATTGCAGATCGATGAATCCAATATGAAATCAACTCTTTGACTCTAGAGATATCACAAGAATAACGATCAGACAAGGTTCTTCGCTCAATAATCATTTTATCATGATATGACTACCAAATTATATTCATTGAGTGTTTTTTTGTGGATTGATGATTGATTGATTTATTGAAAACACCCTTTGATCTTATGATAATATATTGACCTACTTGAATGAGGATAATTTCCTCCTATGTTACCGTAAATAAATAACTATCAATCAATATGCGAAATATCCACTCTATGTTTTGTAGTTTGTACACATAAATTGTATGCCGTTGTCACTGCACCAGTGAGTCTGATGAATAAAAATAGATTAATTTATGTTCGAAATGTTGCATCATCGACTTTCATCATTCAAGTAACACTTCTGAAAACGACGTTGAACAATCTTTTACTTAATCTCACTTCACCTCACTTCATCTTTAGCAACATTAGTCACGTGTTATAAAACCCTTATTAACTTGCACTCCAAAGGATATCAGTTGTAAATCAATTCGTACGGGGTGTACAGAGAATTGAGCAGATTCGTAATTGATGGTTAACAATTTCACATAGCTTTATTTTGTTTTTCCTCTCATCATGATTCATTGAAACTGTAAGTATTGGAGTGATAACAGTCAAGATCATGTTCTACAGATGTATATGTTTTTAGAATTCCATCCATGTTTGTGGACATACAAGCAGTGAAACCATTTATAATCTGCAAGAAAAACATACATGGCGCAAACATTGCACACATTCTATGATTGTTTTCCAATATTTCTTAATCTTAACACATTATTGAATATACAGAGATATTATTAAGAGAACAAATTCATCAAATAATTATTTCAATGTTTGTCAAGCTTTAGTCCTTGCAAATAAAACCTATACGTAAACAAGTGCGTAGATAAACAGTAGGTTGGTTGGCCCTAAACACACTACAATCCAGAGTCACAATAAAACATTCTGTTAAAATCGATTATCGGTATTTTTCTATATGTTCAATGATGATTTAAGGAGGGGAAAAGAAACATTACCGACAAAAATACAATATAATTATATGTAAACCCACTAGAGGTAAATAAAAGCAATAACAAGCAGAAGAAGCAAACAAACTTTGTTTCAATCAGTTTAGAATGTGTTCACATAAATGTGAGATAGGAGAGTGAAATAGGACCGTCAACATTTTTCTCGTGTTTTATAACGTCCTAAAGCAATACTACGTCACCATTTTTCTCATGTTTTATAACTCCTAAAGCAATGATACGTCAGCACATTTCTCATGTTTTATGATTTTCTAAAGCTATAATACATCACCATTTTTCTCATTTTTTATGACGTCCTTAAGCAATAATACGTCCAGGAAGTCCATAAAGCTACATTAACTCTTCAACATTTTAAATAACGCATTTTTTATATTGAAAAATAACTCATATTAAACGATATAAACAGCGATTTCTCAGTCTCATATGCGGTTCAACAGACATACAAGTATGGTAAATCAATCCATTCTTTTGTGTATAAATTTTTACAAAATATGCTTGACCAAGACGTCAACTGGTATTTTAATGTTGTAGGTTAGATATGCATACAATATGTGAAGCCACCAGTGTCTTTCACAAACACACAATTTGCAAAAAGACATTCAAAGTATACCTTGATGTGTTTATATATGGCGGTTTCTGTCGTACCCATGAGCATGTTGATCATACTATTGTTAACATCAATCAGATATCGATTGCCCTGTTGTAGCAGCACTATTATGATTCGTCCCTACAATATACTGGATTCGACGAGTGATTGCACAACAGCATTATATTTTCAAGATACTTCCACTTTGAGCAGCAATTATCATACTCAGGTTCTTTTCGATGACGATGAAAAGTATGTCGAGTATGTTTGTAGTAGGACAATTCACAGAGATGTCAAACAAAGAGCACAATGAATTGACTATCAAATGTGATTGGTGACTGAGTGATTGAGATTACTTATTATAAATAGAAAAACATACATTATCTCTTTAGCATCGACGAGCTGTTAGTTAGGATATATATATTTTGCTAAGTATTTGCAGAATTAGCATAATATTTGCACTGACAAAACAAGGGAATCTCACCACAATGCATTAAACATTACATTTCGAAGAGTTGTTGTAGGAATTGCAAACAGAGATTGATAAATCAACTTCCCTGATGCAACTTTAAAGCCTAAAGCCATTACTCGACTAATTATTTATTAACGACCAACTCTCTCGAAGTAAATACCTCCAGCTTATTTATATAAGCATGACAACATACAAAATTATCAACAAGTGTAGTCACATAATCAAGTATAGACTCTAGTCTCAAGGAAGCTGCCAGTTCTAACTCCGCAGTGCATGTATACATAAACCAGAACACCACTCTGGCTTTAAATCCTCATCACCCCATTGCCGCCAATGCAATTACATTCAACTTCTATACTTGGTTGTAGAATAAACATGTTTTGTTGCAGAGTAATTTCGCATATGTCAGGAGAATATTTCATGTTGGCGTTTGAAATAACAATATCCTAGGTGTATTTGTGAATTTTATTAACCTGACAATAAACATTTTAATTATGCCTGACCCAAATGCTTCCAAAACTATAATTTACAAATGTGAGCGTCTTGTCACAGAACTCAGTAAGATGATAATCGCAACAATCCTAGCTGTGGTAGGTACTTAGGAAATTACCTCAAATATTAATAATAATATATCATTATATATATATTAATATTATAATGACAATGTTTGATATAGCCTCTTTTGAGGAAACAGTTTCACAAAAAAATGTGGTGTTTATTTTATTTTAGTTCATTATTTGTTCCACATATGTGTTGTCTACATGGACAGTATATGGTTACCAGAGTTTTGTTGACACTAACTGCACGTTCTTTTAAAATGTTTGGACTTACAATGTGAAATAGTCAAAGGCAAACAGTATCTTAACTTCATGATTTATTTCAATGAGAAAATAGCCAAAGGCAAATAGTATCTTACCTCAGTTCCCAGACATAGGAAATAGACCTGAAGACTTGGAGCCACACTGACGCCTCCATAAGACAGCCCTGAGAGGTTTCTCAAATTACAAACAGTAATCAGATACTTAGAAGGTGGATAATTTGCTGAGGCAGGGAATCATTTAATTGAAGATGGACGTCGATATCTGGAAGATTTGTTGAAGTGTCTTATCCAATGATTACTTCTAATTCCTAATAAGTAACTGACACACTTCCATACTCGATTTTGTCGAATGTCGGGTTAAGAGTCCTAATGTTTGTATATCTACATATCGACAGACTGTTGTCAACATTATATTTTTTAAGTTTACATGATTCATCACTTGGTGACATTTCTTTGAGAGGCACTTGCGTGATAGTGGATCTTAACTTTAAGTTCTCTTTCTTCACACTTTCAATATCGTATTGCAATTATTGTAAATTTAGTCCAACATTAACCAATAGTTGGTAGATATTATGACCAACTGAACGCAGCTAGAATAGAGATTCTAATTGTCCTTATGTCCAGATATACATTTATAGACTGATGAAATTGCCTTTTTGATCAGACACTTCTGGCTAACTGGAATACCCGTATACAATTCTTTACTTCTTACATATTTAACTATACTTTAGCCCGATTATCTTTGATATCTTATTACTACTTTTAACTTATAGTTGTTACATTTTTATCAACCTGTGCTGATTGTGCAATACAAATAAGTATTTTTAATTTTGAAAGCAAACTTTTTGCAGACGATTCATGATGTCATGAAAGTTTTATCCAATCTTATTACCGAAATGTGAGCATATCAAAATATTTCCATTAAGTATTTTATATTACCCAGATGATTATCATAACAGCTTTATATAAGGGTAGTTGTGTCTGTCTGTATTACATGTCAGCCTAAATATTATATATTTTTAAATATTAGAATTTGAATAACCCAAAATAATATTCTTCTGTGCTACACTGACTGATATTGTAACAAGACGATTCATATTGTTTACTTACGTCTCACACTAAGCAAGACAAACTGCAACAATAGTTTACTGGAGTGATCTCCATTTGGGATATCTGTGTTACGTGCATTATGAAGGTGATGTTTTCTATTTGATGACTAATCTGTGGGTCAGCTCAACGGAGATTATTTTGCAAATCATAAAGCCTTGGAAAGTCTCTATATCAGAGAACAAATATATAATATATATAAAATAACTGTCAACTTTTGTATTTATTTTCCAATTCAACCTATTATATTTAATGGCCGAAGTTCAGGGTAAGTACAGCTGGTAATGTACTTGCTACATACTTCATTGTTCATCAACCTGCAGCGAGTAGCTTTAGTTACCTTTATACCAAATGACACTTGATGTGTAGATTTCCGACACTCCCGGTAATCATCTAACAAAATATTTAGTTTTTAGGGTTTAACATACATTATTATGGACATTAATAATTTAGCTACGTATTTTCATAAACAAAGGCAACCACCCCCATCTCACAAATAAGTATTAATAAGTCTGAAACAATGTTACCCAGCAAGCCAAATAAGCCAAGCACTGCAGCGTTCAAACGTTGAAACTGGAATTACTTCCCTTGTCTCTAGCTACGTAAATAGTGGACTTGAAAGGTCAAAGCTGATAACCATGTATGTTAGACACATTCGGCTTTGTGATGTGGAAGGATTTATTGTTTTCTTGAATATTAGAGTTTTTACAACGTTCATTTGTTTAATTGTTGTTACATAGCTTTCTAATCAAACACTGCCAATACTTATCATAAGTTTACTTCTTACTCTATACAATTTTACAAACTTCAGAAACATAAGAAAAACGACAGAAGATGGACATGTTCATGATTGAGTGTTTATAAGTTTGAGTTACTTGAGTTTTTATTATTCTTAAATCACAATGTTGTCATTCTGATGGCGAAATTCTGCAGTAATGACATTGTCATATACACAGACAAAATAAAATATACAAATAGAATAAGATAATGTTTGTAATACTAGCCTCATAGTGGTTTTGAAACTACTTAACTGTAATTTAATTTTCTCATTTATGTTCTTTTCGCTGAGCTTTTGTATTTAAGTCACCCCTAGGGTAAACGTGACTGCAACGAAATTACAGTTTTTTCACAAGTTCTCTTCCGCTCGGATCTGTTTGGAAGAATGGCTTATCCAATGAGTCCACTCTTATTTGCGTTCTATTTTTCGTTACACTTCATTTTCGAAAATATAAAATAAAATCCATTTAGACTGATTACATCTGACAGTTAATAATATCGATGGATAATAAGTTACAAACAATGATTAACGTTTAGTATGATAGAGTTTCCTTTAACGAATATGTCAACACGTTCCAATGTTATCTCCCTCGGTCGGAACATAAATGAAATGTTGTATTCTTCTGACAAATTTGATGCATTCGCTAGTTTTATTTCCCCACAAAATCATCTCATTGATTTCCTATACAGTTGTCAGTTTTTCAGAATGACATTTTTGTCTCGGTTAAATTTGCATTAATTTAATTTTGATGATGTTGAAATAAGTTCCCTGATTAAAACATACATTTGGAATAATTAATTATGTACCCGACAGTGATAATATGTGTGGTGCGAGTAATAAGTACACTTCTATTTCTGGTCCAGTGGACATGAGTAATAAAATGAAATACCATAAATTAATAGCTCCTTACCTGCTTACTAACTTGCCTTGACCCTAACATTGTGAAGTGTGATACAATGTCATTTATTGTGTAATTAATTGCTGCAAAAACTATAAAGGCATGAATATGTCTACAATCAAAGACTTTAGGTCGTGTAACATGACTATTTCAAAGACTTCATTGCATTCAATCACAATCAAAGTCTGATCCAAGTTTTCCACACGCCCTTAACAAAAGCATGCAGTGTAAAGGAGGAACAATATTGTTCCAAACACCATTCAAACATGCCAGTTACATTATAATGTAATTGCCCAACCTTGTAGATTTCTATTTAAGTATAGATGAAACATCACGGTAGTGATCACACCAAATCAACTGTAGTCTCTTTAGCACCCGTTGGTTCAGCAAATTACAGAAAGCTGATTGAAGCAAGGTGTACATGGATATCTCTTTTTTGTTCAATTAAATTATAGTAATTTGTCGAAATTGGAAAACCACTGGAGCAGTGTGTGTATACATCGCTTGAATGATTTTAACATAATATTGGTTTTATTAAATCAACAGATGTTTTATTGGTACTGTTATCATTGTTTACTTTTATATAACATTTGACATATATTTGTCGCTCTTACCCGTTCTATATGTTCAATTCTTCCAATCAAATTCAAACAAGTGCCATATTGACATTAAACAATCCATATTCATTTGATCGTGTTTAACGAATTAAGATATTACAAAATACTACTATTTCCTGATGTCCATATGGTATTCATATTTGTCATCATAGATTTATGAAATTTGCCAAGAAGAGCGTTCACTTAATAAATTAAAGTATGATTCTGTTTCACAACAAGTCCAATGATACTTGAAGGTCTAAAGATGATTAAAATTATCTCAATTCTGAATTCTGGAGGGGATTAGTGCTAGTCAATTATGTCTGACACTAAACATTGATAAAGAGAAATGATATAACCTTTAATTTAAAAAAGAAATGTTAAGCTTTTAAAATAAACAACTCTTGTTTTAATTCACTTATTGAAACTGCTAATCCTACTCAATATCTAAACTGATGGGAACTAGATATCTAATATATGAACAATCATTTAACTGTATCTCATGATTTAATTCACATTCAAATGAAGAGAGAAATATCACACAAAGGTTAATCTATATCGAAAAGTGTATTTATACAAATCTATATATATTTCGATAATGTTTAAATTATCAAACCTTAAGACATATTTAGTATGTTCTCGATTTCGATTTTAATGAATTTATGTTTTCGTCAACTGAAGACCAAATATTTCAAAATGTTTATAAACTATTAATGGATTATCTGTTTCATCAAGTTTTAATTTAGAACAGTAACAATAGTTTACAAATCTAAATTAATAGATTAAACTGGTCAACAGTTTCAACACTGTCCAAACGATTTAGGTGAGGTGGGGTGAGCTTGGGTTTAACGCCGCTTTCAAGAGTATTTCACTTATATCGCGGCTGCTAGTATTACCCAAACGATTGATGAATGTTTTGCCTTAAGTGGGTCTTTGAATAAATATTGAGATAAAACTTATCAATATCGCAGGGAATAGTAAAACCAATTGTGAAAGGTTACATACCACATATGTCAAATATCTGCAATGACATGTTCTTTAGAAACAAGGCATCAAAGGCCTTTTCAGGGGATTTCTAGCTAACAAAGGACCAATAACAGTTCAAACAGGACTAACACACGAGCTGCATTCCATTAAGATGCATTCCTGTTTCTGACATTAACCTGATGCATGGTCTTGCAAACATATAGAGCTTACAGTAAAATCTCTGTTAGGTAGTTATAAGTACATCTATTTTAAAATGTTAAAATGTCTGCCATAAATGTGAATGATGCTTTCTTAAAAATCAGTTGATGAATCGATTGGATATTTAAAAAACAATAAATGAATATAAATAATTCTATACCATAAGGGCATGTGTTTCTCTGTGGTCAGTGAATCTAAACATAACATCTCTGAACGGGTAGGAATCAACCTTATCAACCTTATTAACATTATCAATGTATTTTGAGAAACTGTAGTCACATCTGCCAACCTTAGTTTGAATATACTGTTTCCTGAATGTCATGAGTTTATTCACTGGTTGCCTTTGCCATCAGTGCAACCCATTTCCCTGATTCAACAAAATAATTTATGAAATTTAAGAATAATAAATTCATGCATTTATTAATACAACATATTTTATGAGTTATGGTGACAAACACATTAGTTGAGTTATATTCGTCCAATTTCCTCCAACATTGGGTAAAATGTAAAACTGTAGAACTCAATTAGTTGAAAAGTGATTATTCAATCAGATATTGCTGTCATGTATAACAAGCTTTCTGTATGCATATGGATTGAAAAGCTCAGAAAGTCCATGAAAATAGACAGGGAATAATAATGTTTGTTCAATAACTATATTTATGTCAAACCCATTTTCACGCTGTCATATCTGATGTAGTTAGCTAGCCAATACCGTATGCGCAATGCAGCTCGCAAAGATGTCCATTCTTCTGAACAGATACTACACCAGTGCTGGCTGTCTCCGTGGATGTCCGCTCTCCTTGTCACATCCAGTTCTTGTTGATTCAGCCAGGAAACAGACAGCTAGGTCGTCCGTGAATAGGAGAGAAGGAAGAGCACACCTGTGAGACAGAACCCTGGGGTGGAGTTCGGAGTAGATCAAGTTGACGAGTTGTTGCAATCACGAAATCTGTACATGTGTACATTTCTAGTGTGACTTCCTGCTATGTTGGTGCCATTAAGAAACAGCTCGTCTGTGAATAAGAGAGAAAGAAAAGCGAACGTGTCAGACAGAATCTCGCATCACACCTGAGGAGAGTGGAACACCCCATGGGTAACATTACATCCATTAAGCAGCGTGAAAATGCATTGGAAAATAAAATAACTGTATGAAACTTATCACAATGTTAATCAAAGGGTTCTATACAAATGGAAAAAAGGTTAAGCACCCCGACGTTTATTTCAGCAACAAATCTTATCTGATAAGAAAGGAAATAATGTCTAAGTAAAGGTAAGTGTTGTATCACAGAATCATAATCTAGCAGTTTAGAGAGAAAATGTCATTCAGTTAACGTTTTCGCTTCTTTTGGATATTTACATTTGTACAATTTTGGCATATTCATCTTAAAAACATGTTACATTACACTGAGAAATGAAAGTAAATGTTGCTTGCTGTAATGTGAGTAATTTCATTCTTTCAAGTTAGCTTACACTTTATTATATTATCTGCCTTTTAGTCAAACAGTACTATGAGCCTTCAAATTAAGAAAATTGTCAATAATGTTTTTAAAAAAAGGGATGAGATTTCAACAACAAATAACTTCCTTGTTTTGCAAGATAAACGTTGTATTGAATTGCGAATGTTAACTTAGTAATAAAAATGTTGTTTTTGATATCTGAAACCTTAACTTTATATATGTCATTATGTCAGGCACAACTGGAGTCCTTATTTCTTAAAATGTCAACTTGAATAATGTTTCTTCGAAGAGAGCTGCGATAAAATATACTTTTATGATTCAGTCAATTTATCTTAAATCTCCCACAGTATCAATTTTCAGTTTTGATTATTTACAAAATGATATATTTCACATTAATTTAGAAGAAAATCACACGCATCATTTTGAAAGCCTGATGATAAGTTACATACATAAAAGATATGTGTTTAAAAAGAGTTGCATTTGACATAATCTCTTAATTCAACATGAAAAATATTAACATTATGACCTTATGTTAACATATTGGACAGTTTATTATGAGTTAAACGCATATAATCATTTTAATTTATCAGTTAATGGATAAAAAGAATAATAAATAATGAAATAATTAAATTGTAATTAGCCTTTGGTATCACCATGTTTAAATCTTTTGAAACAACAATATTTTCTTTTCAATGGCATCAAAGCACAGTTGCAAGAAACGATACTGTATATACACTGTATAACTTTTCTATTCGATTCTGTCAACAAGGAATTTGTAAAAGTCATATACACACCTGTGTATGATTAATTCTTTATTATTCAGTTGACTCATAAAAATTGTCGGGAACTCAAAATGAAACAATGGTTCCTAGGCAAACGTTATATGTGCACAAATACTTGTATCAAAAATACTAACTCAGTTATTTTCAACAATAGTTTCAATAAAAGTGTAAACTGAAACATTGACCCATCTGTAAAATCCAAGTGCGACTTACCTAAGTTTAAGATAGCGAGTATACTGCTCTTACCCTTGTTATTGTATAATATCCCTACTGTGTTAGTACTGTATATTATCCCTACTGTGTTAGTACTGTATAATATCCCTACTGTGTTAGTACTGTATAATATCCCTACTGTGTTAGTACTGTATAATATCCCTACTGTGTTAGTACTGTATATTATCCCTACTGTGTTAGTACTGTATAATATCCCTACTGTGTTAGTACTGTATATTATCCCTACTGTGTTAGTACTGTATAATATCCCTACTGTGTTAGTACTGTATAATATCCCTACTGTGTTAGTACTGTATAATATCCCTACTGTGTTAGTACTGTATAATATCCCTACTGTCTTAGTACTGTATAATATCCCTACTGTGTTAGTACTGTATAATATCCCTACTGTGTTAGTACTATATAATATCCCTACTGTGTTAGTACTGTATAATATCCCTACTGTGTTAGTACTGTATAATATCCCTACTGTGTTGGTACTGTATAATATCCCTACTGTGTTAGTACTGTATACTATCCCTACTGTGTTAGTACTGTATAATATCCCTACTGTGTTAGTACTGTATAATATCCCTACTGTGTTAGTACTGTATACTATCCCTACTGTGTTAGTACTGTATAATATCCCTTCTGTGTTAGTACTGTATACTATCCCTACTGTGTTAGTACTGTATAATGTCCCTACTGTGTTAGTACTGTATATTATCCCTACTGTGTTAGTACTGTATAATATCCCTACTGTGTTAGTACTGTATAATATCCCTACTGTGTTAGTACTGTATACTGTCCCTACTGTGTTAGTACTGTATAATGTCCCTACTGTGTTAGTACTGTATAATGTCCCTACTGTGTTAGTACTGTATAATATCCCTACTGTGTTAGTACTGTATAATATCCCTACTGTGTTAGTACTGTATACTATCCCTACTGTGTTAGCACTGTATAATATCCCTACTGTGTTAGTACTGTATAATATCCCTACTGTGTTAGTACTGTATAATATCCCTACTGTGTTAGTACTATATACTATCCCTACTGTGTTAGTACTGTATACTGTCCCTACTGTGTTAGTACTGTATAATGTCCCTACTGTGTTAGTACTGTATAATGTCCCTACTGTGTTAGTACTGTATAATATCCCTACTGTGTTAGTACTGTATAATATCCCTACTGTGTTAGTACTATATACTATCCCTACTGTGTTAGTACTGTATAATATCCCTACTGTGTTAGTACTGTATAATATCACTACTGTGTTAGTACTGTATAATATCCCTACTGTGTTAGTACTGTATAATATCCCTACTGTGTTAGTACTGTATACTATCCCTACTGTGTTAGTACTGTATAATATCCCTTCTGTGTTAGTACTGTATACTATCCCTACTGTGTTAGTACTGTATAATGTCCCTACTGTGTTAGTACTGTATATTATCCCTACTGTGTTAGTACTGTATAATATCCCTACTGTGTTAGTACTGTATAATATCCCTACTGTGTTAGTACTGTATAATATCCCTACTGTGTTAGTACTGTATAATATCCCTACTGTGTTAGTACTGTATAATATCCCTACTGTGTTAGTACTGTATAATATCCCTACTGTGTTAGTACTGTATACTATCCCTACTGTGTTAGTACTGTATAATATCCCTTCTGTGTTAGTACTGTATACTATCCCTACTGTGTTAGTACTGTATAATGTCCCTACTGTGTTAGTACTGTATATTATCCCTACTGTGTTAGTACTGTAAAATATCCCTACTGTGTTAGTACTGTATAATATCCCTACTGTGTTAGTACTGTATACTGTCCCTACTGTGTTAGTACTGTATAATGTCCCTACTGTGTTAGTACTGTATAATGTCCCTACTGTGTTAGTACTGTATAATATCCCTACTGTGTTAGTACTGTATAATATCCCTACTGTGTTAGTACTGTATACTATCCCTACTGTGTTAGCACTGTATAATATCCCTACTGTGTTAGTACTGTATAATATCCCTACTGTGTTAGTACTGTATAATATCCCTACTGTGTTAGTACTGTATAATGTCGCTACTGTGTTAGTACTGTATACTATCCCTACTGTGTTAGTACTGTATAATATCCCTACTGTGTTAGTATTGTATAATATCCCTACTGTGTTAGTACTGTATAATATCCGTACTGTGTTAGTATTGTATAATATCCCTACTGTGTTAGTACTGTATACTATCCCTACTGTGTTAGAACTGTATATTATCCCTACTGTGTTAGTACTGTATAACATCCCTACTGTGTTAGTACTGCATACTATCCCTACTGTGTTAGAACTGTATATTATCCCTAATGTGTTAGTACTGTATAATACCCCTACTGTGTTAGTACTGTATAATATCCCTACTGTGATAGTACTGTTTAATATCCCTACTGTGTTAGTACTGTATAATATCCCTACTGTGTTAGTACTGTATAATATCCCTACTGTGTTAGTACTGTATACTATCCCTACTGTGTTAGTACTGTATAATATCCCTACTGTGTTAGGACTGTATAATATCCCTACTGTGTTAGTACTGTATAATATCCCTACTGTGTTAGTACTATATAATATCCCTACTGTGTTAGTACTGTATAATATCCCTACTGTGTTAGTACTGTATAATATCCCTACTGTGTTAGTACTGTATAATATCCCTACTGTGTTAGTACTGTATACTATCCCTACTGTGTTAGTACCGTATTCTATCCCTACTGTGTTAGTACTGTTAACAGCTCAAGGTCATCCCCCCTGAAGCAATGCATTTTCATGATATATTTATAGTTATTCAGAGAACGGGAAATCTTCATTACGAGCAATCAAATCCACACAGTCGATCTGTAAAACACTGACTCCTTCGGGAATTAATAGGGCAATTTTCAACATGTCTGGGCCCCTTAAAAGATTATTCAGTGGATATTTTCTTATTTTAGTATACGTTGAGAACATTGTAACATCAACAAGTTATTAAAATAGTTAGCAATCGCTCCTTCTCGCAAGTATTAACCATATTATTTAGACTTACTCTGAACATCCATACATATTAAGGTTCCAAATCATAACTGGACAGAAATTGTTTACATTAATAAAAAAAAAATTCTGCTCATTGTAAGTAGAACATGTTGTGAGAGTTTTACAATTACATAGACTGAATATATGTCGATATTGATTCCTATGATACAGCGCCAGAGAAGTTGATATCTACTATTTAACATGAGGTCTATTCCCAATTCATCAGTATTCTAAATAGTCCCTCCTTCTGCCATATTACGTTCTTCTCTCAAGTGAGTATCCAAGAGGAACTAATCTCCAGTACTAACTTCTATCAACATGACTATCTGGAGTAAGTGGTCAGATGAATAAACCATGACCCTAGTGTGACCTTTATGGTGTGTCACGTCAGAGCAGGTCAAGGAGACGTCAAACTCAATCTATCAATTCTCCACATTCTGTCATCTTACATCCGGTTACTCTTTCATGCGAACGCTTAACATGTGTTGATGGATAGCGCTATATCTGTGTCAGGGTTTCAGTGCCCAGGCGATCCACATAAGCAATATCATCCAAAGTGTTGATTGTACGAAACGGATGTTTGATGATGATAAGTTGACTCATATCGACACAAGATGAAGCATGGGTTGTACATACTATGTTTGCAAGATGACATGTCAGCGACAGATCGTGGCAATATGTGTCCTACGACAGGTTCACTTGATGAAAGCCACATTAACAACAGCTTTTAGGATTAGTCAGTGTTTATTGCAGACAATGTTTTTTCCATGAAACGTGATGATATACATATGAAGGCAGCGTGTATGTCTAGTCATCTAATAGTACTAAGGATGACATTGGTTAGCTGTTTAATTGAGGGAAAGCACGCCATCTTTAACATATAGTCATCCTGTGAACGTCATCTACATGTTATCCACATGTATAGCGCCTAGTTCATGTTGTGTGAACGCTAGATATGAAAATGTACAATTATAATGATCAGAACTTCTAGCAACATGAATATCAGGAGTAAGTGATCAGATGAATAAACCATGACCCTAGTGTGGCCTTTATGGTGTGTCACGTCAGAGCAGGTCAAGGAGACGTCAAACACAATCTTTAGCCTTCAAAATAGCCTTCAATGATGCTTTTTGTAACCTAGATGTATATTATATATATTTAGTATAGAAGATGGACAACAGTTCTGGTGTGGTGGAAAGAGAATTGTTTTGTAAATGCAAATACTTTGTATTGACTGAAAACGTATAATGTCGTAACATGAATGTCTGATAATATTCAATTTCTAAGTTATCTCACAGAGGAATACAACCCTCCAACGTGTTAAACATTAAGTATTTAACATTTCTCTTCAGCATATATGCACCATTTCGACATCAAAAGTTCCATCGTCATGCTATACGTGTACCTCCTGCAACCAAACAATTTCTGTTTTGTTAAAACACGACATTGATTCCACATCTCCCCCTTTGATCTTTATAGACCTTATAAAATTTCATTCCTTTGTAAAACATTGCTTAATGATTTGTACAAGTCAGGAAACAAAGATACGATTGCTCTGATTTAATGGATTTCGTGATATTTTCAGAAACAAATTCCTGTTTCGAAAAACTCTGTTGCAGTCTGAGTGAACCACGTTTGAAAACTGATATCCTTTTCTAACTTCTGAACAACTTTTGGCTTTATCATGTTTCCCCATTTCGTGTTATCATAGTATCTTTTGAGCAAGCAACCCGTGTGGTGAGGGACTGTAATGTTGTATTTGGCAACCTAGGGAAATGCCAATATTAACACAGAAAACATGATCAAATCTTGTGCTGAGAGAAAGTATTGTATTTGGATCAGCATTGAAAACAATATGATTTCGCCACATAAATATATCTAGTCTACAGCACTTGCAAAAAACAAGAGCTATAGTATAACCAGATGACCAAATACTACTCTAGGATAATAGAAAAGGTACATGTGTAGCAATCAAAACATACATGTACATATAGAACACTAATGACATCTTGAGATTGGTACAAACTATTTTCAAATAATGTTTAAGGATAATAAGCAAAATATGGCAGAGTCTCTATCTGACATAAGTACAGATTAGAGTTAACTTGAAAATAAGATACATGCTAGAATGTGCGGAGTTATTTAGGAATAAGATAAAGATTATAATGTGTTCTCAGCAACTTAGGAATAATTTAAATATTATAACATGTTCTTAGCAACTACAGAATAAGATAAAGATTACCATACGTTATGAGTTACTTATAGATAAGATACATATTGTTATGTTCTGAGTAACTTAGGAATAAGATAAAGATTGCAATGTGTTCTGAGTAACTTAGGAATAAGATAAAGATTGCAATGTGTTCTTGGTGACTTTGGAATGGTCGATTAACCTTGTTATATTTTCTCAAATGGTAAGCCTAAATAAGGCATCCATTCGTTTGTATACTAATTATTGAATTAGCATACACTGTTCATAAGTCTGTGCGTTTACAGGTCTATATGGAACATAAACTCCTACATTCCCTCTAGACCTCATTATTATCATACCATATTACACTTACATATGTGATAGCTTCATGTAATCAAGTGTGTTATTGGCGAATCGACTTTTTAAATTTTCATTATATCCAATTTCGTAGAGAAGCATATGGTAGATCTAGATCAATGGGACCCTACTAGCTTACACAAGATGTAAATGCGGGATGTTCTTATTGTCAAATGATAGATGCAAACTCGGTTCGTATCACTTTGGATATTAGTATTTTCATATGTTTCATGAACATCAGTTCACAGCCAATACAAGATCCTAAAATCATGAAAGTAGAACAAATCATTTATTGTACCCAGCCACCCAGCCACCCAGCCACCCACCCAGATAAGTTTGTATCTCTATCAAGCACATGCTTTGAGAGGATGTCGTTATCAAATCAATGTAAATTTGTTTGTTGCACTTAACTTAATGAATTCATTACCATGGATGACTACAGACCCCACAGAGTTCTCTATAACATGTTTATTTCTCTATAACTCATCTAGGTTCTGTCTGACAGGTGGCCAGTTCCTTCCCTACTAATCATGGACGATCTGTCTCTTTGTAAAGCTGTTGGGTGTTCACTCTCTAGACAAGAGAACTCGTGAGCGCACCACTATCGCATATCTCTCCACGTTGGCCTAGGAAAAAAATCTAAATAGTAAAGGACGCATGCCCTTTGTATACATGTCACTGTGGATTTATGAAAGCATATTGTGCAGAAGATTTACTTTAAAAATGACAGTTTATGACAATTCTTCAGATCTGACAAAAAATACATACACAGGATTCAGATCTAGATACCATGCATATAAATTCTTATGAAGCTATTTGGGTGAACTAAATGACTCACTAGTCACAGAAACCGACAAAAATACGACACGGACGGACGGACATGTTAACCACAATATAACCCCGATCATTTCATAGTAAGGGTATAAATAAGTTCCACCAAACAAGGCAATACGGTTAACAACTTATGTTCGCATCGTTCTGAACTCATTGTGCTGTCTGACAGGTGCGCTGTTCCCGCTATTCTAATCAAGGACAACGGGGATCTTAAATTGCAGAGTTTGTGGCCCTGGTGGTCCTCAGATGCCATGGCCCAAAAAACTATTTTAGGCTTTTTCTCCAGAAGTAAGAGCTAGAAAGTTGAAATATCGACTCCTAAGATATTTTGGATTGAAATTGTACATTTGGTGACCATGTGACCCCTAGTAAGGGCAACATTGGCCACTCCTGAAAACGTTTTTAGCTCATCAGACCTGACCTCAAAAACCTATTCGTCTTTCTTCTCTAGAACCAGCTCTGTAGGGACTACAGACAGTTGGCATCTTGTGTACACACTCCTACTGTCACTCCTTAGATCATGGATATCTTGATTAATAAGGGCCCAAGGAACCACAGCATTAAAACCTATTTTCGTCTTATTCTACAGAACCACTGATTCCAGAGAACTGGAATCATTAGTACAGTTAGCTTGACAAGCGGAGATTCTGATTCATATATTTTGTGACCTTTTGATCCCTAATAAGGTCCTCAGGGGCCACAAACTCAAGGACTATATTTGTCTTTTTCTCCAGAACCAGTAACTCTAAAGAGTTGAAGTTCTGTGTACAGACACCTTGGCAAGTGGGGATTATAATTTATAGATTTGGTAACTTTTGGGTGTCATGGTTTTATGATCTTCTACAGAATGAAAAGTCTTTGTATTGGTCTCTTGGATTATGAATTGTAATTTTTCAAACAATATGTCTAGTGTTTATTTAAAACCTGATTTTCGACATCATTTTGGATGCTTTTTCAGGATTTATTCTGATCGAACTGAGATATGAATGTTCTTTCTCAGGCTCTAGAACAAGTCAAACTTGTCCACTTTACTTCAATCCTATTTTATTTCCATTTTATCGTGACTTCTGTTGTCTTGTCTGCAAATATTGAAGCTCATACATGTCCCTTGCAATTACAACTATATGGTCCTGAGTACCCTAACACACGCACTCAAACATTCCAAATTGTTGCCATTATGGACTAATCGTGGCCTAGTGTAAACGCAGCATATGCAGATTAAACATTTGTAATGATTATTATCCGAAATATTAAGAACAAAAGCACTAGGAATATGATACACGCTAACTTTCAACTTTCTCGCTAGTCCCTCTGTCCCTTTCACAGCTAGGACATACTGTCCTTTCTCTCAAAATAAATGAGTTCTTTTATAATTCTTATAAATTTCCGCCTTTAAAAATATGTTAACGGTGCTCATTCTATTCAGGTGCATGTTTCAGTTCAAACACAGGTACAATTTGGTGTATTTTCTTGACATAAAATCGATTTTTTACAGCCACACCTGTGTCAAGTGACTTTTTGGCCCCAAAGTAAGGTCACGTGACTTTTTTGGCCCCAAAGTAAGCCTCTATCAAGCTACAGTGATAACCTTTATCACCACTCTACTGAGTGGGGATAAACTGTATTGCCACTCGTGTGACTTCATTGGAACAATGTTATGACGTCATATTGTCAGCTTGCGAAGGCTGTAAATTAACCGTTGAAATTACTCCATGTCAACACAAAACACAGAATTAATAATAATAATAATAATAATAATAATAACTAGGACTGCCATGGCAGTACTGACGGTCTTCAGACTGCTGCATTGTAACCAGAGCAATCTTTCCTTCTTGTCCACGAGATCAGAGCTTTCCGCTAGCTCCTGACAAGGTGCATGTCGCCAAAAGCAGACCAGGCTGTAGATCGATGGAAATGTTGAATTATAAAACATTTACCCCTGCTACGAAGATTATAAGCTTTATTTATTTGCAGGCAAGGTCATTGTGTATCTTTTAAAACAAGTTGCAAGTCTCTAAGTGGATATTTAGAAAAGATACAATGAAAATAGTGAAAAGATGCAAGGTTCCCGCAACCTCTTGCCAAGGAGCATGCCGCCAAAAGCAGACCTTCGAAGGGAAACAAAGGAAATGCATTATACTATAGAAACCATGTGACCTACGATTTCGTCATGATTTACTTTTTTTGTCACAAGGACATTAGCTATCGTTTAAACTAAGTTGCAAGTCTCTAGTTCTATTTTGAAAATTTTGCCCATGTTAAAAATTTAAATTTCGAAAAATGACAATTTTTCGACATTTCTACAGACCGTAAATGACTGTACGCGAGCAATTTTATTATTGATACCAGTACATGACATATGTGTCCTCCTTCCCTAAAAAACTGATAAAGTTCGCTTGGTAAATATTCGAATTATCTGCCCTTGAAGTTTGCGATGTTTCATATTTTCGCATTTTCAGACAAATTTCAATGGTCACTGTGACAAAAGTATTAACATTTCACATTTGCTAGACACTATCGTTTTAAGTACAATGCATCAGCTACACTCTGTGAAAGTTTCAGTTCTGTAGTACCAGTCTGTTCAGAGGAGAAGATTTTTGAAAATCGCTATGGTCGGAAAGGCAGAAAATGCAAAAAAAATGCACTAAAATCAAAATGGCGTCTAAGTCACGTGACGTACGACTTTTTCATGATTTACGTTTTTGCTTGGAAGATGATTATGCATCTTTTGCAAAAAGTTGCAAGTCTCTAATTGCATTTTGAAAAAAATTGCCATGTTAAAAATCGAAATTTAAAGGGGCTGTAGCACAAAAACGGGAGCCGGAATTTAGGATTTTTTGTGATATGTATCAATTTCAGACTGAAGGCTATAATCCCTGAAAGTTTCATGTAATTAGCATAAGTAGTTTAGGCTGTACATTTGACACAAAATTAACACAAATAATACTAATAATAATAATAATAACTAGGACTGCCAGGGCAGTACTGACGGTCTTCAGACTGCTGCATTGTAGCCAGAGCAATATTTCCTTCTTGTCCACGTTCTACATAATGTTGAAGAGATCAGAGCTTTCCGCTAGCTCCTGACAAGGTGCATGTCGCCAAAAGCAGACCAGGCTGTAGAACGATGGAAATGTTGAATTATACAAATTTTATCCCTGCTACGAATACTATAAGCTTTATTTATTTGCAGGCAAGGTTATTGTGCATCTTTTAAAACAAGTTGCAAGTCTCTAAGTGGATATTTAGAAAAGATACAATAAAAATAGTGAAAAGATGCAAGGTTCCCGCAACCTCTTGCCAAGGAGCATGCCGCCAAAAGCAGACCTTCGAAGGGAAACAAAGGAAATGCATTATACTATAGAAACCACGTGACCTACGATTTCGTCTTGATTTACTTTTTTGGTCACAAGGACATTAGCTATCGTTTAAACTAAGTTGCAAGTCTCTAGTTGTATTTTGAAAATTTAGCCCATGTTAAAATTTTAAATTGTGAAAAATGACGATTTTACGACATTTCTACAGACAAAGAATGACTGTACGCAAGCACTTTTATTACTGATACCTGTACATGGCATATGTGTCCTCCTGACCTGAAAAACTGATAAAGTTCCCTTGGTAGGTATTCAAGTTATCTGACCTTGAAGTTTGCGATGTTTCATGTTTTTCAATTTTCGGACAAATTTGAATGGGCACTGTCCAAAAAGTAAAAACAAATCGCAATTTCTGTTTCGATACGTTTTCAGTACAATGCATCAGCTACGTTCTGTGAAAGTTTCAGCTCTGTAGTACCAGTATGTTCAGAGAAGAAGATTTTTTAAGATCGGCAGCGTCGGAAAGGCTGAAAATGCCAAAAAATGCACTAAAATCCAAATGGCGTCTAAATTAAGTGACGTACGACTTTTTCATGATTTACTTTTTTGCTTGGAAGATGATTATGCATCTTTTGCAAAAAGTTGCAAGCCTCTAAGTGCATTTTGAAAAAAATTGCCATGTTAAAAATCGAAATTTAAAGGGGCTGTAGCACAATAAAGGAAGCCGGAAGTCAGGATTTTTTGTGATATGTATCAATTTCAGACCAAAGGCTATTACCCCTGAAAGTTTCATGTAATAAGCCTACGTAGTTTAGACTGCACAGTTGACACAAAATTACCGAAAATAATAATAATAATAACTAGGACTGCCATGGCAGTACTGACGGTCTTCAGACTGCTGCATTGTAGCCAGAGCAATCTTTCCTTCTAGTCCACGTTTTACATAATGTTGAAGAGATCAGATATTTCCGCTAGCTCCTAACAAGGTGCATGTCGCCAAAAGCAGACCTGGCTGTAGAACGATGGAAATGTTGAAAAATAAAAATGTTACCCCTGCAAAGAATATTATAAGCTTTATTTATTTGTAGGCAAGGTCATTGTGTATCTTTTAAAACAAGTTGCAAGTCTCTAAGTTGATATTTAGAAAAGATACAATGAAAATAGTGAAAAGATGCAAGGTTCCTGCAACCTCTTGCCAAGGAGCATGCCGCCAAAAGCAGACCTTCGAAGGGAAACAAAGAAAATGCGTTATACTATAGAAACCACGTGACCTACGATTTCGTCATGATTTACTTTTTTTGTCACAAGGACATAAGCTATCGTTTGAACAAAATTGCAAGTCGCTAGTTCTATTTTGAAAATTTTGCCCATGTTAAAAATCTATTTTGTGAAAAATGACGATTTTTCGACATTTCTACAGACCGGAAATGACTGTACGCATGCTATTTTATTATTGATTCTTGTACACGACAAATGTATCTTCGATCCCTGAAAGAATCATAAAGTTCCCGTCTTAAATGTCTGAGTAATCTGCCCTTGAAGTTTGCACTTTTTAACTTTTTTTCATTTTCAGACATTTTTGAATGGGCAAGGAGCATGCCGCCAAAAGCAGACCTTCGAAGGGAAACAAAGAAAATGCGTTATACTATAGAAACCACGTGACCTACGATTTCGTCATGATTTACTTTTTTTGTCACAAGGACATAAGCTATCGTTTGAACAAAATTGCAAGTCGCTAGTTCTATTTTGAAAATTTTGCCCATGTTAAAAATCTATTTTGTGAAAAATGACGATTTTTCGACATTTCTACAGACCGGAAATGACTGTACGCATGCTATTTTATTATTGATTCTTGTACACGACAAATGTATCTTCGATCCCTGAAAGAATCATAAAGTTCCCGTCTTAAATGTCTGAGTAATCTGCCCTTGAAGTTTGCACTTTTTAACTTTTTTTCATTTTCAGACATTTTTGAATGGGCACTGTGAAATAAATCGATCGATTTTGCAAAATCTGTTTCATATCGTTTTTAGTACAATGCACCAGCTACATTGTGTGAAAGTTTCAGCTCTGTAGTACCAGTATGTTCAGAGGAGAAGATTTTTTAAGATCGGTAGTGTCGGAGAGGCTGAAAATGCACTAAAATCAAAATGGCGGCTTAGTCACGTGCTGTACAAGTTTTTCATGATTGACTTTTTTTCTTGATAGATGATTGTGCATCTTTTGGAACAAGTTGCAAGTCTCTAAGTACATTTTGAAAAAATTTCCCATGTTAAAAATCGAAATTTAAAGGAGCTGTAGCATACAAATGAAAGCCGGAAGTCAGAATTTTTTGTGATATGTATCAATTTCAGCCCAGAGGCTATCATGCCAGAAAGTTTCATGTAATTAGCGTAAGTAGTTTAGGCTGTACAGTGGCCACACAATTAACACAAATAAAAAGTATAATAATAATAAGGAAAATCGGATAATAACAATAGGTCTTTCAGACTAAAGTCTGAAGACCTAACTAGGACTGCCATGGCAGTACTGACGGTCTTCAGACTGCTGCATTGTAGCCAGAGCAATCTTTCCTTCTAGTCCACGTTTTACATAATGTTGAAGAGATCAGATATTTCCGCTAGCTCCTGACAAGGTGCATGTCGCCAAAAGCAGACCAGGCTGTAGAACGATGGAAATGTTGAAAAATAAAAATTTTACCCCTTTATTTATTTGTAGGCAAGGTCATTGTGTATCTTTTAAAACAAGTTGCAAGTCTCTAAGTTGATATTTAGAAAAGATACAATGAAAATAGTGAAAAGATGCAAGGTTCCTGCAACCTCTTGCCAAGGAGCATGCCGCCAAAAGCAGACCTTCGAAGGGAAGCAAAGGAAATGCGTTATACTATAGAAACCATGTGAGCTACGATTTCGTCATGATTTACTTTTTTTGTCACAAGGACATAAGCTATCGTTTGAGAAAAATTGCAAGTCGCTAGTTCTATTTTGAAAATTTTGCCTATGTTAAAAATCTATTTTGTGAAAAATGACGATTTTTCGACATTTCTACAGACCGGAAATGACTGTACGCATGCTATTTTATTATTGATTCTTGTACACGACATATGTATCTTCGAACTCTGAAAGAATCATAAAGTTCCCGTCTTAAATGTCTGAGTAATCTGCCCTTGAAGTTTGCACTTTTGAACTTTTTTTCATTTTCAGACATTTTTGAATGGGCACTGTGAAATAAATAGATCGATTTTGCAAAATCTGGCTCGTATCGTTTGAAGTACAATGCATCAGCTACATTCTGTAAAAGTTTCGGCTTTGTAGTACCAGTATGTTCAGAGGAGAAGATTTTTTAAGATCAGTATGTTCGGAAAGGCTGAAAATGCATAAAAACGCTCTAAATTCAAAATGGCGTCTCAGTCACGTGACATACGACTTTTTCATGATTTACTTTTTTGCTAAACAGATCAATGCGCATCTTTTGCAAAAAGTTTAAAGTCTCTAAGTGCATTTTGAAAAAAATTCCCATGTTAAAAATCTAAATTTAAAGGGGCTGTAGCACACAAACAAAAGCCGGAAGTCAGGATTTGTTTTCTTCTGTATCAATTTCAGCCCAGAGCCTATGATCTCTGAAAGTGTCATCGAATTGGCGCAAGTAGTTTAGGCTGTGCAGCTGCCACAAAATCGGTACAAATAATAATAAGTATAATAATAAGGAAAACTCGGGTAATAACAATAGGTCTTTCAGACTAAAGTCTGAAGACCTAACTAGGACTGCCAGGGCAGTACTGACGGTCTTCAGACTGCTGCATTGTAGCCAGAGCAATATTTCCTCCTTGTCCACGTTCTACATAATGTTGAAGAGATCAGAGCTTTCCGCTAGCTCCTGACAAGGTGCATGTCGCCAAAAGCAGACCAGACTGTAGAACGATGGAAATGTTGAATTGTACAAATTTTATCCCTGCAACGAATACTATAAGCTTTAAGCAGGCAAGGTTATTGTGCATCTTTTAAAACAAGTTGCAAGTCTCTAAGTGGATAATTAGAAAAGATACAATAAAAATAGTGAAAAAATGCAAGGTTCCCGCAACCTCTTGCCAAGGAGCATGCCGCCAAAAGCAGACCTTCAAAGGGAAACAAAGGAAATGCATTATACTATAGGAACCACGTGACCTACGATTTCGTCATGGTTTACTTTTTTTGTCACAAGGACATTAGCTATCGTTTAAACTAAGTTGCAAGTCTCTAGTTGTATTTTGAAAATTTAGCCCATGTTAAAATTTTAAATTGTGAAAAATGACGATTTCACGACATTTCTACAGACAAAGAATGACTGTACGCAAGCACTTTTATTATTGATACCTGTACATGGCATATGTGTCCTCCTGACCTGAAAAACTGATAAAGTTCCCTTGGTAGGTATTCGAGTTATCAGACCTTGAAGTTTACGATGTTTCATGTTTTTCAATTTTCGGACAAATTTGAATGGGCACTGTCCAAAAAGTAAAAAAAAATCGCAATTTCTGTTTCGATAAGTTTTCAGTACAATGCATCAGCTACGTTCTGTGAAAGTTTCAGCTCTGTAGTACCAGTATGTTCAGAGGAGAAGATTTTTTAAGATCAGTAGTGTCGGAAAGGCTGAAAATGCAAAAAAATGTACTAAAATCAAAATGGCGTCTAAATCAAGTGACATACGACTTTTTCATGATTTACTTTTTTGCTTGGAAGATGATTATGCATCTTTTGCAAAAAGTTGCAAGTCTCTAAGTGCATTTTGAAAAATATTGCCATGTAAAAAATCGAAATTTAAAGGGGCTGTAGCACAATAAAGGAAGCCGGAAGTCAGGATTTTTTGTGATATGTATCAATTTCAGACCAAAGTCTATTACCCCTGAAAGTTTCATGTAATAAGCATACGTAGTTTAGACTGCACAGTTGACACAAAATTACCGAAAATAATAATAATAAGGAAAATCGGATAATAACAATAGGTCTTTCAGACTAAAGTCTGAAGACCTAACTAGGACTGCCAGGGCAGTACTGACGGTCTTCAGACTGCTGCATTGTAGCCAGAGCAATCTTTCCTTCTTGTCCACGCGATCAGAGCTTTCCACTAGCTCCTGATAAGGTGCATGTCGCCAAAAGCAGACCAGGCTGTAGGACGATGGAAATGTTGAATTATAAATTTTTTACCCCTGCTACGAATATTATAAGCTTTATTCATTTACAGGCAAGGTTATTGTCCATCTTTTAAAACAAGTTGCAAGTCTCTAAATGGATATTTAGAAAAGATACAATGAAAATAGTGAAAAAGATGCAAGGTTCCCGCAACCTCTTGCTAAGGAGCATGCCGCCAAAATCAGACCTTCGAAGGGAAACAAAGGAAATGCATTATAATATAGAAACCACGTCACCTACGATTTCGTCTTGATTTACTTTTTTTGTCACAAGGACATTAGCTATCGTTTAAACTAAGTTGCAAGCCGCTAGTTCTATTTTGAAAATTTTGTCCATGTTAAAAATTTAAATTTCGAAAAATGACGATTTTACGACATTTCTACAGACCATAAATGACTGTACGCAAGAAATGTTATTATTGATTATTGCACATGACATATGTGTCCTCCTTCCCTAAAAAACTGATAAAGTTAGTTTTTCAAATATTCGAATTATCTGCCCTTGAAGTTTGCGATTTTTCATATTTTCGCATTTTCAGACAAATTTCAATGGGCACTGTGAGAAAAGTATTAACATTACTCATTTGCTTTTCAGTATCATTTTTAGTTCAATGCATCCGCTACATTCTGTGAAAGTTTCAGCTATGTAGTACCAGTATGTTCAGAGGAGAAGATTTTTTAAAATCGGTATGATCCGAGAGGCTGAAAATTCTAAAAAATGCACTAAAATCAAAATGGCGTCTAAGTCACGTGACATACGACTTTCTCATGATTTACTTTATTGCTCAAAGGATGATTGCGCATCTTTTAGAAAAAGTTGCAAGTCTCTGAGTGCATTATGAAAAAAATTCCCATGTTAAAATTCGAAATTTAAAGGGGCTGTTGCACTAAAACAGAAGCCGCAAGTCAGGATTTTTTGTGATATGTATAGATTTCAGCCCAGAAGCTATCATCCCTGAAAGTTTCATGGAATTTGCATAAGTAGTTTAGGCTGTACCTTTGACACAAAATTGGTACAAATAATAATAATAATAATAATAAAAAAAAGTATAATAAGGAAAATCGGATAATAACAATAGGTCTTTCAGACTAAAGTCTGAAGACCTAACTAGGACTGCCATGGCAGTACTGACGGTCTTCAGACTGCTGCATTGTAGCCAGAGCAATCTTTCCTTCTAGTCCACGTTTTACATAATGTTGAAGAGATCAGATATTTCTGCTAGCTCCTGACAAGGTGCATGTCGCCAAAAGCAGACCAGGCTGTAGAACGATGGAAATGTTGAAAAAAAAAAATGTTACCCCTGCAAAGAATATTATAAGCTTTATTTATTTGTAGGCAAGGTCATTGTGTATCTTTTAAAACAAGTTGCAAGTCTCTAAGTTGATATTTAGAAAAGATACAATGAAAATAGTGAAAAGATGCAAGGTTCCTGCAACCTCTTGCCAAGGAGCATGCCGCCAAAAGCAGACCTTCGAAGGGAAACAAAGGAAATGCGTTATACTATAGAAACCACGTGACCTACGATTTCGTCATGATTTACTTTTTTTGTCACAAGGACATAAGCAATCGTTTGAACAAAATTGCAAGTCGCTAGTTCTATTTTGAAAATTTTGCCCATGTTAAAAATCTATTTTGTGAAAAATGACGATTTTTCGACATTTCTACAGACCGGAAATGACTGTACGCATGCTATTATATTATTGATTCTTGTACACGACATATGTATCTTCGATCCCTGAAAGAATCATAAAGTTCCCGTCTTAAATGTCTGAGTAATCTGCCCTTGAAGTTTGCACTTTTTAACTTTTTTTCATTTTCAGACATTTTTGAATGGGCACTGTGAAATAAATAGATCGATTTTGCAAAATCTGGCTCGTATCGTTTGAAGTACAATGCATCAGCTACATTCTGTAAAAGTTTCGGCTTTGTAGTACCAGTATGTTCAGAGGAGAAGATTTTTTAAGATCGGTAGTGTCGGAAAGGCTGAAAATGCACAAATATGCACTAAAATCAAAATGGCGTCCAAGTCACGTGACTTACGACTTTTTCATGATTTACTCTTTTGCTTGAAAGATGAATGTGCATCTTTTGCTAAAAGTTGCAAGTCTCTAAGTGCATTTTGAAAAAAATTCCCATGTTAAAAATCGAAATTTAAAGGGGCTGTAGCACACAAACAAAAGCCGGAAGTCAGGATTTGTTTTCTTCTGTATCAATTTCAGCCCATAGCCTATGATCTCTGAAAGTGTCATCGAATTGGCGCAAGTAGTTTAGGCTGTGCAGCTGCCACAAAATCGGTACAAATAATAATAAGTATAACTAGGACTGCCATGGCAGTACTGACGGTCTTCAGACTGCTGCGTTGTAGCCAGAGCAATCTTTGATTCTTGTCCACGTTTTACATAAGTAATGTCGCCAAAAGCAGACCAGGCTGTAGAACGATGAAAATGTTGAATTATAAAAATATTTCCCCTCCTACGAATATTATAAGCTTTATTTATTTGCAGGCAAGGTTATTGTGCATCTTTTAAAACAAGTTCCAAGTCTCTAAGTGGATATTTAGAAAAGATACAATGAAAATAGTGAAAAGATGCAAGGTTCCCGCAACCTCCTGCCAAGGAGAATGCCGCCAAAATCAGACCTTCGAAGGGAAAGAAAGGAAATGCATTATAATATAGAAACCATGTGACGTACGATTTCGTCTTGATTTACTTTTTTTGTCACAAGGACACTAGCTATCGTTTAAACTAAGTTGCAAGTCGCTAGTTCTATTTTGAAAATTGTGCCCATGTTAAAAATTTAAATTTCGAAAAATGACAATTTTTCGACATTTCTAGAGACGGTAAATGACTGTACGCAAGGAATTTTATTATTGATTTTTGTACATGACATATGTGTCCTTCTTCCCTGAAAAACTGATAAAGTTTGCTTGATAAATAATCGAATTATCTGCCCTTGAAATTTGTGATTTTTCATATTTTCACATTTTCAGACAATTTTCAACGGGCACTGTGACAAAAGTATTCGTATTACACATTTGCTTTTCAGTATCGTTTTTAGTTCAATGTATCAGCTACATTCTGTGAAAGTTTCAGCTTTGTAGTACCAGTATGTTCAGAGAAGAAGATTTTTTAAGATCGGTACAATCGGAGAGGCTGAAAATGCTAAAAAATGCACTAACATCAAAATGGCGTCTAAGTCACGTGACATACGACTTTCTCATGATTTTCTTTTTTGCTCAGAGGATGATTGCGCATCTTTTAGAAAAAGTTGCAAGTCTCTAAGTGCATTTTGAAAAAAAATCCCATGTTAAAATTCGAAATTTAAAGGGGCTGTTGCACTAAAACAGAAGCCGCAAGTCAGGATTTTTTGTGATATGTATAGATTTCAGCCCAGAAGCTATCATCCCTGAAAGTTTCATGGAATTTGCATAAGTAGTTTAGGCTGTACCTTTGACACAAAATTGGTACAAATAATAATAATAATAATAATAAAAAGTATAATAAGGAAAATCGGATAATAACAATAGGTCTTTCAGACTAAAGTCTGAAGACCTAATAATAAGGAAAACTCGGGTAATAACAATAGGTCTTTCAGACTAAAGTCTGAAGACCTAATAAGGAAAATCGGATAATAACAATAGGTCTTTCAGACTAAAGTCTGAAGACCTAATAAGGAAAATCGGATAATAACAATAGGTCTTTCAGACTAAAGTCTGAAGACCTAATAATAATAATAATATGCACCACTCGTGAAACATCTACTTTTCTACCTCACTCAATGAGAAAAACATGGTATATGTCAAGAAAAGGCAGATATCCTCTATTTATTGCACTCTACGGTGACAAAGCAACATGTGTTGAGAGTCCGGCAGGCTTGTCAATTTCATATATCGTCATAGCAACATTTTACCTGTCACTTTGGTATCTTTAATTTGACTATATCAGCAAACTAAGACACATTTATGAATATGAATCAAGCAAAAAAGGTAGTTGGTTAAAACAGTTATTTCAATATCTGTAAGACCTACATAATTGAATCAAATGGTAAATAATTAAACGTATATTTTTCATTGATATAATTGATGGTTTTTAAGCTAAGAAAGAACCTGGTACCTAACTGGTGTTTCTGGACGTTTCTGCAGTAGACTAAGGTGATCAATTTGAAAGAACTTTGGGCAGATTGCACAACGTTATTAACACAAACAATCATTATTTTCCATTGCTCCCGCCAGAAACCATCAATTCAAAACAGAAGTTATATGATAAGATAGGAGTTTAGTTGTCTCTGTTAAGAGAGACGACTGTTATCAAAGGACATAAACCGATTATCTCTTTATGATGTAATTTACTCGGAGTCGGTCTAATGGCATAGTATGTAGGGCAAACTGAATGAAGTTTGGACACCATCGGAAGTCGCCCGGCAACTTTTTAATTCAAGCTGACGCAATAATATCTACAATAGCTGCAATCTATTTGTTTCAATAGGTTCCTTTTTAATATGTTTTATTTGTATTTTCTTTTGATAAAAGGTTGATATAGTTTTACTTTATATTTTAAACAAGCATTTGCGTGAGGTCAATTAACGGTTTCATAAAATAAATTTGCCAAATATTTGTCTTCATGTAAATTTTGACGCACAGCTAAAAACATGTAGGACGTACCAAAATATATAAACTTTTACGAATATAGAAGAAACAATCATTTGTTTCAATAATACATTATTTTTTATTCCAAATATATGATATTAATGATACGGAAACACATGAGGTTAATAATCTCTGTATCATATATGTCATTATTAAAATAAGCGTGTTTTTGTAGTAAAATTGGAAAGAGAATTGACCTAGTTTTAGCGTAGTAATATCATAGACGGTACATCAAAGTGATGGTCACGACAACGGCTGTGAAGTGCCTAGAAATAGTTCTTAATTAAAAAATAAAATAAAACACGATGTGCGCGTTTATTAAAAAATCAACAATTGGTCGCTGATTTCTTATTCATGGAGATATTTTCAATCAATTCATATGCACCTATCTAATAATTAAAAAGCACTCATCACTTGGTCACGTCGCTAGAACAAGGGAAGTAACTCTAGTTTCAACGTTTTGGCAGCTGCGTTGCAGGGTTGATTCGGATTGCTGCATAACAGTATCTTTCACACTTAAACGGTAATTATTTGTGGGATGAGGTTGTTTCTTTCGTTTAGGATAATAAGTACCTATAAATGTATCTAATACCGTATGCTTAGCCCTCAAGAACTGCCGAAACGCTAGTGCGATCGACGAGGCGTGTCGGTTTGACGCTGACACATCAAATTCATTTTGTACACAGGACACTGCAGCTACTTGCTGATTCTGTTTGCCAATAGCGCACTGAAGTTTTGAATGATTCTTAGATTAAATCTACAATTATCTTTACTTTGTTAAAACTAAAAATGCACAGTTTCATAACAGATGAATTTTTTTTCGAATGTCCATTCTTTCAAGCGGAAATACACGGATAAACTCCCGGTTACGCTTTCCAATGATTCGTAAACAGTTTTAGGATTCGCATGAAAGAGTGGAATTTTTCCGAAAGTAGTTCGTGTAATTGACCTTTGACCTGTTTTGCAAATATATCAGATTTGGATACCAAGTTTATCAGATTGCTTTATTGCATCGATAACACCCGCCATTATATGATAAATAGTTTAAAGCATTGACACTAGAACATTAGGTGGTACTGTCCAAAGTTGGGCCCATTGTGTCCGAACTTCGGGCAACCAAAACAGTTATTTTTCGGTTAACCTGAAACAATTTCTCAATATCTATGTACAAATCGAGTCAAATACTTTACTTTCAATGTTTTAATTTGCTGAAATTGATTGTTTGTACAGATAATTGTTAATTAAACAGTCTTTCATATTATCTGAATCAGATCACTGTCAGAACTTCGGTCACCTTTTACCTGCCTCAGAGACTACTTTAAAACATGCAACCTAAACTAAGGTTAACTGTTACTTTAAGGTTACCCTAGTAATAACCACCTAAAATAGTTTAGGTGCAGGAATGGAGAGGTAAACCAATATACTGTTAAAGTAGACTTAACCCATACCTACTAATTCTACATATGAAACGCAACAGACAAACTTTTAAGATTGAGGGCATGGGAATCACAGTGCAATTAAAATTTAAGTTTAAATGGACATTATCTGATGTAAAGGACATCCGTTCATCCTTATTGAGGAGTATGAGAACACGTACCGTGGCTTTCCGATGTACGCAAGTTTAATAGCAACAACATATATCAACGATCTAGGATATTATATTTTGGAAATTTATGATTTTAGAAAATGGACTGCACAAACGTAATTTTACTACTATTCTCACGCAAATACTATTTTAAATTGGTTAATCTGTTTGAAAAAAAAGAGTATTATTCACTTCGCTTGCATATGGTACAATCGTCAATGTTGAGATATAGAGGTCACTAAACGACCTTGTATTTAATTCTATTTTTATTATACGAGTTAATGATTTTGTATAAAACAACCGAAAGGTATTAAATAGAAGGAAGTTTAGTATTCTGTTTATTACTCGTCCACCTAAAATCCATCAAAACACCCGAGATGGCTCTGAAACTATCATTCTATGAAACTATGAAGTCCAATACCACTGTGACGACATTACTTCCAAACTATTGTGACGTCATACATGCGGCGGTATTACACTAGTATAATATTGCCGTATAAATATTACACTGCAGTATCTTACACGGCGAGTAATAACAATACGATACAAGATGACAGGTAGCATAGTTTGTATAATGAATAACCTCTAACAACTACTGGCCATTTTATTTGTTCAACCTTATATTATCTTTTATTTAAAGGGAATGAGCTGCAGAGCCAAAGGCTCGATTTTAGAGACTAAATTTTAAAAAGTTAGTCTTTTCCAACCCCCCTTGCATATAATATAATCGTTAAAAGTTTGATACAGAGATACAATATGATACAACATGACATATGAAATATATTTATAATGAGCCAGGGTAATGATGGGATAATAAAAGAGGTAAAGCACAGGTAATCTCGGTTATTGAGGACACTATGTTCAAGAAATTCCCAAGTATATTACATTTTCTCTCCAATGAATTGATCCAAGTTGTTTAAACTCACGTTTTCAATATTACTATTTTGGTCCATAAACAATGACGTCGTTATATTTCAAATACGTTAATTCAGAATCGATTTCTATTCCCAAACGTTTTAAAAAAAATAATAAATTATTTTACACTGAACAGAAATTATTAAACATGCGTTTTTGCTGGTGCAACTTCAAAATACATATACATTAATTTAATTAAATGTTATTTTGACATAGGGAAATTGTTTCCCTTAATCGAACATAATAATATCTAAAATCTATCTTCACTACCAATTGTTAAAAAAAATACATAAGATACTTCGACAACAGAGCAATTGAGGTGCACATAGGGTAACAACAACCTCTTGTAATTGCAATCCTGACTTTCTACAGCCAATAAACCAAGACGATTTAAGGACTTATCTTTTCAAAAGGAAATAAATCCTCGCTCGAAAAATGCATAATCTATCACCTGAGGAGTGACACATATGACATTTCACAGGTGAACAAGGTGCGTTAGATAAGACTTGAATGCTCAAGGGTTTTGTTCAATCATTTTATAAAAAAAAACCTTTCACTTCTGTGAAAATTCAAGTACTTGTAGGTGACAGTAAGCCATTAAGAATTCTAGAGCAACACACTTGCAAACGCAAATTACTCACGTGAGTTGTCCTCGTGGTGTTTGCAATTTGTCAACAAGACGCATGCCTATTGTAGGATTTCTGAGGAATTAATTTGCGCTGACATGATATGGTATTTAGAACAGTAGGCTCTGTATATATAGACGAAAAGCACGTACCTAAATGTCGCAATTAGAGTTTTATTTGAACACCAGATAATTCACGTTGCATTAACTCTTTCCATACGAAGGACGAGATATCACGTCTGCAGGGTCACATCCCTTCAATACGAGTATACTTTAGTTACATGCCATTTATATACGAGGGACAGTTGATATGAACAATTCATGACTTAACATAACATTACATTGCCAAAAGGTGTACGACTTACATTCGAAGGACGAGGAAACATGGTGAGAAAACAGTGTTATAGATTTAGTATGAACAGACGAAATATCACGTCTCTTGTAAGGAAAACCTTTCATAATTCTGACGTGATATCACGTTCCTCGTACTTAGACATCTCCTCAACATCTGGAAAAATATGCTCGAAAGCAAGGGTTGTAGACGCCAGGAGGTGATATCAAGTCGTTAGAATAGATGTGCAGTTGTGAATATTCTACCTTGTATGGAAAGACTCTTATACATATGGCTCTCGGTTTCATAAACTCTTTAGTGCATTTCACTGTTAGTCTACTTTGTCATATGAAACTTTTCGCCCGTTAATGTGTGGATTTCTTTACAAAGTTCAATAAACAGAGGAGATATTTCTATACGAAAATTAAGAAAACGGTAACGCAGTTTGTTTTGAAGGATGAAGACAATTTTCACCGCGATTCTACAGGACGATATGTCGACCATTAGCGGGGCAAACGCAGGACAAAAAGTAGTGGAATACGCATGCCGGATCCTTCCGGATTCTCCCACAAATTAGCGGATCGAGAAGGATCCGGTAGAATCCGGCAAGCGGATTCCACCACTTTTTGTCCTGTAAAAGACTGTTGACAATCCTCTAACAGAGGCGCATGGTATTGATAACAAATACAATTGTTTTATACCAATAAACGTAAAAAAAAATCCTTTATCTATGAAGATGATTAGCATGACGTAAAATTAAAGACCATTTCCGATTCAAAGGATCATTGACATTAATATGTACCTGATTTTATTTGAAAATATACTGCTTAAATTCAAATGTTGTCATTGAATGAAGTTGTACTCCTAGTTGCTTAAACGCTCGTGTCAAGTGTCATCACAAAGGCTGATTCCTCAGAAAACAAGTTAAAAAGTGGAGTCGAAATGGTTCAATTCTTTGAACAAAACGAATGGCTTGGTTTCTGATGCCAAGGATAAGCTAGGGATTTGTGTTCTGTTCATTTCATGCTGTGTCCTTCTTTGATATATCGTTTTTGAATTGCAGATCAATAAGATGAAACGTGTGTTGCTGAAACCCATTCACTGTTGACAGGTTTGTATTTCCACAATATAAGTAAATCGAGTTCATGCTATTTGGCATAAATATTTACAATGTACGGTAATATTCAGAAAACAATATTTTCCAGCTAACTACTTTTTTATTGTGAAGATACATGACGTTTCGGCGTAAAACATTTGAAAGTGAATATGGAAGTCGAGTGAGATGTTTTTAACTTAACTCGGCGCATATGATAATTTGGAATATATCACATGTATCAAAGCCAACCTCCAATTAACACTTATCATCCATTACTGAACCTTCAGTATCCATATTACTGCATATATATATATATATCTTAATGATGCAATGGATGTCAATAACACACAAACCTCGTCTGATCATTAATCTAGTGATGTATAAATGGATCAAAGAGTTGATTAGATCCAAACCAATCAAGCATTAACCAATAATTTTCACCCAAGACTGAACTGTAAGTGGAATTAAGTGCTTAGTCCAGTAGTGTTTCCGGGCTGTAACATTCTGTCTGATTCGTTAGGAGCGAGACATTGCTGCGTATAGACGTGTATTGTTATCCTTCTCACACTCAGAAGTTATATTAAATGCACTTGATGGTTTCCTAAGATACAATATAATACAACCTCACCACAACCTCTTCAAAGTGTAATGAGCGAAAGTAAGCAAACAGATAAGACATCGGGAACCATATCATCACCAATACATGGTGAGACAAGAGGACGTCATGAATCGTCAACACCTCAGCTGCAGAGAGTTGTACATTACCTGAGATTATCGATGTTGTTGAAATCTCTAAATGCCACCAAGCACTGTGTTTCCATTCAAACACTTCACAGATTGAGAGAACTTGGAATATGTGCTGTGAAAAGAACCAGACGGGGACAACCAGGTCAGAGGTCACAGAGCGTCACATTCAAACAACATGAGCTTAAATTTGCCCTTCTGAATGCGCGATCAATAAATACTCAAAACACAAAAACTGACACACCACAATCTATCAGAGACCTTATCGCTGACAACAGATTACATGTGCTAGCTATCACAGAGACATGGCTTCGTGGGGGTGTTTCAGACAACGTCACGCATGCTTCAGTCACTCCACCAGGTTTCAAGGTCATTCATATTCCAAGAAAAAAGAAACGAGGAGGAGGTGTAGCTATTATGTATAATGATGTATTCAAGTGCAAACATCTAAAAGATAATTTCAACTTCTCATCCTTTAAGTGTATTGTAGTTAAACTTACTACTGACCAACATTGTGTAGTTGCAGTGGTTTTATATAGGCCCCCGGGCAGGGCGTCGACAGACAATCAAGATGGAATTTTCAAAGACTTTTGCGTTTTGCTAGACAAACTTCTCGCTGAACGTGGTGCTCTCCTACTCTGTGGGGATTTCAATTTTCACTATGATGTGAACAATTCACAATCAAAAACTCTCAAATCAGTTCTTGTTTCATACGGACTTGAGTAACATGTGACGGAATCTACGCACATTGGAGGTCATATCCTTGACCTTGTGATTACAAGGGAGAAGGAGTTAAACATCAAGAACCTGACAACCGATCATTCTGTTCACTCCGATCACTATGCTATTCTTGGAACAGCAAATATATTTGTCCCAAGAGGACAGAAGTCAAAGATAACATTTAGACAGTGGAAAGGTATAGATGTATCTAAGTTCACAACTGATCTGAAATCCTCCCTTGAAATGCCGGATTTTACAGATGTCTCCGAAGCAGTATGTTTCTACGATAACACAGTTAGAGAGACTGTTGAGAAACATGCCCCTCAGAAGACAAAGTTAGTAACTGTACATACCAAAGAAGCTTGGTATACAAAAGACATTAGAGATGCAAAAAAGCAACGTCGTCGCCTTGAGGGACAGATGCATCGCACAGGACTCACGGTGTACAAACAGATGCATGCGACTCAGAGGAACGTTGTGAACAACCTCATCAGGAGTGCTAAGCGGGTCTACTACTACAACCTACTAAGCCAAGCAAAAAACAAAAAGGAGGTTTTTGATATTTCAAGCAATCTCCTGGGGAAAAAATCAACAAAGGTTCTGCCTACAGCTATCTCAAGTGCAGCTACTGCTAATATCTTCTCTGAATATTTCACACAGAAGATTGATACCTTACGGCGAAACCTGGGTGGAGTATGCGACCATACATATGACCCGGGTTCTGACAGGCAAAATGAAGTGACTCATTACCTTGAAGAGTTCCGAAAATCGACAGAATTAGAAATAAAGAATGTGATTTTACAAAGTCCAACAAAATCTTGTTCTTTGGACCCAATGCCAACATGGGTTTTAAAGGAAACTCACCAGGCCAGTGTAGAGACCATCACCATCATAATAAATATGTCACTGGAAACAGGCAATGTACCTGATGATCTGAAGCAAGCTCTTGTCACTCCCCTTATCAAGAAAACCAACCTTGATCAAGAAGTCCCGAAGAACTACAGGCCGGTATCAAATTTGCCCTTCATTTCGAAGGTGCTTGAACGTGTAGTTGCAGCAAGACTGAAGGAACATCTTGCCGACTGTCAACATGTCGAAGTTCTACAGTCAGCTTACAGGGAGAACCACAGTACTGAAACAGCACTTCTTCGAGTACAAAATGACTTACTAGAAGCTGTGGATAGCAATGGGGCTGCAGCTTTAGTATTACTTGACTTATCAGCTGCATTCGATACAATCGACTATGCTATCCTGCTCAACCGACTCCATACGAGATTTGGCATTTCTGGTCATGTTTTAGAATGGTTTAGGTCACACCTCTCAGGCAGATATCAGTCTGTCCTTATAAATAGGGAATCATCTGAAAGGACTTTATTGGAATAAGGAGTCCCACAAGGATCGGTTCTGGGTCCAATTCTATTCTCGTTGTACACTTCACCTATTGGTGACATCGTCAGGACTCATGGACTTGGATATAATCTGTATGCAGATGATACCCAACTGTATCTTGCCTTCAAACCTAGACGTGAAACCCCCGTTCATCATGCGTTTTCTGCAATAAGGGACTGTGTCTCACACATTGGTTCATGGATGAACAACAACTTTCTCAAGTTGAATGAGGACAAAACGGAGTTCCTTGTGATAACATCAAAACACATTCATTCAAGCCTTTCACTTCCCTATCTGAGTATAGGCACCAGTTCCATCCAACCAACTTCTGAAGCAAGAAATCTTGGAGTTTTGTTCGACAAATATTTAAATCTGGAATCACAGATAAGTATGGTCTGCAAGAGAGAATTTTCCAGATCAGAAATATCAGTATGATACGTCATCTCATCAGCAAAGAAACAACTGCTACTCTTGTCCAAGCTCACGTTATTTCCCAGTTGGATTATTGCAACTCGCTTTTCTGTGGACAACCTCAAAATCTGATTGGACAACTCCAGAAGGTGCAAAACGCAGCTCGGGGGTTGTTTGTCATACGGGGAAATATGACCATATTACCCCGACACTGAGGGAACTTAACTGGTTGCCTGTGTGCCGCAGGATTGAATTCAAGATCTTGACTTTGATTTTCAAGGCAAAACATAACCTAGCACCACCCTACATCTGTGATCTTGTGAAGGAACATGTTCCTAGTCGACCTCTGCGTTCAGGTTCTCAGAATCTCCTCTCAGTTCCTAAGACAAGAACCAGTTCTTATGGCAACAGATGTTTCTCCAAAGCTGGTCCCAAACTGTGGAATTCAATCCCAGATAACATCAGGAACATTCAAGCACTTAATGACTTTAAATCCTGTTTGAAGACACATCTCTTCGAGTTGGCATATAACTGAAACTTTGTGTCAGAGCTCCGAAGCGCCTTTGAGCAGACTTTCATGGATTGAATATAGGCGCTATAAAAATTTGATTGATTGATTGATAGCATGATAAACAGTGCGATGAAAGATAATGTATCATGCAATAAATTAGGATGAAATAAATTAAGAAAGTTAAGAAGGATATGTAAACAGGCTACACAGGGTTCTACTCAAACGAACATAAAACGAATAAGTTTCGGAATACATATTAATTACATTTATAAAATTAAAATAGCTTAAGTTATGTTTAAGGAAACGTAGCTTAAACGATTGGTATCATAAATGAAATTATGCACAGATTTATCAAAGATTACTTTTCATTTGTTAGAGAATTTCCCCGCCATTTAGAAAAGCTTGGGAAAGAGTTTAGTCAGTGAAATATGGAAACAGATCCTTTGCCTACGCTGCATCTTCGGCTTGGAACAATCTACCCCAGGACTTACGAGATCAGTTCTTTAGGACCCACCTAAAAACTCATATGTTCAAGCTCGCGTTTCATTTGTAAACTACTTCTTTCTTTATGCAATCCTTATCTGTGCGCTTTGAGCATGCTTTGGCATGGAAAAAGTACAAGCGGTACATGTACTCTATTATTATTATTAAAAGGTGGAGTAAAGTTATACAATTCTTGAAAAAAGATTTGGTTGAAATGAAATGTATCATTTAGAGCACATTCCTGTATCATCTCACATTGTATTGTAGAACCGAGGACCAGATGTATTTGTTAGCATCGCCAAGTACCAAGCTGACTCCACAAGGAAACAACATGCAATCTCACACACAATAGTGACCTCAAGAACAAGTTCTCGAATATGGAAGAAATGTGTTCGAAATCATCAATTGGAACTATTTAGGATCACAAATTTCAAGAAACAAAAGCAAAACTTTTAGATATTGAAACAGTTGTTCTTTTTAATGAGAATTTTGAAATATCCATGTCAAATTTAACAACTACAAGAAGTGTGCTATGCTGTTCACATAGGAACAATGTAAAAAAAACATTGACCTCATATATACAGCTTCTTGACATGAACACTAGAATATGGAACATTTTTTTTAGATTAGTTCCTTGAATCATGTTTAACAAAGAATAACTGAGATATCAGCGTTTTTGTTGCATAAGGTTTGAGCGGGCGTATCTAAGCTTATCTGACATGTTGAACGAGGGCACATTCTTGTTATGTTCTTTTTTAGGGCGTGATATTGCACCAAATTTTGAATTGTGATATATTACAATACAAAATCCCTATATTGTCATGCCGGTATATGCTGATGATACTGCACAGCCCAAGTATGGTAACTGGGATATAGGATATTCTGTGAATACAATTAAAAAAGGCTGTTGCATACAAATTATACCTGTTTAACTCAGATATCCAGCTTAGTGGTTAAACCACCGTTTATGTGAAAACCTCCTATTGAACAGATGACAAAAACTATCTGTATGTAGGAAGCACAATCAATTTAAACCTGTCTCAAGCAAAGTTAAGCTTATGCATTTGCATGTAATAACCACTTCTCAGGTTAGTAACCCACTCTTTTCCTGGTGTCACAGTAGTTTCGAAGCAAATTACATGTACTTTATTTTTTCTATTACTCATTTTAAGGTCACATTTGAAATACATTTCCGTGAAACGTACCAAACTCAGAATTTAAAACCTTGATTGTATAAATGTCTGTGTCTAAAACGCCGTAATGTTTGTATTTACCTTCACTTATATTCTGCGTGTGTTCTTTCTAACTAAAATTATATAATATTTTTTTAAGTCTTATTTTAAAAAATCGAATAGTCATCAGTTGTTCTGGAAAATTCATGCATTGATATTTTAAATAAGCTTTTTCACAAACAAACTGTCAATTCGTTTCGAGTAACTGCTTTTATATTCTACTGTAAACTATGTAGGTGTATCATTTTCCGTTTGCCGTGATCTACGATAGTAATGAAAATACTTTGCCCCACATGTGGATATTTATGTATCAACTAGAGCCATGTAACAAATATCATCAGATTCTTACGAAAGATTTTCCCTTTAAAAAGAGCCTATGTTTTAAGGATATTTAGATATCTCCCGTTGCATTTGTTTAGCAACACCGTTACAGTCGCTACACTCATTGACATGTAATTGTAATTGAAACCAAGACTGTTCCTTCTCAAATTGAATTCGGCAATAGCATTTTGGCACTGAACTTAATTAGTACCAAGCCAATTTGTTCGCAAATGAACCTGCATATAATGCAAATATTATATCGACAAAACATGATATTTCATGAGTTGAGTTATCAAATAGCCAAGTTTGTTCGTTTGTACTTGTGCCAGTATCCATCACTCTACTCCCATTGTGTTTAGAGATTTCTGATTGGACTGCCAAGTGTAGATTAATTGGACTGCCAAGTGCTGACAGCATGGCACAGAAAATATGGCGTGATAACTTATATCTCAAACCTCAATATTTCAAAACAGTTTGCTTGTTTAAGGATGCAGACAAGAGTTTGTTGCCATAGTACAACACGACTATATAATTACAAAATAATTTGTGACACTATTTCCGCGATTTAGATTGGGCGTGAGCTCTAAAAAAACTTGCAGGCATTTCTGGATGAATGCAAGTAAAATGTGCAACCATACCTCGTGCAGTCGTACCTTGTGACGTCACAATCCATCAGAACAATCGGTCGGTTTAGCCAGTTTTAAAACTGAGCGAAATATGTTTATAGAAAACAAGAAAACATACGTCATATCGTCTTCACATCTACGTCGATAACTGAAATATATACCTTTAAATGACATATTAATTAGATTTGTGAGAATATAACTGCAACAAATGTTACATAACATCACTCCTCTACGCTATGCGAGGTACAAAACATGTAAAACAATCCTTGTCAACGAGTCCCTGAAAACCCTCGGGATTATTATATATTAGTTATCAAGGCAAGTGGATGTTAGGCTGAATTCATGTTACCTTTGTGACTGATGATGTGATTCAAAATCGTGGATTTGACTTTTGTTATTGCAACGAAACATTGCATTGAATGAAATAATTTAACATGTTAGCAAATTTCGTAAAGAACATTCCCCTGTGTTTACACAGATATACTTACAATCATTTTATACTTTATCACTTTATAACGTATTCTCGGGGAGTATTATGCATATAGTTACCATCAGCATACAATTAAACAACGAAATTATACATGATGTGTTCTGTTTAATGTCACTTGATCAATGCAAATAATTAGTAAAGAACTAGCAAAATTTGTTTGATGCAACTTTACAAATAATTATGACTATAAAACAGACTTGCTGAAAGTCGGAATCGAGGAGGGAATTAACTTTCTCCCGAAGCTAATATGCTTTAACATCCATGCAAATAAATGATCTTCTGAAGACATTTCTCTCTCCTGCTGCTGACCCAAATGAATTTGTTTGACAGGTGTAATTTAATTGGAGCAAACCTGGCGTCAAACAATACAGGGATATGTCACAATTACAACGTAAATGCATGTGACTGTTTCCTTAAATGTAATTATGATGCCATGTCTGTGCATTGGAATTAGCCGTCTTTGAATTTCATGTCCAAACGCCTTTATAATTTAATTTATTTCTTCTGTCCAAACAGTGTACTGCCATTGAAATTAGAATATTCATCTTGAAATATGAAACATTGCATGATTGCATTAAATGGTGTTTGTTATAAACCAAATCGCGAGGACATCCAACACGTCTTTTCTCGGAAACATGGAAGTTTAACAAATGTGAGGTTATGATGTTTGTCTTTATTTTTGACATTTTCATTGACAAAATGACATTTTTGAGCTGACTGCTTTTCAAGCTTATTTCACACGCTGTTATGCGTATAGAGTCAATTTGAATTTACTCTAAAGTTTCTTCACAACTGTTTGACTTAAGGATACTAAAACACACCAAATGCTCCCATTATTTAGCTAATAGTACAACTTCTACATTCTACAGCAGACAAACAAAATGAAAATGTAATACATATCCAGAAACGTTTTAGTATTTAATTGAATACATGTGGATAAGAGTGTCCTTTGTTCGGAATTTGTTCTGCTACCAAACCAGTTCATAGTTTACAAGCTATGTTCACTTACATAGTTTTGGTTATCGTGTTCCATTCACAGATATGTCAACTCAACTAAAATGCTGAATGGTTTCACTTTTTTTTACATTTGCATGTTCTGGATTGTATGCTCAACACTTGGTTTGTGGGGTATAACAAGGTGGGATACGTTCATACAGAGTATTGGCGATAGTGGGGAAACTGAATTTGTATCGCCTGAGTCACATGATTGTTGCAATATGTGTGTTTAAGTTGTTATAGTGTTTGAATATCAAATCATGATTTGTCCAAATTATCACATTTTGATGATCCTGCGTGACGGAAAAGCTTGCTCCGACAATCCCATAAAAGGGAATAAGAACCATTTAGTCAGTTGGTTCGGAGTATTAAAATGTTTACTGTGACAAGTTGTGGCTAAATAAAATCTAAGTGATTCAAACCTTATTGTCAGATAACTAGAACCATGTAGTTTGCTTTTCACGATTCTGCAATTATGCTAATCGCTTGTAGATTGCTTGAAATCATGAGAAACTTGGTAAGAGGATAACTAGTTATAAACTGACATTTGCAATCGCAATCGAACTGTTCAGCTTAAAAATGAATTCATTGCAGGTTTAAGCTTTATGTTGAAATTGATTTCACTACTTTTCGTTATATACACAATTGCACACCGAAACGTAGCACTCGTCTGCCACACAGGAGGGGTTAACTGCTGAGTTGGAGGTGAAATTCGAGAGTATGTAGCTACATGTATTGAGGACAATAATAATGGTCAAAACGAAAAGTGTCAATTGAATAGATGTACAATTTCCTATCATTTCTATACCACGAATTAATGTGTGTATATTTCTCATGCTATATAACTAAAGAATACATCTAAATTATTTTGCAAAGTTGATTCCTCGGAATTGCTCTTTAGGTGCCGCTACCAAACGCTCCGTATAGGTATTACTTTTGTCATCTACCCATATAAACAGCTGGGTGGAATGAGTGCAGTGTGGATGAAGTGTCTTGCCAAGAAGACAACACAGTGTGAGATCAGGTCACAAATTATTTTTTGACTCCACCGTGATTCGAACCGGGACCATTGGCAAGAGAGGCCAGCACGCTAACTATTACACCACTGTGCTCCAAAATGATAGGTTATCATAAAAGTATAGGTGTGTACATTCATTTCAAATATCTTTACACTATGTTTCAATGTTTTCATAAATTTTAAATGTTAAATTGCATATTACATTTATTTCTTTATTACTTATTCATATATTAGACATGCAGCAATACTTAACTTAGCCAGGGACTTGCAGAGTTTATGACTCGCGAAAAAAGCTGAAACAACCACAAACTCGACAGAAAACATTTCCTGTTAATCTACATTATCCGACCTTAAGCTTCAGGCTATTTTTCTTGGAAGGTAAATTGGTCTGGTGACTATAATTACAAACTTGATCTAGTAGCAAAGTGCATGCGTGACTGGAATGTAAAATAGTTCAAGCGAATAATAGACATGGGTGTTACTAGTTTTTGATTAATATCTTCACAAGGGAAACACCAATTATCAATATCAATTTCGTTGATATCGCCTTATGAATAACGCAGCTTGTTTCGATGTCACTATTACAACATTTCAGTTAGTTATATACAGTAATATAAACACCAGGGCATACCATTTTTGCAAGTTTTCACGTAGTTACATAAGAAGAAGAACAGACTGTCGTGGTGCAGCTGTATATTTGTCTGTATCAAACCTGAAAAGAATTGAAAAACGAAAAATGGTTTGTGTCTTGCCACCGCTCCACATGTCATGATAATCATTGTTGTGCTGTTGTAGTTCCATGTCCCGTCGGCAAACGTAATTCCATCATCCCCCCAAAAATTGATACCTAATTTTATCAAAATTCAATCTTGAGGATTATATGTGACGTTAAAATTCATGCTCACAAGTCCGAACAATTCACCCGGCGCTAGATGGATCTCGTTTATAGATCATACTTCTACTACATACATGCACGTCCATCTGACAAGCTAAGCATGTGTAGAGTACATCTTGATGCCTATATTGTTATACACTTATGTACAATTGTGTATCTGGTTTAATCGGTGGACAACAGATCCGTTGTTTCAAACGTGATATCACTCATTTTTAACAAAGAGCAGCGGTCTGTTCATACTTGTATCGACCATAACTAACTAACTTTATCACCATTCGTTTGTACTCTATTAAGCCTTAAGGCGGTGTAGCACATTTTTGCATGTTATTTTCTTTCAAATGTGACATTTATTTTCAAAGTTTATGCAATATATGTTTAAGAAGGTTATTTGCATTGGAACAAAATGATAGGACGATGACGTATAGCGACACATTTGTGTAACTCTTCAGTGCGAGAGGTAGATTTGTAGATCATATGCGAATTTGAGGGGTCATATTTAAAAAATCACCTCTCTACATCAGTCAGATTACATGAATTATCTTCAAAAGGCCATTTTAATGTGAACCTCTTAAAATGGCTGCTCGAAGGGAAATGGACTAAAACAATGTACATTCATTTTATGACTCCTTTTATAGATTCAGTAGTATTATTTAGCCATTGGTAACACCTATTTTCGCGAGAACACGTTATTTCAGTAAGAAGACATGCTACAACCTTTTTTCTGAGGTTAACCTTAGTGCCATCTTTTAACATTACACTAAGGTCACCTTGGTGAATTAAGGTTACCTAAGAGCTTTGTGCAATTTAAGAGTTTTAACTGAGATATTTACGAAATCTATAAATAACAACATTCCCATGGTTACATTTTAACATGCTATCAAAGTCGAATGGACATTGGCATTGAAGTAGGCTACTACAAGCAGTCAGTCACTGCATCAGTTCACAGGTATCTTGATTGTATTTGCCTATGAAGTAGCTTGACCGAACGCAGCAGTAATAAGAAACTCCTTATTTCAAAACTATTGTGAAGAAATCATCCGCTTGGAAAATTAGATTCTAATATAATAAATCTTATTTTGACGACCTCGTTACTTCTGTAATAACATAAATCTATAATGCGCTGTGTTCAACACAGTTGATTATATGAGAAGAGACTTTCAGTATGTCAATTGATTATTATGAGTATGGGTTTTGTATTGATCCATTATTACTCGCCCGTGTAAGATACTGCAGTGTAATATATATACGGCAATATTAAACTAGTGTAATACCTCCGCGCGTATGACGTCACAATAGTTCGAGGTTATGACGTCACAATGTGAGTAACGTCGTCACAGTGGTATCGAACTTGCGGGAATCATAGTTTCAGAGCTATGTCGGCTATTTCGCTGGATTATAGGTGGGCGAGTAATAAACAGAATACTAAACTTCCTTCTATTTAATACCATTTTTATTAAACTCGTGAATGATTGATTTCAAACTCGCTTTCGCTCGTTTTATACAAAATCATTAACTCGTTTAATAAAAATGGTATTAAATAGAAGGTCGTTTAGTATCCTCTATATATGATATCACCAGAATAAGGACTCAAACAAGGTTCTTATGTTATTTTCAATCAAACGTCAATATGTATTATGATACATTGCAACTGACACTGTGAATACGTCCAGTTATTGATAGGGATTGATTGTACTATCACGTTGATCGTGTGATCTATTGAGGAGCAATGTCTTACCTGATTAACTCCCCTGAAAAGTTTCCTGTAATGTTGCAATCACTTGGTCTACCAATCAATATATTCTGTCATATCTAGTATCCATTTGACATATTTAGTTGTTATTGGTAATCTGTTGTCGCCAGTGTTATTAGGATATATTGTTTGCTCCTGGCACCCTAAGGATTAAAGGAAATCAATTTACTTGTTTCAGGTGCTGTATTGTGTCAAGTAAACAGAGGGGTTTCATTTGTTCAAAGTAATTTTAAAAAATTACCATAACTTTCCCATGTAAGTTTTGATATTTTCTAATTTTTAAAATATGTTTTTATCACATTGTTTTCAATAGAACTGTCAACAAAATATTTTCTTACAACACAGTTAGTTTAAATAGTGTCATCCTTCAAGAAAAATAACCTCAACTAAATCCAATATCACACCAGGTACATGTTCAGCCTGTTAAATCACGGAAAAGGCCACATATAACCAAAGCAGAAACTGTGTATTAGAATATAAAGGACATAAACTTAACATAAACAAACTTCTTCATAGTTCAAGTGAAAGATAGATATAAAGCCCACTGTATATATAATCCTTCTTGTGTAGAAAAAGTGTCACAGAGGTGTCATAGTGGCTCTATGTAACTTTAATATTGAGTTATTTGATTTTAAGGACTCATTTTACTGATGTCCGCCTCTATCTACTCTCTGTCTAAAGCTACTAGTATAATAACGAATATCATACTCAGTTTTATTAATTATCGGCACTGTACATTTGATGTCTTTCAACTTCAACTGTAGGGAGATATGCGTCTTAATCAAAGAAACAACATACATTATCAACTTCAACTTAAGAGTCTATTTATTCATATTTTAATATATGCTGTTCCATGTGAATATTCCTAGGTTTGAAAGAAGCGCAATTATGTAGAAAGCGAGCTATGTTGTTGACAGGATTTGATTTGAACCTTTGTGCAACACATAATTGGATATTGACCCGACAGGACCCAGAGTTAGCTATATTCATATGGATAATCTGATCACTGATCTCACGAACCAATCTTAGAACAGGCAGTGATGACCATCTCTTCCTTTAGATTCTCACTCGGGCGAAATGCCTGCAGTGACAAATTGTTGTGGAGACTTGCTATCTGAGTGAGTGAGTGAGTGAGTTGGGGTTTAACGCCGCTTTCAAGAGTATTTCACATATATCGCGGCTGCTAGTATTATGGCAGGGAGAAAGCCCGCAACGTCATGTGGCTATGCATTGCGGTGAAACCTGTGGGCAACGGCTGGAACTAGCGTTGCTATCTGAAGTCTGTTGTTTTCTTTACCTGCATTGGCTTGGTAAACATTGAATATAGATAAGTCATGTTGCATTCTTGTTTGACATCTGATCCCTCACGACTGATATTCATGATGCAGTTCTAACCATTGCGTCTTGACGGACACGCACACGTGAGAAGAACCTGATGAAAGATGATGGATAGGGGATGTTTTTGGAGACTAATGGATTTGGTTGGCATATACTATCAACTACATGTAATAGGTATCGACTACGTTGTTATTATATAGGAGGCAGGAGCAAACTAAATATAGTTACATTCTTGGAAAGTTAAGGCAGGGAGAATAACAGGAACTTAGAAACGAACGGGAAAAGTGACATGTTTAATCAATGTATTGTGATGAATTAACAGTCTGCACTATATATTTAGTAATATATATATATATATATATATATATATATATATATATATATATATATATATATATATATATATATATATATATATATATATATATATATATATATATATATATATATCATTTATCTCTGTTATACGATAAATTGCTGGGTGATTGTGGTTGTTACAAAGCGTAGCCAAGAAATAAACCTAAACTTCCACAGGTGGCTTTCAAAAAAAGGTGTTGGCATATGTACTTATTGGCCCACTACCTTCAGAAGTATTCAGTATTAAAATCAATCATCTGATGTCCTGAGGTATGTACGTATTCACACTGATGGCTTTCAGTGATTGTTTCCAATGCGAAAATAACTATAAACATCTCATAAATATGCAATACTCGAGAACTAAAATAGCAGTGATATATGGAATAAATAAGCTGAGAGTGTTAAGCCAGGTTTAATGCATATGATTGATAAATATACATTTTAATGATTTCAGTAGATCCATGTTTACATCTATCAGCGATATGGCTCAGATGGTAGAATGTCTGAACACCTTGTTTACGTTGTATTTAATCACATCACATTAAAGAGGCTGTAACAAGTTTTTTGTAAAATTTATTTTTTCAAATTTCCCATTCATTATGATAGCTTATGTCATTTAAATTTACTTTCGAGGGTAAAACATCTAACTACACAACCAAATTAACTGTAGTGGTAATAACGATGTTGCGTATAAAGCAAAGCGGCCATTTTATTGTGAATAAATTTTATTATTTCAAATTAAACGATTTCAATTGCTTGTACACTTATTTTTAACTTGATTTTGTTGTTTTACTATTGATGACATTATTTTTCAAATGCATTTCATCGACTTGAGCGGAAAAACGTGCAACTGCCCCTTTGAAAATGATGGGTGTCGTGATTTTGCTTGGTACTCACTATAAGGACAGAAATAATATTTAAGACACAACAAGAATATCCTGTATATGGACAATGATTGTGTACAGCAATATTATATTGTTAATAAATAGTATCATCATTCATTGTAACCTTTATGTTCAAAAGTATCTTATCAATATAAATATATACATTGTCTTTAAGTGTTCTTTATTCTAAACAGAAACTTCACTATAAAAAGTTATCGTCCTAGCTCTATTGAACATCATGGTGTGGACGTAAACCTTATAGCACATTGAAGTAATTGACTGCAGGACGGGAATGCCAATTACATTCTTCTTCAATTTGCTTCCAGCAGTTCAATTAATTAGGAACTGTGAGGAAGATGACAGATGATTTAGTTTGAATTCTAAGCTGTGATATTGAGATTGTACAATAGTATCTATGAAGGTTACCCGTTAATGTTAAAGAATAATGATATTTTAAAATATAAAATAAAAGGGTTTGGAAAGGTTACAGTGTACTTGTTTTTTGTTTCTCTTCGTTCCTGTCAACTTGTTCTGTCTGGCTGATTACCAACTCAAAGACCTGCTTGATGCACTCAAGTCCGGATGTTGTCTGTCAGGTATGTAGAACCGTATTCATGGACGACGGTATATCTCCTGGTAGCATCAGGAGTTCGATCTGCCACGAGGAGTAAAGAGTCAGCATGGAATTTGTCACAGGTGTCTTGCCTAAAGGGAAAGACAACTCTCTTTAATTACCACTTGTTTGCCGGAATACCCAATTCGATGACTCCTCCAGAAGGTGTTCTCCAACCACGGTTCTGTCTGACAGGTGCTTTCTTCACCTCAATCAACAGTCACCTCATCTGTTTCCTGGCAGCATAAACAGAGCGAAGTGTCTGTTGAGGAAGTGAACCCACTTATGTTAGTGAAACAAATTATGCGTTTCTCTAAGAAACAAAACATTTTAATGAAATGTAGCCAGAATAATATAATACCAGTACACTTGACATTCACACAGTTGGTGGTTATTTTCTATTTTTCTCACAGCTTTTTGATCATTCCTAGAGGATTGTTAGTGAGTAAAAAAATTAACCACCTTCTTTAACACATTTCGAAAAGGAATTCATGCTATTGAGGAAAGAAGTAAAACTTTCGGTTACATTGAAATTACAATTTTTCAAAATGTATCATATAGCATGCTTGACATAATTGAGTATACAGCTGATAGATGTAAGATGTAAGATAAACAATTAGGAATATCTAAATTGTCATATTTTGGGGAGAAACGTTTATTACACAAGTCTGAGAACTACTGATACCGGTCTGTCTACTGATTGGATCCCTTATCCAGTGAAACTTGTTTCGTGAATTCTAGAAATCAACAACTGTCACTTTCTTCAACACTATATCATGATGAAGATGACATGCTAGAATCAATAACACAATGTATTCAACAGCCATTTCACGTCCAATCAGGTAACATGATCATTACTCCTTTAGAGTAAATTTTGTTTTATGCAGCACATGTACTCCAGTTTGGTTGAACCCAATCGATAGCGATAATGACACAATGTAATCAAACATTGGAAAACAGTACTGATACTTTCCTCAACAATAGTTCATGATGATGAAGTCATGCTAGATTCAATAACACAATTTATCCAGAAGCTATGTCATTAGTTAACATCATGTTCACGGCTTCAATTATCCACAGGGTAAGGGTTAAATTGAACAAGAAGTAGATGACACTTCCCAGGCTGCCTCATTGATTTAGAGCAATTATACAATTGATAGGAACTTGTCCAGATGTTGTGGTTGGAAATGATAATTCAAGGCCTAGAGCAAGAAAATACATATTGCTATTTAGTGGTTTACTCGTAATTCAATCTCATGAAGTAGCACTAGTCCATCAAGCATTGAACTAGGATGTGGTTGATTATCCAGTACAAGGCAGTGACGATCATTATAAATGTTTTGTTGTATGAACTCTTTATTACTTAAATTTAGTTTTCAGAGCAAGAAGCTCTTGACATGTCACAAACATGGATACAATTTTAATACGGTTGCATACTTACATATAACAAATGGTTGATTATATCATATCATTATTACGATTCGTCAAATACTTGCACAACGTGAAATGAAGGAGAACATGGAAAACATGGTCTTTGGATTATACAGCAAATCGTACGAAAAAATGAGATATCAAATTACATCCATAAAGAAACATAAGGTAGAAATACCCTAATAGGTTTTTAAATTAGAACACATTTCATTATAAACTAGCATATCCCTTCATACGTTCTGTTAGCAAGTGTCAGCAATTACAAACATCATGATGTTTACAATTGCTGTGAATAATTGTAATTTAATTGAACAAGAGATAGAAGACCACGAAAACTTTTCTTCAATTTGCTTCCTGTAATTTGTTGAATATAGAGATGCTAATGAGCTTGCAGTTGATTGTTTGGAGTCTCTATTATGAGTCTCCATATTGGAATAAGGAGGATCATGGCGTCTCCATGATCAATTTCATTTCCCTTTCTAATCAAAGGGCGTAGTTTTCTTTAATCCATACTACCGTTTACAAATGAAGAGATCTGTGGGTAATCGAACATCAATGTTATATTTGACCCCTGTCTATTGGTGTGAATGGCATTTGGAAGACGTGTTTAATGTTGTAATTGTCATGAACCTCAATATAGACTTATTTACAACGGCACAACGACTTTAGTGGAATACATTTCCATGTCTATATAGTTTTTGTAACAGACAATTACCGAATTACAACCAGTCGATTTACTAACACCGCATCACTAGACATGGTCTTACAATCTAATCGTGCGAGTCATAAGACGTTGTTTTATTACAATTTAATATGTATCATCACATAAAGTGTTTTGTTGGTGCAGTAACTGATAAAGCTATTTTGTGTGTGATACGTATAAAGTAGATTAGTGGCTGCTCTCATAAACAGAGATTTGGTTGGTATTTGTTAAAAAAATCCTTTTTGCAGATTTGTGTTGATTACTTTTCTCTCTAGTCAAGATTGTATACGAATGTATCTTGCTAAATATAGCTTTGTGGTTTGAGACATCTTTTCAATCGGCAAATTCAACAAAAATAGCCATTTTCTGTGGATCTAGATTGATCAGCCTTAAGCTTCTGGCTATTTTTCGTGGAAGACAGGTTTGGTCTGCTGAGTTTAATTACAAACTTGATGTAGTAGCATTGTACATGCATGACTGGAACGTACAACAGTACAAGCAAATAATGACCACACAGAGAGGGAGATTTTTTAATTCCCCCAGTTTACACCGATGATTAGCAAAAATTTATAATAATAATAATTATTAATAATAATAATAATAAGTTATGTATATAGCGCCGAAAATCCATCTTGAAGGTTAAACAAATACATTAATAGGTGAAAATATACAACTTGGCTAGTGGACACTTTATACATGTTTATACTGTAACATGGTTATATTTGGGATATTATATCCCAAATATAACCATGTTATATTTTTTTACTATCTAAATGGCAAGTACTTCTAGTGTATATACTGGCTCTATGAAACAATTATTATCAGGTATAGTTTTCTACAATGATAAGCCATATACTAGTAGTATGTAAGAGACGTAATAGTGCAGATTAATCATTAAAGATAATAGAACCTCTCAGTTTTGTTCGATGTTAATTCGTTTATTTATATAGACAATACTTTCAAGTAAACAAAACACTAACTATTATTTCGAAGCGTTACCTACTTAGCCAGATATCGCGGTTCAAAGTGAGCAAATTTGGCCTGCTCATTATCTCATTCTTCAAACAGTTTTCCGCGGCCCCTCAGTGTAGCATAACCTTCGTAAGCGATGTGACGTCATACACAGGAGTTGCTACAATGAAATCCTTAGGCGATTTGTCGATTTTCGTCGATGATTCGTTTAAAACACAATAACAACTTTTGACATTGTAAATTTCCGATAGAATGGGTATTTGTGCGTCTGTAGGAAGTAAGTTCGGAGTTTTTGAAGGATTTTTCGATATACAGTTGCTGGTTTTAGTTTGGTTCTTTTACCAATCGAGCGGAGCGTTGGGTTATTTTATAGGCTACAATATGCTTTGAAATGAATAATTTCAATTGTAAACGTCACTATTATTTTTTTTGTGCTTGATTTTAAGTTTCAAGAGGCCTGTATAGTTTGAGGTCTACTGAGTCAATATTTCTCATGGTGACGTTTTATTCATAATAGCATAATTGCATTATAACTTAGAAATTTTCAACATTGTTACTGGTTAACAGTTTTTAGAAGGAAAAAAATCGAGTTATCGTTAAATTTATAATCTTGTACATTTACAATTACTTACATTGAGACAGTTATTTTATTCAGTGTAATACAACTTTAGAGAAATGTGGCGGGTGAAAATGTCAAAAGATTTTAAAGCCTACAATGATTTATCTATGATAAGGGATCATGATTAATATCAAATCGAAATGAAAAGGTCGTTTTCTTTTTCGGTACACATTTTCTTTCAGATTCTGTTCCATCAATATCATGTTATTTGGGTAAAATCGATGAAATTGTTCAGAAGTTAGTCATGTAATAAACACTCACTAATTGCGCTAAATGCATTAACACCTTTGCTTTGATGCCAGATATCGGTCACTGGACCAGTTTAATTATATAAGAGGTGGCGCATCAAGATATTGCCAACTTCCTGTCATATGACGTAACTGGTGATACTGAACTGGTCATTAGTTAAAATAAAGATAAACATATAGGCGACATTCAGTCTGGACATGGTGAGCCAATCAAAATTAGGAATGTTATATTCAGCCAACGAAATTTAAGAATATTATGTTCTGGTGTTTCGTCGGTGATAGCAGCCAGTCATTCACTATTATGTATGATGCTCACCGATGTACATGGATTAGCAATCATATGGTGACAACAGGTTAGTTATTTAAATCAATAAGGACATCGTAAAGTGTTGTTTACATGCGAACTAGTTAGAAAATCATCACAATGTAGTGCAACAATTGATATGTATTTCTTTTAATTTGTAAAATGATATAGATATATACGTCGCATCAGTCTCGTTTTTCGTTGAGTAGGATTAGCATGAATTCTGGTTTGTTTGCCGATCTAATTTTGTATAATTGTGGAAATACATTGTTTAATGAATTGTTTTATTGAATCAAAATACTTTGAGATAGTATCCTACATATGTGTTGTTATTTCATTTCAACTGTTAAACAATTGATTAGATAAAGGTGAGACATAGTAACGAGATATGTATCCCGATCGTTTGGGACATTCGCTTGTTCTTCATTCAAATCTTTGTTATCGCTTGACTTACGTTGTTCAAAGCGAGATCTGATTGCTAGAATAAGAGTCTGACATAAAGGAAATGATCAGTGATGGACATTCACGCAGTAATTCTATAGAACTGACACTTCGAAAGGACACAAAGAAAAGACAATGGCAGTAGATTTACGCTGAAATATCCACTCGGCATTATCGGAGACTAAACAATCTAAACACATGTGTACAACAACCAAAGTTAATTAACGACGGAACAGAATATGCTTTGATCACGTTTAGGCTGTTTTGACAAGTGAGATCAGTGAAAAATACGTGACGGCTATACGAGTGTATAATGTAAACAATAACATAAGCCAGCTACTCGTTGAGCAGGACTCCTGATTAACATGTCACACCTCTGCTAGCATATGATTGGCTAATGAAACGTTTCGCGGCTGTAAAAATGAAGTATTTTTTTAAAACGTTTTTCTACTATTTTGGGGTGGATTTGTAATCCAATACTTTTGTATCGTTATTCTTTACTGCTGTCAGAATCATTTCCGCGTAGCCTACCCCCTGACGTTAGAATATATTTAAGTGTAATTTTGTAACTTTTAATTGTTATCGCTTTATATTGAGGATCCCTCGTAAATAGAGTCGTTCATAAAATCCTTGTAAAATCATCCTGTTAACAGCTGCTCGATATGAGTTGCTTTTGTTCCGTCAAATCTCATCTGCCTCGTTGGCGCAGTAGACTAAAGCACTTGCTCACGTATAACATGTGATAGTGGATACGAGTTCGAGACGCACTTTCTTCAAAACATTTGCTGTTCATATTCTGTCATAAATTTTAGAAAATTTTCAAAATTAGTCTTAGTTAGTTTCTTTAGATCTTTACTTTCAAGACGTCATCTTTGCAAATATACCAGGGTTTACAAGCATTGTAATTCCGTCTAACAGGGTTTACAACTGTGTAATGTTGTAAATCCCTCGTACCGGGTGATACGGTTTAGAAGTGTTTGACATTTTAGGTAATATTTTATGACATAATGAAATTGTGTTAATATAAGATGTTGTTGGCATAATGTATCTTCTTGGATTTATATTTGTTGACGCATCAATATTGAAGATCTCGTCTAGATAAGGAGATGCGAATGCAATGATTTTTTAAAACATATGAATGAGAATAATGAAGAGATAGCATTTGTCTCACTCTTCAGTCTGCTGGGACAGACAACTTGACTGTGATCGCTCTTAGAAGTTGCATTTCTCGATTTTTAAGATATGATTATTGCACAACGTTTCTAGAAGTTGCTTTACTATATCTGCATTCTGATGCCATATATAATTTGATATGATTATTAAAATTGTAGCCTTGCATACAAGCTTTCTCACTCGATTACCTTATCTTTAAGGTATTGTAAGGTTGATTGAAGTTTTTGAATATCCTGTATATGGACACTGATTGTGTACAGCAATATTATATTGTTAATAAATAGTATCATCATTCATTGTAACCTTTATGTTCAAAAGTATCTTATCAATATAAATATATACATTGTCTTTAAGTGTTCTTTATTCTAAACAGAAACTTCACTATAAAAAGTTATCGTCCTAGCTCTATTGAACATCATGGTGTGAACGTAAACCTTACAGCACATTGCAGTAATTGACTGCAGGATGGGAATGCCAATTACATTCTTCTTCAATTTGCTTCCAGCAGTTCAATTAATTAGGAACTGTGAGGAAGATGACAGATGATTTAGTTTGTATTCTAAGCTGTTATATTGAGATTGTACAATAGTATATATGAAGGTTACCCGTTAATGTTAAAGAATAAGGATATTTTAAAATATAAAATAAAAGGGTTTGGAAAGGTTACAGTGTATTTGCTTTGTGTTTCTCTTCGTTCCTGTCAACTTGTTCTGTCTGGCTGATTACCAACTCAAAGACCTGCGTGATGCATACAAGTCCGGATGTTGTCTGTCAGGTATGTAGAACCGTATTCATGGACGACGGTATATCTCCTGGTAGCATCAGGAGTTCGATCTGCCACGAGGAGTAAAGAGTCAGCATGGAATTTGTCACAGGTGTCTTGCCTAAAGGGAAAGACAACTCTCTTTAATTACCACTTGTTTGCCGGAATACTCAATTCGATGACTCCTCCAGAAGGTTTTCTCCAACCACGGTTCTGTCTGACAGGTGCTTTATTCACCTCAATCAACAGTCACCTCATCTGTTTCCTGGCAGCATCAACAGAGCGAAGTTCTCTTGAGGAAGTGAACCCTCTTATGTTAGTGGAACAAATTATGCGTTTCTCTAAGAAACAAAACATTTTAATGAAATATAGCCAGAATGATATAATACTAGTACACTTGACATTCACACAGTTGGTGTTTTTTTCGAGAAGGAATTCATGCTATTGAGGAAAGAAGTAAAACTTTCGGTTACATTGAAATTACATTTTTTCAAATGTATCATATAGCATGCTTGACATAATTGAGTATACAGCTGATAGATGTAAGATGTAAGATAAACAATTAGGAATATCGAAATTGTCATATTTTGGGGAGAAACGTTTATTACACAAGTCTGAGAACTACTGATACCGGTCTGTCTACTGATTGGATCCCTTATCCAGTGAAACTTGTTTCGTGAATTCTAGAAATCAACAACTGTCACTTTCTTCAACACTATATCATGATGAAGATGACATGCTAGAATCAATAACACAATGTATTCAACAGCCATTTCACGTCCAATCAGGTAACATAATCATTACTCCTTTAGAGTAAATTTTGTTTTATGCAGCACATGTACTCCAGTTTGGTTGAACCCAATGGATAGTGATAATGACACAAATTTTATCAAACATTGGAAAACAGTACTGATACTTTCCTCAACAATAGTTCATGATGATGAAGACATGCTAGATTCAATAACACAATTTATCCAGAAGCTATGTCATTAGATGACACTTTCCAGGCTGCCTCATTGATTTAGAGCAATAATGCAATTGATAGGAACTTGTCCAGATGTTGTGGTTGGAAATGATAATTCAAGGTCTATAGCAAGAAAATACATATTGCTATTTAGTGGTTTACTCGTAATTCAATCTCATGAAGTAGCACTAGTCCATCAAGCATTGAACTAGGATGTGATTGATTATCCAGTACAAGGCAGTGACGATCATTATAAATGATTTGTTGTATGAACTATTTATTACTTAAATTTAGTTTTCAGAGCAAGAAGCTCTTGACATGTCACAAACATGGATACAATTTTAATACGGTTGCATACTTACATATAACAAATGGTTGATTATATCATATCATTATTACGATTCGTCAAATACTTGCACAAAGTGAAATGAAGGAGAACATGGAAAACATGGTCTTTGGATTATACAGCAAATCGTACGAAAAAATGAGATATCAAATTACATCCATAAAGAAACATAAGGTAGAAATACCCTAATAGGTTTTTAAATTAGAACACATTTCATTAAAAACTAGCATATCCCTTCATGTCAGCAAGTGTCAGCAATTACAAACATCATGATGTTTACAATTGCTTTGAATAATTGTAATTTAATTGAACAAGAGATAGAAGACCAAGAAAACTTTGCTTCAATTTGCTTCCTGTAATTTGTTGAATATAGAGATGCTAATGAGCTTGCAGTTGATTGTTTGGAGTCTCTATTATGAGTCTTCATATTCAATTTCATTTCCCTTTCTAATCAAAGGGCGTAGTTTTCTTTAATCCATACTACCGTTTACAAATGAAGAGATCTGTGGGTAATCGAACATCAATGTTATATTTGACCCCTGTCTATTGGTGTGAATGGCATTTGGAAGACGTGTTTAATGTTGTAATTGTCATGAACCTCAATATAGACTTATTAACAACGGCACAACGACTTTAGTGGAATACATTTCCATGTCTATATAGTTTTTGTAACAGACAATTACCGAATTACAACCAGTCGATTTACTAACATAGCATCACTAGACATGGTCTAACAATCTAATTTCCAATTCCCTCTTTTACAGGCTTCATGTTCATTGACTCACTGATATTTTTAAAATTAATTATCAAGAGAAACGGCGTGTAAATATGTATATATTCTATCAATGAAACAGTAAATGTATTTTATTCTCAACTTATTTATTGTCAACATAAACGTTTCGGATTATATGCTTACTAATTGATAAGGTAGGGTGTAATAAGGCTGCAGTTTTACAGAACATCTACAATTGTAAGGGAACTGAATCATGATCGTGCGAGTCATAAGACGTTGTTTTATTACAATTTAATATGTATCATCACATAAAATGTTTTGTTGGTGCAGTAACTGATAAAGCTATTTTGTGTGTGATACGTATAAAGTAGATTAGTGGCTGCTCTCATACACAGAGATTTGGTTGGTATTTGTTAAAAAATCATTTTTGCAGATTTTTGTTGATTACTTTTCTCTCTAGTCAAGATTGTATACGAATTTATCTTGCTAAATATAGCTTTGTGGTTTGAGACATCTTTTCAATCGGCAAATTCAACAAAAATTGCCATTTTCTGTGGATCTAGATTGATCAGCCGTAAGCTTCTGGCTATTTTTCGTGGAAGACAGGTTTGGTCTGCTGAGTTTAATTACAAACTTGATGTAGTAGCATTGTACATGCATGACTGGAACGTACAACAGTTCAAGCAAATAATGACCACAGAGAGATGGAGATTTTCTAATTCCTCCAGTTTACACCGATGATCAGCAAAAAATTATAATAATAATACTTATTAATACTAATAATAATAAGTTATGTATATAGCGCCTAAAATCCATCTTGAAGGTTAAACAAATACATAAATAGGTGAAAATATACAACTTGGCTAGTGGACACTTTATACATGTTTATACTGTAACATGGTTATATTTGGGATATTATTTAAATACCTATCTGTTGACTAGACCTACTATGCCTACCTCCTAATAGGTATGCTATTTCAACCTTAACACAGCCGACCTTGAAACAGTGGAGAAGGGGTGCGTAAAGTCCCTTATCCAAGGGCGGTAAGTCCAGGTAGTCTCGTGACGTCACTACCTGTCTAGTTCACTCTCCTAAAAGTTGCAGAGCAAGACAGACGTGTTTGTTTTTGTTCTGTGACTGGGTATTTAGCGACTTGTGTTGCTAACTTGCTATTTTTCTCTTGTTCATTCAAGAGATACCCTCAACTTTAATCTACGGTTAGTGCGGGTTGTGTTAACAATCTGCTTCAAGTAGGTGTTAGATTTCAAGGGGCCTTGTTGACATGTGCTAGCTAGCGACCGCCCGGAGTAGGTGGGTTGCATGCGCCGCACGTGCAGCTCGTGATTCTTTGTTTTCTCTCACCTGACTGTTGGTTGTTGACTTGCGTAGGGTAAAGGAGCAGTGGAATCTCTCCTACGCGTTTGACTTGCTTCGCTTGTCATTCGCTTTCACTTGTCATACGCCTTCGGTCCGTACTCTAGTGCTTCGCGTCTCGCTTGCTGACTGTTGGTTGTTGACGTGCGTAGGGTAAAGAAGCAGTGGAATCTCTCCTACGCGTTTGACTTGCTTCGTTAACATTCGTTTTCGCTTGTCATACGCCTTCAGTCCGTACTCAAGTGCTTCGCGTCTCGCTTGGTTTCTCGCCTCGCCTGTCACTGGCTTCGCTAGTTATTCGCCTAAGGTTGATCGCGGGTATCGCCTTACGTGAAATCTACTTGACTAGCTTGGTTAAGGAGCAGTGGATACACTCCTCGCCAGTGACACGCGTTACCCGTTGCTAGGTTTCGCCTACCATTCGCCTTTGGTATCCCCTTAGGTCGAATCTACATGACTCATTCGCCACGCCAGTGATTCGCGTAAGCCAGTTACTTGCCTCGCCGGTTGGTTCCCCTTTAAAGGCTTGATTCTACATGACCTGCATCTACTCGATTGTGCCTCGCTTATGCCAGTCACTTGCTTCGCCGGTCCATCGCCTTAGGTTGAATCAGTTTGGTTCAAGTGACTCACTACGCCAGTCACTTACGGTTTGGTATACGCACGATTGTTATGTGAAATAAAGATTGATCTATCTTGCAAGTGTTTAGCCTAGTATTTGTCTGGCTTGTTCGTCTTTGTTTTACCTTGGCAGGTCGTTACTTGATTTTGACTTTGTGCTCTTCGAGTTCAGAGTCTTTGGTTCAACTCTCTCGATTACCTATCGTCAGAGTTGTTGTTATTTCGCTCCGCTGCTTAGGTGTTTCACGTGTGTGACTCACCTCGTCTACGCTACGCTGCTTAGGTGTTTTTCCGTAGGGATTCACCTCGTCTACGCTACGCGAGCGAGTGTCTCGCGTTTCGCAACGCCGCGTAGGTGACTCGACTGTCTCTACCTTCGCTTACGTTACTCGTTTTATCGTTTATCGTTCGCCATGTACTCCGCCTTTTGCACGAATTGCGGAGGCAGGAAGTCCGCCTCTAAGGATCCGCACTTGTTATGTAGGAAGTGTAAGGACCTTTGCGAAGAGGAGTACCGTTGCGACGAGTGCGCTCCTCTCTCCGAATCGGAGTTCCACGCGTACGTTTCGGCCATACGCAAGTCAATAGGGCTGCGCTTCAGAAGCGTGCGTCGTCAGCTCAACGTAGGGAGAGGTCTCCCGTTCGTCATCCGTCTCTGGAGGAGGACGTAGACATTGTCCTCACGGAACGGGCGGATGAATTGGACAGGGAATCGTCGGTCCTGTCCGAACCCGCTAGGGGGTTGAAGGATTTACGCTCCCCCCCTCCGCCATCGTGTTCCGGTTCTCGTCCGCGGACTCGCCCGTTGTCCCCTCCTTCGCCAGGCAAGCGGTTGTCTCCGCTTAGACTTAAGGTGGGCGGACACACTACGCCCAAGAGCAAGAAGAAGAAGTCCAAGAAGGCTAGGTTTGACAAGGTCGATCCGACCCTCCTTCTGGCATCCGTCAAGGATATGGTCGGGAGACATTTTCAGTGGTGCGTGCTCCCGTTCGGGATCTCGTCCGCCCCCTGGCTATTCACACGGGTGACTCAGCCCATCGTCCAATTCCTTCGCCAATGCGACATTAAGTTCCTAATGTACTTGGACAATGGGCTCGCTCACGACCGCTCCCCTGTCGTTCTCGAGGCGCAGCTCAGGTTCACGATAGACCTGTTCCGTGGTCTGGGGTGGCTAGTGAACTTAGAGAAGTCGGACTTGGTTCCGGCGACTCGTCTGAAGTTCCTAGGGGCTATCCTAGACACCCGGCTGTTCCAAGGGTTCGTCACGAGGGAGCGGATGGCTCGTTACGATCGCCTTATGGATCGCGCGCTCGACGCATCGCTCTCCCTACGTCAGTGGCAAAAAGTGTTGGGGTTATTAACATCAGCTCAGGACCTGACCCGCAGGGGGAGGTTGTTCCTTCGCCCGTTACAGGTGTTCCTGAATCCCCACATCAGGGAGACGCGTTGTCGTCACGACATAGTCTTAACCCCAGACCTACATCGGTTCCGAGACGAGAGTGTGTTCGCAGGCGCTTCACTTCGTCCTCGCCCCCCCTCAGCTCACCTGTTTGTAGACGCCTCCACCCAAGGGTGGGGGGCGCACATGGGTCACGAGCAGGTGGCGGGAGTTTGGTCCCCATCAGAGCGGACGCAGTACGTCTTGCCATTCAGCACTGGCAGGTCCCCTTGCGGGGCCAGTGTCTGTTAGTACACACGGACAGTTCGGCGGCTACTTGGTCGATAAACAAGCAGGGGTCCACCAAGGCGGAGTCTCTGCTACGCGTGTCACTCCAGCTCTTCGAGTTGGTGGACGAGGTGGACATGGACATTCGAGCAGTCCACATTCCGGGTGCCAAGAACGTCTTGGCGGACGCATTGTCACGTCCAGATGCCCCTCCCCCAACGGAGTGGCAACTGAATCCGGGGGTTTTCATGGGGTTGTGTCTCCAGTTCGGCACCCTGCTGATAGATCTGTTCGCGACGTGTCTCAACCACCAATTGCCAACCTACATCTCCCCAGTACCAGACCCGCTAGCGATGGGCTTAGACGCGCTCTCGTTAGGGTGGGAGGGGATGGACGCCTATGCTTTTCCACCGCCTGCCATCCTCTCCAAAGTTATAGCCAAGATAGGGGAAACTCGGGTTCTTCGTCTAATGCTGGTCGCCCCTTGGTGGCCAGCCCGACCGTGGTTTGTTCCTCTCCGTCGGCTCTGTCAGCAGGAACCGTTTCCGATTCAGATACAGAGAGATCTGCTCATCAGCAGGCCAAGCGGAAGGTTACACGAGAACCCTCAGGTGTTCTCCCTTCACGCTTGGCTTGTATTAAAAGAGGGTTAACGAGTAGTGGATACTCTAAGTGCGTCGCCAACGCAATAGCTACCTCGCATAGGAAGACCACTAGGAAGCTCTATGATTTCCAGTGGCAGGCCTTCGCCTCTTTCTGTGCTCAGAGGGATTTCATCCCGGCAGAGGCTTCAGTGCCTCAGGTTGCGGAGTACCTGGTGTACCTTCGCAACACTAGACATCTTAAGGCGTCGTCAATTAACACCAACATGTCGGCTATCCTGTCGGTTCTCAGGAAGAGATCGCCAGGCTTGATGTGTCGGTCCTCAAGGACCTCATTAAAACCTTCCGTTCGGTGGACGGCAGGTCCAGGCTTCGCCCACCTGAATGGGACTTAGCCATTGTGCTCAACCACCTGCTCTCCGATAAGTATGAACCGACGTGCCTCTCCTCCCTCTCACCATCAAGGTCATTTTTTTTGGAGGCCATGGCCTCCGCAGCGCGGATTCCAGAAATCCATGCTTTGCAGGCGGACCTGCTACGTTTTGAGGTCAGGGAGGGGGGCTCCGCCTCGCTGGGGTTGGCTCCTGATTTTGTCTGTAAGAACCAGGCAGCAGATGAAGCGGGACGTACGTTCTCTATCCCAGATCTTGGTTCTGACTCATGAGAGTCGGATCTCTCTCTGTGTCCGGTAAGAGCCTTGAGGGTGTACACGCAGCGTACCCACAGGCTGAGGGATGGCAGGCGTCGTCTGTTCTTGCCTCACTCACCCAGGAGCACCAAGGAACTTGACAAGCGAGCGTTGGGGGTGTATCTAAGATCGGCGGTCATTGATGCGTACAAGGCCGCTGATCTGCCTCCGCCGTCGCGTTCCAACCCTCATGAGATCCGCGCAGTTTCAGCCACGATGGCGTATCACTGCAACATCGCGGTTTCGGATGTCATGGCAGGGTGTTTTTGGCGTTCATCAGAGGTCTTCGCCGACCATTACCTACGAGATGTCTCCACAGCTGATCTTGAAGGCATCTCTAGGCTGGGTCCACAAGTCTGCGCGCAGACGAAGGTGGTCCCCCCAACCAGACCAAGAAGGGATCATCCTTCGTAGACGCTTTGAGACTTATTGTAAATAAACTTGTTCTCTTTACTAGCTCGGTTGTCTGTGTTGTTTTTTCTTTTAACTTCGATTCAACCCCCCCCCCCCCCCCCCCCCCCCTTCCTGTGGGGATTGGGGGGCGGTGTTTTGGTCGGTTCAAAGTGAGTAAATTTGGCCTGCTCATTATCTCATTCTTCAAACAGTTTTCCGCGGCCTCTCAGTGTAGCATAACCTTCGTAAGCAATGTGACGTCATACACAGGAGTTGCTTCAATGAAATCCTTAGGCGATTTGTCGATTTTCGTCGATGATTCGTTTAAAACACAATAACAACTTTTGAAATTGTAAGTTTCCGATAGAATGGGTATTTGTGCGTCTGTAGGAAGTAAGTTCGGAGTTTTTGAAGGATTTTTCGATATTCAGTTGCTGGTTTTAGTTTGGTTCTTTTACCAATCGAGCGGAGCGTTGGGTTATTTTATAGGCTACAATATGCTTTGAAATGAATAATTTCAATTGTAAACGTCACTATTATTATTTTTTTTGTGCTTGATTTTAAGTTTCAAGAGGCCTGTATAGTTTGAGGTCTACCGAGTCAATATTTCTCATGGTGACGTTTTATTCATAATAGCATAATTGCATTATAACTTAGAAATTTTCAACATTGTTACTGGTTAACAGTTTTTAGAAGGAAAAAAAATCGAGCTATCGTTAAATTTATAATCTTGTACATTTACAATTACTTACATTGAGACAGTTATTTTATTCAGTGTAATACAACTTTAGAGAAATGTGGCGGGTGAAAATGTCAAAAGATTTTAAAGCCTACAATGATGTAGCTATGATAAGGAATCATGATTAATATCAAATCGAAATGAAAAGGTCGTTTTCTTTTTCGGTACACATTTTCTTTCAGATTCTGTTCCATCAATATCATGTTATTTGGGTAAAATCGATGAAATGTTAATGTAGAATGCTGAAAATCTAGCTTTCTATATTGTTCAGAAGTTAGTCATGTAATCAACACTCACTAATTGCACTTAATGCATTAACACCTTTGCTTTGATGCCAGATATCGGTCATTGGACCGGTTTAATTATATAAGAGGTGGCGCATCAAGATATTGCCAACGTCCTGTCATATGACGTAACTGGTGATACTGAACTGGTCATTAGTTAAAATAAAGATAAACATATAGGCGACTATCAGTCTGGACATGGTGAGCCAATCAAAATTAGGAATGTTATGTTCAGCCAACGAAATTTAAGAATATTATGTTCTGGTGTTTCGTCGGTGATAGCAGCCGGTCATTCACTATTATGTATGATGCACACCGATGTACATGGATTAGCAATCATATGGTGACAACAGGTTAGTTATTTAAATCAATAAGGACATCGTAAAGTGTTGTTTACATACGAACTAGTTAGAAAATCATCACAATGTAGTGCAACAATTGATATGTATTTCTTTTAATTTGTAAAATGATGTAGATATATACGTCGCATCAGTCTCGTTTTTCGTTGAGTAGGATTAGCCTGAATTCTGGTTTGTTTGCCGATCCAATTTTGTATAATTGTGGAAATACTTTGTTTAATGAATTGTTTTATTGAATCAAAATACTTTGAGATAGTATCCTACATATGTGCTGTTATTTCATTTCAACTGTTAAATAATTGAATAGATAAACGTGAGACATAGTAACGAGATATGTATCCCGATCGTTTGGGACATTCGCTTGTTCTTCATTCAAATCTTTGTTATCGCTTGACTTACGTTGTTCAAAGCGAGATCTCATTGCTAGAATAAGAGTCTGACATAAAGGAAATGATCGGTGATGGACATTCACGCAGTAATTCTATAGAACTGACACTTCGAAAGGACACAAAGAAAAGACAATGGCAACGCTGAAATATCCACTCGGCATTATCGGAGACTAAACAATCTAAACACATGTGTACAACAACCAAAGTTAATTAACGACGGAACAGAATATGCCGACATTGTTTCTAATAGCTTTGATCACGTTTAGGCTGTTTTGACAAGTGAGATCAGTGAAAAATACGTGACGGCTATACAAGTGTATAATGCAAACAATAACATAAGCCAGCTACTCGTTGAGCAGGACTCCTGAGTAACACGTCACACCTCTGCTAGCATATGATTGGCTAATGAAACGTTTCGCGGCTGTAAAAATGGAGTATTTTTTAAAAACGTTATCTACTATTTTGGGGTGGATTTGTAATCCAATACTTTTGTATCGTTATTCTTTACTGCTGTCAGAATCATTTCCGCGTAGCCTACCCCCTGAGGTTAGAATATATTTAAGTGTAATATTGTAACTTTTAATTGTTATCGTTTATATTGAGGATCCCTCGTAAATAGAGTCGTTCATAAAATCCTTGTAAAATCATCCTGTTAACAGCTGCTCGATATTAGTTGCTTTTGTTCCGTCAAATCTCATCTGCCTCGTTGGCGCAGTAGACTAAAGCACTTGCTCACGTATTACATGTGATAGTGGATACGAGTTCGAGACGCACTTTCTTCAAAACATTTGCTGTTCATATTCTGTCATAAATTTTAGAAAATTTTCAAAATTAGTCTAACAGGGTTTACAACTGTGTAATGTTGTAAATCCCTCGTACCGGGTGATACGGTTTAGAAGTGTTTGACATTTTAGGTAATATTTTATGACATAATGAAATTGTGTTAATATAAGATGTTGTTGGCATAATGTATCTTCTTGGATTTATATTTGTTGACGCATCAATATTGTAGATCTCGTCTAGATAAGGAGATGCGAATGCAATGCTTTTTTAAAACATATGAATGAGAATAATGAAGAGATAGCATTTGTCTCACTCTTCAGTCTGCTGGGACAGACAACTTGACTGTGATCGCTCTTAGAAGTTGCATTTCTCGATTTTTAAGATATGATTATTGCACAACGTTTCTAGAAGTTGCTTTACTATATCTGCATTCTGATGCCATATATAATTTGATATGATTATTAAAACTGTAGCCTTGCATACAAGCTTTCTCACTCGGTTACCTTATCTTTAAGGTATTGTAAGGTTGATTTAATAAGTTTTTTGAAGAAATGACAAAGATCACAATGAGTTGGTTTTATGTAGAGATACAACTTATAAAACATTGGTCTTCTCAAAAGAGGATGGCATCAAGAAACGTTCATATCGCTATTGTTCACAATGTAACTATGTGCAGTGCCACACATTCATCCAGGGGGGCGTACCCGCTAACCGATCTTAGCCTTAGATTAATGATCAATCAAGAGTGTGCTTCTAAAATATACATATGTACAATAGGATATATGTAGAGAACTTCTTGGTGACTTCATTACGTTTTTGTATTACATAGTCTTCAATAGAGATGCCCAAACATAATTTTATTTCAACAGAATTAGTGTAAACTGAAGAACAATAACCTCAACTAAAATATTGTGAAGACTTGTCCACAGTCTAATGTTATTTTGACCTGCATTGCCTTGGTACACATTGAATATCATAGATAGGTCTAGTTGTATTCTTGTTTGACATCCGATCACTCACGTGTGCTATTCATGATGCAGTTCTGACCATTGCGTCTTGACACGCACAGATGAGAAGAACCCGGAAGAAAGATGATGGATTAGGGATACTTTTGGAGACTGATGGATTTGGTCGACAGTTACTGTCAACTATCAGGTTTCGACTACGTCAGAAAACAGAAAAAATGAATATTGTAAAAGCCTTGGAAGGATTAAAGAATATCAGGAACGGAAAAGTGACAACATGTTTGATGAATATATATGTGTGTGATTTATAAAATAAATTGTTGGATGACATAGATGATTGTGATTGTTTATCACCAAACACACACACATGTATCATTCTTAATGATTTCCTAACTACAAAATGTACCTTCGGATTAGTTGGTATTAAGATCAATAAACTGACGTCTTGATTAAGTGTTTAGTGAACAGATCGATATTGTTTCCCATTCAACACTAACTATAAACATATAATAAATAAACTGCCAGGCAAAAAAGTACTCGTCAAAGTTGGTTTCGATTAATTCAATATTTAAAAAAATCAGATGCATTTGACGATACAATAATACTTATCTGAAGTTGTTTGAATGAATTAATTGGTGACTGTGTTTAAATTATAGTTAAAATATCTTTGTTTATGAAGACAGGTGTACGAAATTAAATTTACACCAATTTTTGTAAATGTGTGCAGAATCAGGCACATTTATAAATGTTCACATAGAATATGTGTTATATGTCGATGAACGGGTGTATACAAAAAATAAAATTAGAAAATTGAAAAACATGTAAAAGTATTCGTTGACTGCTGACTAAACACCTATACTTTTCAGTATTAGCGAGGATTTTTAGATTATCTGTCCCGAGTTAATTATGGTGATAAACTCCGAGCTTTAGCGAGGAGTTTGACATAATAATTCACGAGGGACAGATAATTCGTAATTCCGAGCACCGAGTTGGTTATTCTTTTTCTTACCAGATCATTTTAATGCATAAACATCGAAAAACAAGTCGCCAGTTCACGATCTTTGATTAGACTGTAAATTACTTATTGTAGCCATGCGCCATTCATAAACTCGTTCACACCTTCAAGATGCGCATATCTAAATAGTTTGCAACTTGGGCCCTTTTTTCAGAAAGATTCAAAGTAAATGTTAAATTTTATTCCCAAATTGGTTTATTGACAAACTAAACAACTCGTTTATATCGTAAACATTGTCGCAGAATGAAAACGTGAACTAACAATCGCACTGTTGGAATGCAAGATAGGAGTGTAATTACGTCACCAAATGACGTCATAAAGCCATGGTCACGGCAGTGCAGCCGACGATTGTTGCATGCTGCTTCGCCTTGCAAGTTTAGTACTGTAAATGCGGTTTCGGAAACATAGGTTGAACATGATTTTCTATGTTATATGTTTTACTGACGTGTGACTTCAAACAGCTGTGCTCGAAATTGTTCAAGTATGTAGTTTAGCTTAAACAGGAGATTTAGCAATATTCATGAATGAGCGCACAGTAGTTCCGTCAACCAATCAATAAGCAAGTTATATTTAGAAAAACTGTAATTCCCATGACCATTTGAAAACTTCAATACCAGTATATCTTTGCCGCTTGGGTTAGAATACACAATTCCGTGACTCCACTGATGTCTTCATCACTAGAGCTCGGTCTGACAGGTGCTTTCTTCACCTCAATTTACAGTCGACTATTCCGTTTCCTGGCAGCGTCAACTGAGCGATTTTCAGTGGGACACAGGTGGTTTGTCTGTTCAGATAACGAACCTTACGTTAGTAAAACAAATTATGTAAAAGGGTGATTTTCCTTGTTCAATTTATGCAACTGTCTTTCTGTTAGCATCTGTGTACTTGCAGCCAGTGTTGACAGGTTTGTTTCCAATGCATAATTTCTTTGGTGTCGTGTTATTTTTACCTTAAAGATTAGCACTTGCCTCTGTGAAATCATTGAAATAGTATTGAAATATGATGAACTGGAACAATAATGTGTCCATCAAGGGACAACATGTAAATTTGATGAATAAATTATGAAAAAGAATCAAAACATGGTTTCATTATCAACATAAGTGAAATATGTAGTTTTGAATGATTTTATAGTATTTTGTAATAATCTTCACAATAGTTATATTGAAGAATATAATATTGCAGTTCAATGTTATTTGGTGAATTTACCATGGAAAATATAATTAAAAAAATAGAAAAGTCAATGTGGTACCAACTACACTAAAGAAGTTCATATATATTCATAGTACACTTGTTCTGATTCACAACACGTTCACCATGTCCCACTTTCACATAATGTGAGTGTCAGGAAGAGGATAGCATCCTATCGGAATGCGTGTCGAGCCCTGATGGAGCTGATGGAGCTGTGAAAGTGGTTCCTGGACAGCCGGATATCCGCTGACTAGACCTTTATGTCTGCTTCTACTGTTGGCCCATCTGCTATTCCTGGCAATATGTTACACGGTACGTTTTGTTCATTAAAACACTTAATGTTGATTATGTTTAGTTTCTATAGTTATAAAATGAATAGCTTTCAGTCATTAAGATGAACACCGAAATCATATAATATTTAAATTTTATAAAAAATTAAATGTTTTTAACATCTCCATAAACATAAGTTTCAGAATAGGATAATGTTTTCAGATAATCGTGTGTTATATTTCTTTCATTTCAATAGGTGATGTTAAAGGGGCTGTAGCACATTTTTATCCGTGGTGGTAATAACGTTGTTGTCTATAAGGCAAAAAATGCATGGCGGCCATTTTTATGTGAAGACATTTTATTTCGAATTACAAAAACGATTCCCATGGCACTACCGAACCATGTACACTAAATTTTTAACTTGATTTTCCAATAAGAGAAGGGTGTTTTACTATTAGTGACATTATTTGATACATTTCATCAATTTATTTGAGCGAAAAACACCTGCTGCTTTCCCTTTAATGACGGGAAAATGTCACATATTTCTTCAAACCAATCTTAATCTGAAACTAAGTAGTGTCAATGCCAAGTCGTTTCTGAAAATAGCTCTTTAAAAACACCACCAAAGGTCTATTTGTAACAAAAACAATTAATATGATACAGGTGTGAAATACGGGTAAAATATTGACTAATGCTAAGAAAGAATGTTGTTTGCCTTTTTTTAAATTAACTGTAAACAAATATTATATGTTAATCTAATCTACAAAGATTGACCAATAAGTACTTTGTTGGATACGTTTTCTTATCATCACATGTCTTTCATGAATTAAAGTAATCAAGTACTGACATTTTCGTCAATAACCCGATTTATCCAGCAGCAATTTCACGCCCAATCACCTAACATCATCTCCAGTGTTCCAATTATCCACAGGTCAAGTGTAAAACGAAATAAGGAGTAGACCGCACTTCCAAGTGTGGCTAATTGAATTAGATCAATCATGGAAATGAAAGCAATTCGTTCACATGTTGTGGTAAGATGAAGTTTCTTCCAGGTCCACAGCAAGATAGCAGATTGCTGTTTAGTGGCTTATCCGTAACTCAATCACATGAAACAGCACTGAAACAGCACTGAGTTCCTGTAGCAATTTTAGCAGATGATGACTGATAATCCAGTACAAGGCAGTGCGGATCTTTAGAAAGGTTTCGTAGTATGATAACTACGAGGGGCGTTCAATAAGTGTTGCAAGCGGGGCATTGGTGTTTACATAAACAGTGTCAGCTTATAGCAGGTGTTACTATAGTCAAAACATAACATTGACACATGTCAAAACAATTTCTAGACATAACAATTATTTAGATATAATAGCAGCGCTGACCTAGGGGTCTCCATAATCATGGATTCTCTCAAACATGAACAACGCGCTGTGATCAAGTTCCTCACTAAAGAGGGATGCAAAGCTACAGAAATACATAATTGTATGTGTAATGTGATGGGTAAGGATGCTCCTAACTTTTCAACAGTTTGTCGCTGGTCTCTTCAGTTCAAGCGGGGCAGGGAGTCCTTAGACGATGACCCACGGTCAGGCAGGCCATCTGAAGTCACCCGACCGGAAGTTATTGCCGCTATCGAAAGACGAATTTTAGCTGACCGCCGTGTTAAAGTTTCTGAACTGTCTTTGGAATTCCAGATATCAGTTGGAAGTGTTGAAAAAATAATTCATGACCATCTTGGTATGTCCAAGGTATCTGCAAGATGGGTACCCAGAAACCTCACAGCACAAGATCGCCAGAAAAGAACCGAAAGTTGCATGGAGCTCCTGGATCGGTTTAATGCGGATGAAGCCAGGTTTTTGTCTCGTCTGGTGACAGGTGACGAAACCTGGATCCACCACTGGGACCCGGAAACTAAACTGGAATCCAAGCAATGGAAGCACCCGAGTTCACCGCCTCCCCTGAAGTTTCGCACTCAACCATCAGCTGGCAAGGTTATGGCGACAATCTTTTGGGATGCAAAAGGCATATTATTAATTGATTACTTGCCAACCAAAACTACAATGAATGGTCAATATTATGCCAACCTAATGCAAGAATTGCGAAAGACAATTCGACAGAAACGCCGTGGAATGTTGACACGTGGTGTTCTGATTTTGCATGACAACGCTCCAGTCCACAAGTCAAGAGTTTTTTTTTTGGAAATGTTTTTATTCACTTCAGTTGGATACAATCAATGGTGGGTACAATTGAGATGGAAAACAAGAATTATGACATAATCGACATAAACAGATGACAAAGTATATTTTACAATCAGCATTCGGAATAGAGAATACATATGAAAAGAGTTATCCCTCATAGGTGATCGGGATACGAAAACATTAATTAAATCAAACGTTTAAAGGACATCTTTGAGACGCATCCATTTTCTATCGAAAGAATTCAAGTTAAAATCTTTTCGTGCAATATATTTCTCGATGTCAAAAACATCTTTTAAAATCTTTGTAAATATTGTAAAGTTTGGTTTCAAACGTTTGATATTCATAACAAATATATGACGTTTAGCTAACAATATTATGTGATTTAGCAAGTTGCTATTGGTTGCACAAAATAATATATCCAGTGTTGAAATTTCGAATGTTTGATTGAGTGATCTGTTAAAGAAGTTGGCGATTTCGTTCCAAAACATTCGAATGATTGGGCATTCCACATATACATGGTAAATATTCTCACTTGCTCCACATGATTCGCATATATCATTATCAACTAGTTTCATTTTTAGCAACTCCCGTTTCCTATAGATGGCTCTATGGATAAACTTGTATTGGAATTCCAAAAGCTTTGTATCTTTGGTTGATTGTCTATATTTCAAAAATGTTGAATTCCAATTGATTAAATCGTTTAATTCATTATGCCATTTGTTGCATACGTTTGGTAATGTACCTGTTGCTTCAGATATAAGATTGTCATAAAATAATCTTGATCCCTTTACAGGAGCAATAAGATCCTTCCAAGGAGAATCAAATGGCATATCCCTTACGGTTGACAAGTCAAATGAGCGAATGACATCTTTCCATTTTCTTGGAATGCTAAGGAAAACTCCATTAAGATCAAGCACTGTGCCTTTAACATCATATTGTGTTTTGATTTCTGCAAATGTTAAGAATTCGTGATCTTTGCAAATGTCTTTTACATGAACTATACCTTGTTTGAGCCAGTTATTGATGATCAGATTTGGATTGTAACTCTGGTGATTTAACCAGAGAGGTTGCATACGTATTTCATTAATATTATCATTGACTACATGACATTTGATATACCTATGCCAAGCATCGAGTGCATCTTTCCAAAAGGGATTTTGCGGTTTGTATTTTTTATTGATGTTCGCGCCTACCTGAAGAATATATCTAATGGGAAAACCGGCTAGGTTATAGTCGTTTGACATCGAAACGTATTTCTTCAAGCAAGAGATTTTCAATGCATCAATAAATGATTTGACATTAACCATCCTTAGACCACCTTCTTCATATTTTCGCATTAAGTTTATTCGTTTTATTTTGTCTCTCTTTCCGTCCCAGATAAAGTTGAAAAATAATCTGTTCAAGTTTGTTATAAAATCTGTAGTGGGATTTGGAAGAGAAGCAAGAATATGAACAATAGTAGATAAAGCCAATGTTTTGATAACAGTTATTTTTCTTATCATGGTTAAATGTCGTTTTTTCCAGTTCAAAAGAATTCTTTTTATGTTTTCAAGTCTTTTCTTTGTATTGATCACCCAAAGGTTTTCTAAATTTGCATTCAATTTTATTCCCAGAACTTCAAAGTTTTCCTTATGCCAGTCTAGTTTATAATCATGGGATAAAATGATATCACTGCCAGCCATTGCTCCAAGCCAAACTGCTTTGGTTTTGTCCACATTTATTTTAAGACCAGACATGTGATAAAATGTTATGAGTGTCTTCATGGCTTCATTAAGAGAGGTATCCGAACCATCTAAGAATAATTCCGTATCGTCGGCGTATTGACCAATGATATATTCCATTTCGTTGAGGAGAATGCCTTTTATATTTTCATTATTTCTTATCATTATTCCAAGTATTTCAGCAACAAATAAGAATAAATACGGTGAAATAGGATCGCCCTGTCTACACCCTCGTTCATTTTCAAAAAATGTTGATAGATGTCCATTTTGAACAATACATGAAGAAGAATTTGTTATAAGAATATTCACCCATTTTTGCATGTTATTGCCAAATCCAAATTACTTAATACCATCATTACAAATTTTTTCGAGACTGTATCAAACGCTTTTTCAAAATCAATCAGAATTAGTAAACCTTTTTTGTTTTGTAGTTTAGTTTCGTACATGATGTCGTACAGAAGTCGAATGTTTTCTGTAATGCATCTGCCTGGGATAAAACCCGTTTGATTTCCATGAATAAGAATATCTAGGGTCTTTTTCAGCCTGTTAGTAATACAGGTACTAATAATCTTATACAGAGCATTAAGGAGAGAAATGGGACGCCAGTTTTTGAAAAAACGTCTATCTTTTCCTTGTTTGGGTATACATGTGATAACACCTCTATTCATTGTTATTGTAAGGGCTTTTACCTTAAAAGTTTCCTTTACATACCGATGAACCCATATTTTGAGATCTTTCCAAAAAAACTTAAAAAATTCTATAGGAAAACCGTCTAACCCTGGGCTTTTGTTATTTTTCATTGATTTCACAGCAAGCGCAATTTCATCAAGACTAATATCGCGTTCTAATTCATTTGACTGATCCTTGCTTAAAGAAGGAGTTTCAATATTTTGTAATATATCTTTACTTTCATCGTTCATTTCCTTATTTGATTTATAAAGGCGTTCGTACAACATCTTCTGTTCTTTTATAATTGCAGTTCCCTCTGTTATTTCAGAACCATCATCCATTATGAGGGAATTAATGAGTTTATTTGTATAGTTTCTATTTTCTAAATGGCAAAAGTAATTTGTAGGCTTCTCACCCTCTTCGTACCATTGAATTCTATTGCGAATCTGTATTCCTTTTATTTCTTCTTCTTTAAGTTGTTCTAATTCAATGTTCTCTTTAGATAAATTTGAGAGAAGGGTTTCATCAACATTTTGGAAATCTTTTCTTATTTCATCTTCTAATTGACATATATTCTCTTCCAATTGTTTACATTTATCAATCCTTGACTTCTTAAGATACGACGAATATGAGATAGATTTACCCCTTACTTTCATTAAAAAAGTTTCCAAAAACAACGTGTCATTAATTGTTAGGGGTAGATCTGCGTCTCCCATCTCATCTATTTCGTCATATATTATACACAAGTCAAGACAGACAAGTCAAGAGTTGCACCGGCCGCTATACGTGATTGTGGATTCGAACAGCTTAACCACCCACCCTACAGCCCAGACCTAGCCCCCAGTGACTACTTCCTGTTCAGAAACCTGAAATCCGCCCTACGTGGAAGGCACTTCCGGGATGACGAAGACGTCAAAGCTGCCACAGAGGCGTGGTTAGGGGGGAAAACGGAAGACTTCTACAAAAGCGGCATCATAAGTCTTAAAGAGAAATGGAATAAGAGTATTGAGGTGAAGGGTAACTATATTGAAAAATAAAAGTAAAAAATTGACTACGCGAGTTGGTTTTATATTGAAGTTGCAACACTTATTGAACGCCCCTCGTATATACATGTAACATTCTAAAGTCAGTAACTGTCTTTCACAACAAGAAACCATTGGCCCATATTTTTGTTTCATGTCTGACGGATTGTTAAAAAAAATGAGCACACCCAATTCTAAAACAGAGATTAAGTTTTAAAAATGCTAATATTTATGTTATTATAACAAATGGATGATTATATCACATAAGGATCTAAATATGAGGATAACAAATGATTTGACATTTTCAAAACTTTTCTTCTCTACCTTCAGGTCTCTAACTGATGTTTATTAAACTATTGTGCACAGTGTTCTGCAACTCTGCTTGTTTGTCATAAGATACTTCACTGTATGTATTTAGTATCACATCATTACTGTGAATATATGACTTTGCACACAGACTTTGACGATACAAACATATAATAACCTATTATGAAAGTGTAGGCATCGCTAACAACAAAAGCCTTGGTGTCCTTGACTTGAATTACATGTACGTATATGTCACCGTGTACTTTCTTTTCCGGAGCTGCACATAAATTAAAAAAACCCCAGATCCGTGGCATTGTCAAGATAATATTTAGAATGTCATCCAGTGATGGAAACGTAGTTGTTGAATGTTTCGTTTTCCCTACTGTATCGTGTGCTGCTGTGTATGTAACAGTCAACAAAGATTGTCCATAGCTAATGGTAATCCTGGCAAAAGTAACAGCTGCAGGTAGTTCGAAAACGCTGTATTTAGCCAAACACATGTGGACACGTTAGGCGAGGTGAGGTGAGGTGAGGTGAATCGGTGTTTAACGGCGCTTTCTAGAGTATTTCATATAAATCTCGGCTGCTAGTATTATGACGGAGGAAAAAGCCCGCAACGCCATGTGGCTATGCATTGCAGTAAAACCTGCGCGCATCTGTTGGAAGACATGTTAGGCATCGTGTAAGATAATGATTATATATTTAACACATTTTTCAGGTGTTGATACCGAACGTAAACCGCAATGATGCATCGTTTTATAAATAGATCAATATCTTTGTTGGAAAATATTGATATTCAAACTCAGGGATGGTCAAGCCATTATTAGAATTGTTAAGTATCAGGATTGATCAGTTGATATATATTGCGGGTTTAAAGTTAGCAGTGGGCATTTAATTGCTTTGTTTATATAGTCAAACAGGCGGCGTCTAATTTGTATGAGGAGGTGTAGACGCGTGGTGTTGGGCATATCAGGTCAAATGTATTCTTTCAAAAATTGAGTTGAGTGAAATATGGTTGCGGCAGGAACTACCTACTTATTTTCTCTCAGTTATCAGACAAAGAATTAATGATCAGGCTATTCAGGTTATTTTTAGTCAGTTATCCAGCTCGCCGAAATGTGTACTTTATAAAAAATATTATTGATAACTCTTCGCTTCAGTATTATCTATGTAAATCTATTACACATTTATATAGGAAGTATTTAACTAAATTTAGACTTAGCTCCCATAACTTAGCGGTAGAAACGGGCAGATACCAAAATTTAGATTATGCAAATCGTAAATGTCAAATGTGTAAAGACGATATCGAAGATGAATTTCATTTTATACTTAAATGTCCATTATATCATATTTAAAGAATAAAGTATATTAAGCCATATTATTATAAATATCCATCAGTATTTAAACTTATTCAATTGCTTAGCGTTAACAGTGTTAAGGTACTTTGTAACTTAGGTAAATATTTATATAAGGCTAGTTCATCAAGGAATGAATTAATCAGTAAAAAGTAACCTTCTATAACTCTACATCCTCCATTCAGTATTTCACTGTCACCATGTTTGTACCAAACCTGTATCAACACGTATATGTATACCATATAGTATGCTCATGCCAATTATCTGTAAAGATAACGGTAATAAAAGAATCTGAAACTTCTGCCTACAGGGCACTTTGCCTACAGTCTTATCAAAACAAATTTATGTACCAGTGGTTATTGCTAACGCATTGTCATTGACCTGTTATCTCCACATAAAATAGACTGTCCCAAACAATTATTATTAAGAAATGAGAAGTGAGATGTTTTGTGTTTATTCTCAATTGAGCCAATTTTGAAATCAGAAATAGGTTTTTAAAACATTTTATTTTTGCTGTGGAGAACAGGGAAAGGGGAGACCCTAAGTTTCGTGGCTGCTCTGTTTTTGCAGTGTCCCACAAATGCCAATCTAGTTAAATCTGTTGATTCTCACCAACTTTTAGGATTAACTTTGCAAAATGATGGCCAGTGGAATATAGATATACTCAATTGATTGAGAACCCTAAAATATCGCCATCAGAGGAAAGGCCTTCAAGCGCTGTATTCTTCATTTGTATCACCAATTATTGATCATGTTATTAGGAAAAAATCATTTAGATGCCTTAAAGGGAAAAGAATTCAATGAAACACACATAAAATCTCAAGAGTTCAAACCTTATTACAACAGCTTTTTTTTAGGCTGTGGCCCATATTTGGGGTCACAGGTTCACCAAATCTACAATTTAGAATTAAGGAGTCTGCACACTACTTTTCATCTCTCTAGACCTTTTGGAACTGGAGAAGAAGATGAAAATAGATTTTTAAGGATGTGACACTTGTGACCTTGATTGGGGTCACGGTGTCACGAAATATACAATTTAGGATTCCTATTGGCCAAGGACACAACATTTCAGCTTTTAAGACCTTTTGGTACTGGGGAAGAATATGTTTTTAAAGTCATGACCCCTGTGACCCTATTTGACACCAATTTTACAATATCGAATCCCCATTGGCCAAGGAGTCTGCACACAAAATTTTAGCTCCCTAGAGCAAGTGGTTCCGGAGTAGAAGACGAAAATGCGAAAAGTTTACAGACGGACGGAGGGACGGACCCCGGACACCATGCCATGCAATAAGCCCATCGGGCCTTTCAGGCCAAAAGAGCTAAAAATGCGGGTGCAAGGCACAATTCAAATATTCATTGTAAGATCAGACTAGGTTGTAGTGACCTAAATGCCGATAAATTTTGATAATTTTCTTCAAAATACTTCCACGTGTAAATGTGGCTATCATTTTGAGGATGCCATTCATCATCCTTTTATACGATGTCCATATTTTGTTTCTTCTACGAGCATGGTTGTGATTTACAATTGATTTGATATTTAAGTCATGAAATTTATCAAAGTACAAACACTACAATACAAGCAATACATTGTTGCGGAATCCTGTACTCTACATTATCAACATCATTAGACATAGACGCGCCTATTCCATTCCACTGATAGGGATGCATATTATGACTGTAGGCAAACTACAACTCCGACGATAGGCAATGTCACACTCAACTGACTGTAGGCCTAACCGTCAAACAGTATCATAAACTATGGCATGGATAACCCGAACATCATTCACTTATGACTCCGAACAGTGTACATGGTCTTTCTAATAGGTTATCTAGTTAACCTAAACAAACTTTAACTATAAAGTAAGCATAGAGAACGAGTAATATATATATATATAGAACCTCACCCATCAGTCTTCCGACATCTGTATGTCTAGGACATGTTTTACTTGTACCAGCAGGTGTTGATCTATTTGATATCACAGGACACGAGGATGGTATTCTATAATCATTCTTCATTCATTACGGTCAATGAAAATAGTGCATCTACAATGCGTTGATGTCATAGCATTGTGACGTCACCATGTATATGTCTGAAGAAGCTGTGTGATGTTATGGAAGGAAAGGCATTGTGCAAAATCTACTAAGTCTCTCTCTCTCTCTCTCTCTCTCTCTCTCTCTCTCTCTCTCTCTCTCTCTCTCTCTCTCTCTCTCTCTCTCTCTCTCTCATCATAGTAAATAATTATGCTCTTTTACTAACGTCCATGGTCTACATGTAAAGAGAACATACAATTTCAAAATGCCAGTTACTTCCACTTAAATCTCTTTACGATACCGATTTACCTTATAGTGTTATTCTGATAGAGCTATAAGTAATTGCGGTCATTGAATTACTGCTGTTTGAAATGACCTTTGGAAATGGAAATAATGAATCTAAAGGTCGAGTGTAGGAAATAACAGTAATTACTCCACAGTGGACATTCCAGTGGCGAGGAGTTGAGGGCAGATAGCTAACGCAATGTACATTCCACGTGTTTTTGTTTCACTTCTCCTCTGGGAACTGACTTCCACTGCGGTAAGTGTCTAAATCGGATGTGTAGTTATAATGTATATAGCCGAAGTAGTGTTCTAGTGTTTAGGATACAACCTCAACCAAATTGAACAATTCCCATAATAGGAATCTCAGTACATAGATGTAAGCGAGAATGTTTTGCAGTTTCCGTTTGAAGTGAGCAAACATAAATCCTCGGCAATGTTTAACATCAATGTTAGCACGGGTACCGAGAAAATTTGACATGACATATTGAGACCATCAACTCAAGACAAAGTGACCATGATTATAAATAGATTATAAATTTACAAATAGAAGTTTCGTCTTAATGTAACTACATGTATACCATCAATATTGAAAGGAATAAAACACAACGAAAACGAGTTTCGCAAACAAAGTGTAATATGAAATTTCGATATTCATTTGTGCAAGGTCATCGAAATAAATGGTTGTTAAGAAATGAAATGCACAGAAACACACCGGGGTTACAAAAAATGACACTCGACAATAGAACTGTTAAAACAGAATGTTATTCACAATCACACGGTGTACATAGTCATTGTAGGGTTGCCTTAGTAATGAGGATGCCCATTAACAGCATATATATACACATGTGTATAAATTCTTCGACACATGTATGACATCAGGGCCGTGTTCAAGAGAGGTTTCAAAGCTAAATTAGCGATTATTTTTAAACCTCTCTTGAACGCGATTGCTCAATGTAGCGCTACGTAGCAAGGCGAGCAAACTTCGAGGAATTTGCACTGTATCGTTCAAGAGAGAATGAGCGCTGCTTGAGCGCTAGTTTAGCGCTACATTGAGCGATCAATGAGCAATTTAAGCGCTCGCTGTTATTGAACGGAACCCAGGTGTCCAATAAGGCCTCTACCTCCTCGACAGGCTTGTTTCCAAAACGGTGTTGGTCCTTTACGCTAGCTCTTCTACATTACGCCTTGCTTTCTAAATTATTATGATACAATCACTTTGGAAAAGTTCAGGGTCCATGCAGCTGTCGATTATAAGTACTTAAGCTAGTGTACATTCAAGGCGAGTTTTCTCGAATGATTATTTTTACTCTGGTCATCCTCGTGTCGTGTACCATGTTGCACTGTAAATCTGACAATTTAAAAAAATTAGATGAGCTAATGATGATAGACACAAATGAAAATTTGCTCTATGCCCATTTAAGCTATACATTCATCATACATGCACTGGTTGTGAAGACATGATTACAAATCTCAGCCATTTATCTTTAAACCAGATCCAGTGAAAAAACGTTTAAAAGTTTAAGTGGATTCAAATTATTCATTAAGGTGAGTTGCAAATAAGTTTTCACAATGTCATGTTTCCTTCTTCTCATAAATCAGTAAACCAGATATAATAATTTAGAATCGTTCAAGTTTTAAAAAAAATGTCAGTAAATCATATTTACCTATATAAAATAGATGCAATGTCCAATGGTTAACATTAAATATTTTATTCAGATTGTGTCAAAGCCATTTTTCGGCCAGCACAAAGACTCTGTGACAATAGTGTCGGTTGCCACCGAACATCTCCAACCAGAAGGCTGGAAGGTTAGCGTCATCTTCAGGGCGACCAACACTCCCCAGCTGCTATGGGAGGTGGACGGACAGGCTGTGCTCCGTGAGTCTCTGTTCGCCAACCTTCTGCACTTACCTACCAAATACTCTCAAATGTCAGTAGTTGACAACAAGGATTTGATGCATTAGGTCAGCTTCAGGGGCAGTTTATTGAAATAAACGAAAACATCTGAGGAACAAGTTTTTAAATAGCTTATGTTTCAATCACCATCCACCAAATTTGTAATAAATAGAATAACGATGTACGCTGTTGTTAGATAACACAGCCGGCGATTGCCGCTCTTTTGAAATAGGTTTGATATTACCTATTGTAAAATTGTAAAGTTCTTATACGTTTTATTTCAGACTACGACACGCGGTATATGAGCATGTCAAGGTATGACAGTGCAGCTCTGAGTTGCTGGGAGACGGGCGTGGATCCGAGGGTACGGCTCAGTGTGGTGCTAGGACAGTATCAGGAGACGGTTACTGTCAGACCAGCCCGCGGCTCCACCGGACTGCACCAAGTGACCAACCACTCCCTTACTCTGACCCGCAGTGAGACTCTCACGTACACACCACAGGACGAGGAAGATATATTTGTCGGAGCAGAACTCTGGGTGGAGGACGTGGCGAGATTTGATACTCTCAACCTGCAGGGCATGCTCGTACTGCCCGACTACTGCAGTCGCCCTGTCCGCCCTCTCTTTGCTAGGTCCTCAAGCCCAGAGTTGATGACGGTGAATCAAGTAGACACAGCCAGCAATAATCACTCCCTGTCTTCACGCTTTCACATCACGTGCGTCTCAAAGCCAGCTCAAAAGCAAGGTATACTAGTTATTCGCTCGGAGTTTGGCACAAGCTCCAAAAGTGATCCCGTTGAAGGTGTTGATACGATTAGACGTCTCTTCTTTAAACCTGCTCCCCATTTCCAAGATTACATCATAAGAAATACAGTGATGTTTATTGGCTGGAAACACGAGATAATTGCTGACAGTTTTTCCGACGTTGACGTTGGTGTCTATGCTATAGGTAACCCAACTCCACGGATAATGCTTGCAAAAAATGGAGTCGACGTGACTACAATGGTGGAGCGAAGAGACATCGAAGAAACATACTTCAAACACGCCATCTTCCGCTTCAGGAACGTAAGCCAGTCCGAGTCAGGGATCTACATCTGCACAGCACTGGCAGGGGATGGCCTGAGTAAGCAGACCTTCACACTGTACGTCCGCGCTCCCTGTACTGCTTAGATACACAGGGACACTAGACACTAGACACTAGATCCCAAGCAATAAAATAATTTCTTCACAAACATGTTTTTTTTATATTTTAGTTCGAATCATGAGTACCAAGTATTGTCATCATTGATGCCCTTCCAAAAAACAAGTCAGAGATGTTTTCGTTTGCTGATGATGTTTTGAAGGTACGACATTCACAGACATGTTTGACATTTACAGGTATCTGAGACTTTCACATGTGCGTTCTACATTCAGGTGTATGTTTGACATGCACGTTTATGTTTGACATTCACCAGCATGTTTGACATTCATAAGTTGGTATGTTCAACATTCACTATTGGGTTTGGTACTCACCGATATTTTCTACAGTCGTTATGACATTTCTATCATTTTAATATTCAGATCTATTATGCAAACCTGCTAAAGATTTTAACTAGCCATCAAATCTCAGCCTTGTGTTGTCGTGTTGTCATGAATAATTGATATTGTTTCTTATGGACACTAACTTATCATCATCGTGATAATTATCCGGTATACTCGAAATGTGAAAATACAATGTGTCCATTATGAAAGTAATTGGAAATGTTCTGCATTATACATCAATTCAATAAAGAACTTACATTATTAAGCAAGCTAGAAGTACTTCTCCTTAGCTAATCTGTTTTTGAACAAGGCTGACGACTATTTGATGCGACCTTATAAAAAATAGATGGATGTGGATGCGAATCGGACATGTTTCTGCTGTCAAATCAGTTGATACACACGACTGTGCCTTCATTACAGTTGGCCTGGTAGTGCAGTGGTTAGCGTGTTTGGCTTCAGATCCAAACACCCAATACTATCACCCGGGCTTTACATTCAACCAGAGCCTCAGCAATTTTGTAGAGAACAGTTCCACACGCAGTAAGGTATGAGTGCAATGCTACGACGCATCTCGGAGAAGTGCCACACATGGTTCGCTAGATCCTAAGGTTTCACTGTGATGCATAGCCACAGTTGTGTTGTCGTCTTTCTCGCATCATATCACCTTCCCTCACTTTTTTAGTTTTTAACCCCAAGGTAAAACCCAAGGCGTTAATGTGGCGCAGCACATATGTCCGTCCGTCCGTCTCGAAAACGGTGTTCTGAAATCAACTCCTCCCACAGTTTTTGACTAATCTTTCTGGAACTTTACACATGCCTTGGTTAGACATAGTTAAATCACACTTGTGACATCATCCTATTGTTCTGTCACTCCATTATTTTTCAGTAATGGAGAGTTACACATCACATCATATTTTTTAAGTATAAATTTAATTACTTAAACTTTTTAAAGCAATTTTGATAAAATAGCAATACTTTGAGTGTAATTTAAGTAGGGTAATGTCCTCGTAACTCTCCATTCCTTAAAAATAATGGGCCTCGGCCCCTGCGGGGCCTCGGCTCCATTATTTTTAAGGAATGGAGAGTTACTCGGACATTACCCTCTACGTAATACACATATTCCTTGATTTTGAGTGCTCGCCTTTCTGACATTGGGTTAAACTGTACCTTAGCATGGCTAAAACTTTTGACACGTCTTTGAAGCTTGACATATGTGTTTCCTTTTACATAAGACCATTGAATAAGATATAATCCTTCGTAAATTACCCTTTCATTTCAACTGCTTAGTTGGTCGACATTATGTTTTAATTATCTTATATGATATGTGTTTGCTCAGACGGTGACTTGATTGAAACTATGAGAAATGTGGTCAGAGGTTAACAAGTTATATACCCATATTTACAATCGGATTGCTAAGCTAACAAATGTATTCATGGCAGGTATAAATATTACATTGAAACTGATTTCGTTACGTTGGTTATATATGTAATTGGAAGCTGACACCCAGCACGCTTTCATGTGAGGGATAAACTAGTAAACTACCTATTTGGATATCTGGGTTGTACAGGTTGAATTTGAGAATATGTACATGTCGCTATTTACAGGAAAAATAAGCCAAAACGATAAAGTGTCAAACGAAAGGATGTATTATTGCTTATAATTTGTGTTCCACGTATTTATGTGTTTATATCTCTTAAAATATATTACTGATGAATGCATATTTGTTTGTTCTTAGTGTGGAATATCCTCCACGAATCTGGAACAAAACCTTCAAAATAATGTTGTTTTTTATCATTTTATTTCTTTTTAAAATACATAGACATATAATACACATCCTATTCATAATAGAAAGGTCAACAACGTAAGCAATTTTAAATATTGGTACAGACCAACTGCAAAATAATTTCACAAAAAGTTCACACAAAAGTATACAGGTTCACAAGTTCTTTTTTCCTGGCATCATACATTCATTGAAGTTGCAGTGTGTTTCAGTCTTTAACAAGATGATGGCATATAGACCAGAATATCATGAATTTTTAGTAATTGCAATTGGAGTAACATATGAGTTTATCAATCTCGTATACATTTTAAGGCTTGTTTAAATTGATTTGCGGTAAAGAGCCCTTTAACTTTGATATGTATATGTTATACTTTACTGTCGTTATAATAAGGTTTAGAACCATATTTCGTTTTTCGGGATATCCGAGAGATATGTGGCGTTTTGAGAAGTTCAATGTAGAGTCTGTTTTTGCTCTATCCATATTTTAACTCTACCCCAAATATTATTCACTATCGGGCAATCATAGAACATTTGTACTAACGTTTCCACAAATGTTGTTAATTCTACTATCCAACGAAATTTAGAATATGTGCATGTGTACCCTAAAATATGAGTTTGAAAAAAGTTTTTGTTTCATTGAGAATAGTGTTGTAAACCTGTTTTTTTTCTATGACAGCGTGTTACATGCTTATCTCTTCTAATCGCAATTGCAAGTCAATTTTCAAATCTGTATTGAGACAATGTTACAATGTCTCATTATGTCATACTTTAATTATTCAGAAGGAATCGTGAAAAAGGTTTTTTGAAAAGAACGTTTTCCAATTGACATACGTTTAGGAACATCATGTTAAATACATGACTTGTACATCCGTCTGAAGTCAGACTGGCATGTTGTCATTTCTTGATTAGTTTCTCTCTTAGCATCTGGCAGGTTCGCTGTGGCGATAAGAAAGTATGTGTTATACTTGTTAAACGCCATTGAAGATGTTTTGTGAAGACATGTGATGCATTAAAACGAGCTTTAAATAATATATGATCCATACACGTGTTAGTTGCTATGCGTTATATTAACTTTCATCTTTTACTTATTTAAAAAAGACACTTGTTTCTTAGAACATGTATGTGTTTTTTCTATTTCATATACATGATTAATGTCCGCAATTGCCTTTTGTGTTCAAAGTTAGATTTCACATTTACAGTCGGGCCAGTACTATATCAAAATACAGAATGGTTGAAGGAAATGTTAACGTCTTCAGCAGAAGTACTGAATACGTGTCTTAATTGAAAAGCGTAACATTGAGAAAATACATTTTCATTAAATCAATGGAAAGAGATGGTTTTACTATGTGCCTTTGCCGATGTCATTATTGTTATTATCAAGCGATGTTGAATAAACTATTAACTGCAATGTAATGATAGGTTAATATAAACTTATAGATATATGCATTTATTTCATTTCAAATGTATGTTCACTACTTAATGTTTTCAAAACAATAAGTATGAATTAAATATGGAGTTAACCTTTTTACGTTTTTAAGTTTAACCAAACGAATTGAGAAATGCAGCATTGTTTAATTTATCCAGGGACATGCGCAATCTATGACTTGCGAAAGAAGTTGCAAACAACCACAACATCGACAAGAAACATTTCCGACCTTAAGCTTCGGGCTATTCTTCGTGGAAGATTAATTGGGTCTGGTGAGCTTAATAAGAAACTTGATCTAATAACATTGAGCAAACAGTAGTTCAAGCGAATAATGAATATGGGTGTTACTAGTTTGTAATTAATAACTTCACGAGGGAACCATCAACTATTAACATCAATTCTGATATCCATAATATCACCCTATGATAAACACAGCTTTTTCCGAGGCTATTATTGCAATATTTCGGTTATGAATGAAGTAATGATATTAGAGTTTCACAGACATCGGTTACAATCACACTCTCACACTGAGCATACCTCTCACAATCTTGGTAGTTACTATATTTACTATCTGTATCACTGCTGGTACGGTAAGCAGAATGTACGCAGTTGGACACCATAGCAATCATATTAAAGTACACCTTAAAGGTGCTGTAGCAATTTTTCTCCCGCATATCTTGTTTTCTCAAATTTGCTATTTATTATTAAAGTTTATACAATATACTGGTACTGGTGTGAGTGTTTACTAGGTATCGCTACGTCAATCAGATCACTTGAACTACCTTCGAGCGGCCATTTTAATGTGAACACCTTAAAATGGCCGCTCGATGGGAAATGGACACGCATGGCTTAACCGAACAAGGTACATTCGTTTAATAACTCTTTTTTATTGATTCAGCGATTGGTAACATTTATTCTCTTTGAGAGGTCACTTTATTTGTGTAGGAAACACGTGCTACAGAGCCTTTAAAGGGACACTGCGTCGAGGATAAAAATGAGTCTCATCTTTATCTCACTAAGCTGATTAGAGTGTCTGCTAACGAGTTACGCTTCACTTCACTGTCTACATGCAGTAGATTTTATTACCAGTTACAACAATTGTCTGAAATGCGGTGTCTGTGACTTGTTAGCAGACATGGTAATCAGCATAGGTAGATGCACATGATCTGATTTTTATTTTCGACGCGGTGCCCCTTTAAGGTTGATTTATGACAATATAATACACACAATGCACAAAACATTCAGTTCGCCGTGAATTGTTTCATCAAATTAGACTGGACTACTACAAGCAGTCAGTCACTGCATCAGTTCACAGGTATCTTGATTGTATTTGCCTGTGAAGTAGCTTGACCGAACGCAGCAGTAATACGAATCTCCTTATCACAACACTATTGTGAAGGAATCATCCGTATGGAAAATAACTCCCACTAGAGGGTAACAACGTTTTAACATTTTCATTGAACAAAACACTGATGCACGTTGTCAATATATACTAACTTAAATATTAATCTCATGTGTAAGAACGTTATTCTCGCTACTGTGAGAATGACATTGACCGGTTCTGCACAGAAAAGAACGTCTTCAAACACGCTTATCGATGCCATAAAACACACTGATTATAACGGGAGAGACGGTCAGCATAAATACAGTCGGGAATGATGATTATTGGTCGAATATTGGTTAAACCTTTGATTCAAGAAAATTTTACCAAACTAAGGTCTTAAACATAATTCTTATTTCGTTCCAATTAAACGTCAATATTTATTATGATACATTAACATGATCATTGATGATATGTTCAGCGAGTGATGGGTATGATTATAAAATCAAATGTACTATCGGTTGTCTTCCCTTTGATCCATTGAGAAACTATATGTTACTATATTAACTCTCCTGACAAGTTTCATGTGATGTTGCAATCAATCCGTCTACCAATCCAATACCTTGTCATATCTAGTACTCATATGACATATTGAGTTGGTATTGATTATCTAGTGTTGCAAATGTTACTAGGCTATTTTGGTTCGTGTAAGAAAATCAATTTACTTGTCTCATATATGGGCATTTGTCCTTTTCTTTTTTTGTGGTGCCTTAGAATTCTTTCTTGTAGGTATTGCATTTTTGTAATACTGAATGTGTCTTGAAATACCTTCTGTATGGTATTGTATAAATACTCGACCGAAACAATTTCTAAGGATTACACAAACGTGACCTCGATTAGCAGGATGCTATGCGTGTATGTATTAATAACAATATTGGTCCTGCCGGCCACAGTCATTAAAGTGCATGCATTACTAAAAATGTAAGCTCGTTGTTTTATACATTTAGTACCTGGCTATTATATATTATGCTCTTTTCTGGGCGGTTTTTGAAGCACTCCGTGCTTACGGGCTAAAGGTTGACGATATTTCTTGAAAGAGAAAACATGCATGCTCTCTTTGTTGACAAACTTGTTACTAGGGTACTGGCATGGGTGTGGGCATAGGCATGGGTCACTTAATATCACTTCTTAAAGCCACGGTAGCACACCTTTTGACTGTAGTGTGAACAATCCAGGACTTATTATGCATTGTGTTCCCTTGAAGCTGTCTATTGATGCAATAAAATAATTAAATTTCTCTTTCATTTACCTGTAATCGATAATTAAAACGTCGAAGTGGAAGCATCTAAAGTAATAAAGTTGTCACATATGGAGTGTATACAGACCTATACGTACAGCGATAACTGTAGCATGCACTGTTATGATGACTGCCAAACTGGATACATTCATACGTTTCATATCACTAACATCCTGGTACACTGCTGAGGTTTTGGAGGCTAAGAGGGAGAAGCATAATGCTGAACGTCGCTGGCGCAAGTCCAGACTAGTGATCCGTCGTCAGCTGTATTGTGCGGCAAGGAATAATGTCACCAAGTGCATAAGAAAGGCCAGATAAGAGCATATCCATAGGGAGATCGAAGCAAACTCTCAAAACCCTAAACATCTGTTTTCCACATTATTTAAGCTTTTGGGGAAAACAACCGATGTGACTCTACCACAAGGTGTCTTTCAAACTACTGCCGAAGCTTTTAACAGCTATTTCATCGACAAAATCGCCAAGTTACGTCACTCTCTAGGAGCGATGTGTGAAGATATCTCATCACAAGAGTTTACCGGCCAACCACTCATGTCTTTTGATCCTGTCTATGATGTGGACATCAGAAAGATCATAATGACATCAAAGATCACATGTTGTCAACTGGATCCTGTACCCACCAAGTTTTACGTGAAAATTTTGGATACTATCCTACCAACAGTTACCACTATTGTCAACAAAAGTCTGGAAACTGGCATTTTCCCTGACTGCTATAAAACCGCTGTGATAAAACCACTCATTAAGAAGCCTACCTTAGATTCTGAGCAGCATTCAAATTATCGGCCCGTTTCAAACCTACCATTTCTCTCTAAAGTGTTGGAGAAGGTGGTGAAACACCAGATAATGCTACATCTGAACAAGTTTCAGCTGATGGACAAACACCAGTCCGCATACAGACCGTCACACAGTACCGAAACAGCTCTCAACTGTGTACTAGATGAGATCATCAGTATTGTAGATTCCAACAGCATTGCCATGCTTGTTATGTTGGACCTTTCATCGGCATTGGATACCATTGACTATGATAGGTTGTTGGATCGATTGCATTCCCATTTTGGTTTCACTGGAAATGTTCTAAAATGGTGTCACTCCTACCTAACTGACAGGACTCAGTCTGTACAGATTGGTGAATATCAATCATCAACATCACTGCTCAAATGTGGCGTACCCCAGGGGTCGGTCCTGGGACCAGTCCTTTTTACGATGTACACTCAATCCTTGGGTCATCTTATTGCAAGCATTTCTATGCTGACGATTCACAGTTGCTTGACAAATTAGACCTGTCAGAGATTAACCAAGCCTCCTCCATACACAACATGGAAAAGTGTCTCAGTGGTGTCAAGTCATGGATGACAGTGAATATGCTGAAAATGAATGACAGCAAAACAGAGGCAATATTGTTTGGTCCACCTTGTAGACTGAAAAAATGTCACTTTGATCATCTTGTGATTGGCGATTCCTCGATCCCTTTCTCCAATGTTGTGAAAAATCTCGGAGTCTTCTTGGATAGTAGTCTATCTATGGAAACTCACATTAATCAGCTATGCAAGACTATCCACTACCACCTCCGTAACATATCCAGCATCCGCCATCAACTGACCCAAGACACCACTGCTCTGCTTGTCCGCTCAGATTAGATTACTGTAACAGTCTACTCACACGTGCCTCCAAAACCCAGATAAAGCGATTACAATCTCTCCAAAATAAAGCTGCTCGTCTTGTGACCCGCTCCAAGCGATCCTGTGACATCTATCTTGTTCTAGACTCCTTGCACTGGTTGAGGATCCAGGAGAGAATCGACTTCAAAGCACTCACTCTCGCCTACCAGTGTGTAAACTCCAAGCTCCTTCCTACCTATGTGATTTACTTACACCATACACTCCTGCTCGTGCTCTCAGATCCAGTAACCAACACCAACTGGATACTCCAACATTCAGACTCAAGACATTCGGTGCCCGCTCCTTTGCTTCAGTTGCATCATCTCTTTGAAACTCTCTTCCACTTCACCTCCGTACAGCTCCCTCTCTTCAAGCCTTCAAGCGCAACCTCAAAACTCATCTCTTCAGCCGCTACAAAAATTGACTCTCCTATTCTCATCATTTTTAATCATGTGACTTTTGATATGTTTCAGTTTATATCTCTGTATGCGCATTGAGCATACCCCTTTGTGGTATGGAGTATTGCGCGTTACAAATATCCTCATTATTATTATTATTATTATGTATCGTTTGTTTATATCCAACAATGCAGTTAGAAGTACGTACATGTAGATGTGTATGTATCCAATAGTTGGCTGTCATAGTCATAAACTGAAAAATAACTAACACATTTTATTATTAATTTTTCACAAATCACAACGAGATCGAACTGTGAGTTGAGTTTGACTGACACTACCATTAATGAGTTCACGATATGTTTTGAATTAGATGCAAAAACGTGCATCAGACAGACAGACAGAAGCTTTATTCAGTAATTTAGGTCATATGACCTATAATACAGTTTTGGTCTTTTGCCATTTTACAGTCATGTGAAAATGCTATACACTCATTTTTCTAATAACATTGACACAGATAGTATAATATAGGAATTTATAGAATTCAGCAAATTTACCATTACTTGTTCATCTTGTGCACAGTTGAAATCATAGGTAAATATCTGTTTCTTAAAAATTCATACTAACTATAGGTGAGAAGAACATGAAATTCATTTTCTACACAGCCTTCATTACGGTAATGACATAAACTTCTATTTTCGTCCTGGACATTTTTTTCTAAGAGTATTAACATTAAACTTGTGTAATGATATTCGTAATTTACAAATGACTCTTCTTTTATACTTGAATAGTGGCACAGAAACCTTGAGGATAATAATTGACAATGCCAGTTTTGCTAGAATATAACATGCAATCTTTGCTTAAGAATTGAAATAAATAACTTGTCATTTCCAACATCTTGAAATAGCCAAGCAAGAGAAAATCCAGACATGAAAAGAATATTTCTAACATCTGAAACCCAAGAATCTTTACCATTTTCATTTTTTTGAAATATAATAACAATGAAGAGGTAATTTATTCGAATTCATACGGAGTAACTTTATCCAATACGTAATAGCCCATAACTGTGATGAAACAAATGTACTGGTACGACCAGTTTCTCCTAAAATAGCCTTGTAAGAGGCATATTTACCCACACCTAAGAAATGTTTAAAATATAAAGCATGAATTTTTTCAATGGAGTCATTATATTTAACTCCCAATATTTCGGAACCATATAAAAGGATTGGAGCTATTTTTCTGTCAAATATATTAGAAACAACTGTAAAAGATGTAAATTTCTTTCAAAACATTATATACAGGAATCAGTGCTTAAGATGCTTGCAACGCCAGCTGTTTGCAGGCTGCCGACCATGACAGTCTAGGTGATACGTTCAATCCTAAGTATTTATAGCAAGAAACGATATTTACTGCCTTATTACAAAATGTCTATTTTTCAAATTTATTGACTATACCACCGTTTCTAAAAACAATAACACCTGTCTATTCCAAGTTTACTTCAAGGCCCCATTTCTCCCAATATGACTGGAGTACATTTAACTGTTCTTGGAGGCCGCTAGCTGTGTTTTGCATCATGATATTTCGATCAAACATTTGAAATATTTAATACAGATATACATACAGAAAAAAACAAGCTGTTGAACGTTATTTTAAAAAAATGTGCCCATTGTGATGTGATTTCTTGTTTGACAAATTGTGCCTTACTCACTCTTTTAACTGTTCCAATTTTCCAATGAGCAAGTTATACGAATTTGAAGTCTTATCCAATGCGACGATTTGTATTCAAATCTTCAAAATGTCTTCCTGGCTCGCATTTGGTATTCTTTCCTAATTAGCATATTTATGATAATACATCTAAATAGATTTAAATACTATACATCGAGTATTGTAATGTAGAAGACGAAACGACTACCCAACATATGATTCTAAAAATAACAAATATAGCTATAGGATATACCGGGTAAGTTTTCATAATTGCCATGGTAATTAAAATCTTTCTAAATCAACTTGCATTTGTATTGGCTGACGGACCTTCATAACGCCCATGAATTGTTCAGTTGTCAACTTTCAAATAAATCACATAGATGAACTGAACTGCCATGACGCGTTGGTTTTATGACGTCATTTATATTGAGGGCATTAAGTGACGTAATTGCATTCTTATCATGTTGTGTAACTGATATATTTCTATTTCACATTTTACTTATTTATTTTCATTATGCGAAAAAAATTACAAATATTGGGAGCATGTTTTACAATTCGATGTTTACACAAAAAAATGATCTTTGGTCAGAAATATAATAATAAACAACTTGACAATTTCGGATTGTCGGTCCTTTGAAAATTATTGTGTCAAACTCTCTGCTGAAGGTCTAGTTTATAAGAAGGTTAGTGTGCTCTATTGAGAACATCTCATTTATTTATACATATATATAGTACATACTTGTATATTCAAACGATATCTTAGGCATTTGAGAGTATTTATTTTCTATGTGTAAGGCATGCTATAAATAGATTGACGGATTTTCTAAATGTGTTTTACTAGAAAAGGCGGTAATGATACAAATTTATGAATATTGTGATGTGTAAATTAATATTTCTTAATATACTTATCTCTTAAAATTTGATGAGCAAAGGAAAGTATGCCCATCTTCAATTAAATTGCAAATTTGACAAATTCGATCTTCTCTTTTTAATCCAGTATATCTTCCTGTTTCTATCTGCAAATAATCGAAAAAGCAACGGAATTTTGTAAGGGAGATCATACATTTCCGAACATTTAATGAGAATAAATAACGTTCATTATATATGGATTGTTTAAACATTTTGTAATAACAATATTTATTTGATACAGATAAGTGGTAAAGCCAGCCTTGTAAATAAAATATCTTGTAGCCTTTGTTTAAAGGATATTAGAAACTTTGAATGAGAGTCTAAACATTGTTCGATCCATATATTACTGACACCAGTTTAAAATATAAAAAAATTAATAGCTGTAACCAAATTATATTTTCCATTTTTATCATATTAAATCATCATGTTATAACACATTTTTGGCAGTCTATTGGATGGCATACTTACAAATGTAGTATGTTCAACCAATATCTTATTACTTTTACTTTTGATTCTAATATAATGGAAATCTGCCACATTCGCCATACACCATTGAAGTAGTAACTTTCACGCCAAGAAATATTTTAATAGAATACAAATATATCCTTTCTATTACACGAAATGTTTGAAGTCCCAACATATCAGAGCCGTAAATGAGAATTAGGCTGATCTTAGCATAAACAATTTTAAAGAAGGATTTATGTGACATGTCGTCTATAATATAAATAATAATCAGTATTTTCAGGGGCCACGATAGGTGCTTTGTAAAAATAAACACCTAAATATTTATAGCAAGTAGTTGTTTTAATCAGTTCATCTTTATAATACCATTCTTCCTTTGCAGCAAGTTTATTCCCATTCTGGAACTCAATGATCTTAGTTATATCGATATTAGCAGTTAGTTTATATTCCTTACAATATGTTTCCAATTCATTTGTTTCTGCTTGTAGTCCTCGCACAGTGCTTGAGAAGAGTATTATATAATCAGCAAATAATAGAAGAAATAGCTGTATTATATCTGGATGTAGCTGTTGCCATTAGAACAGTTTTCCTTGATCTCTACTGTTAGTTCGTCTATAAAGAATGAAAATAAAAATGGGCTCAGGACACATCCTTGCCTAATTTGGCTCTCATATGTTTCAGATATTTCATTGTTGTTTCTCACACACATATTTACGTTCTCATAAAAACTTCGTAGCAGTTTACTCATTTTACTGCTCACGGAATGATTATCTAGAAGATTCCATAATTTTTCTCTGAAACGACTTTGCAAAATCTACCGAAAAAAGAAATGTAGAACCTTATATATAATAAAATAACCGATGAATGTATGAAACATTCTGCAAGGGTATTATCTATTCCGGATGATTTATTCAGTTTTAATTGCCCAATATTATTGAGGATGTCTTCTCGTGTTACAGGAGCGTCTAGAATTTCATTGATCATTGATCACATAAATGTACTTGATCATGATTGATTTTTATTGGACAGGTCACTGACATGATTATCTAAAACATCGTTGCTTTCAGATGTAAAACAATGTTGTAAAATGAGAATACCATTAATATCAATGTCATCAATGTCTGGCTAGCTTTAATTTTTTCAGAGAGGACCAAAAATGTTTAGAATCGTTGATACTTTCTTCTAATTGATGTTGTTTCAATTTCATATATTGTGTGATTAATTTATTGTTTTCTGAAACACAATTCATGCGTTGATGACCACGTAGTGCCTTTTCTATTTTATATCAATAATGAAGGCACAGGCTAATAACTGATAGGAACAATTCCTTTACAGAGAGTATTCATAATACTTTCAAAACTAAATGCTACAAAGTAACATCAAATTTGACAAACTCTAGATATTTGGTCATTTTGTGTCCCATTCTTGAATTGTAAGATACATTGTTATTTAGTTTTCACATGAACACATTCATATTCAATTTTTAAGATTACATTGCTGATATACAACGCACTGAAATGTAAACAGTTATTTAAATAATAGTGTAATAAATTAGGGTTTACTGTGAGAATGAATCATTGAGAGTGTATCTAAGTTGTGGAAATCAGTTAATGGCACGATGGAAAATTCAATCTTCATAAGATACACAAACTCTGTTTATAAGTTCCTTTTAAATGTAAGTCTTTAAATCTGTTTTCTGTATTGGTTTAATATGACACACGACCAGTTTAAGTGATACTTTCAACTATAATAGGTGTTTCATGAAGTTTCATAGCCACCATTGGGTTAAACTAAATAATAAATGTAATATTATGATTTTGAAGTACAATTTATACTGCATTGTTGATATTTATTTGAAACATATTTGTACGTTGAACATAAGATTTACAGTTGCACTGAAATCAGATATGTAAAATTTCAAAACTACTCCAAAGATATTTTATTATGGAAGCTAAGAAGTCATTTGTGTGTGTATTTTAGATCCCTCAACCATGCACAATTTCGGAATTGCAATATCGTCCTCCAGTCGTATTTGCTGCCAATGTTTCTACTTACAAACATATACAGGTAAATGTGACAGACATGTTGTCTCACTGTGTGTTATCTCTGTTGATGCAACTAAGACGAAGACAGCTCGTCCATGAATAGTATTGAACAAAGCACCCACCTGCCAGACAGAGCCTTGGTTGGCGCCAATGGTAAAACAGTTTCATCATGTATTATGAACATGAGTAGTCCAATCAATATGGTGCATTTATCTCTTGACATTCACACCAGGGGATTTTACATCTGGCTTGTAAGCTTCTCTGTTGCGACTACGTTAAAATAAAATTATCTGTGAATAGTATTGAAAGAACCAGTATTGGAAGAACCGCAATCCTGTCAAACAGAAACAATTAGAATTTCCTGAAGAGGATTCCGTGAAGTCTTCCAACAGCCTAGTCAATACATCAATAGCATAAAGTGATAGAACTACTGAAGTCGGTGTTGATAAACTTTTTCATAAAACTCTTCCCAAATCCTACCAGTTTAAGGCATTTATTTCTTCATTTCTTCATTTACAAATATTAGCTAGGTAACTTAATGTACATGTTAAGATACACATTGGTGCACCAACTTATACGAACCTGCTCACTGTCACTTCTATTTATAATTCCAAACAGAATGAGACAATTCCATGATCGAGGTGTCTCAATGTCAGTCACTCCTCCAAAATGCTACTATTTTAGGATGACAATTCCTTCATTATAAAATGTTAGGTAACTTATTAACTTTTGGGATACAAACAAGCCCATCAACTTATACCAAATAAATTTAAACGTTCATTAAAGTACTAGTATGAATGTTCACAGGTGACTTACGTGATCAACAGATACATTGTACATGTCACAACTACTAACATTCTAGATTGCAGGATTAAAGATGCAGGATTTGTTTTTTACCTTTCATATTCTTCTTATTTATGAATTTATAACACGTAAGGTAAGTAAATATTTATACCTGAGATTTTTGCATGTCCTTACCGTTACAGTGCCTACCACATTCAACTAATATCTATCTGAAGCCAAACAATGCTAAATACCTCAGATGGGGAAATCACTTCAAATCATGTACTGAATAACTTTTAGGGACCAGTAATTGTTTTAAAATTGGTTTTGCTATAGGCTGTCCATACCGCTACGGTCACAGACGTTACACTTGGGATTGTAACATTAAGGACATATATGTGTAACGGTAGTGACATTTTGGTAGTGTATTGGATTGTTTTTAATAACAAATTTGAATATTGAAATTCATATAAGTATTTTAAAATTTGATTTTTATTCCATTTGTAAAAACTTAAAGAATGTTTTAGATGATAAACTTCTTATAAGGCAGATGGCCTCAAAGTTTAATTTATTTGTAACGGTTAGGACACATTTTGCAACAGTAGTGACATTGTTGCATTTTGTTGGGGTTTAAAAAGTAATTTGAATACTTATGTTTATAAAAATGTTGTAGAATTTTTTCCTTCCAGTTGAAAAAGCTAAAACAATATTTTAGATAATATATTTCTTAAAGGGCAATTAACCTCCAAGCTTGATTATTTTTGTAACGGTAAGGACATTTGTAACGGGAGTGTCGTTGTGGTACTTTACTGATTCTAATAAACTTTAATAGATTGATAAAAAAAATGTATTTAAACGTTTTAGTGTCATATTGTTTAGATACATTCAAGTGTAAGAAAATTGTATTTAAAAAACGTAAAATAGGACAGTTGGCCTCAAAGTTTATTTTTGTAACGGTAAGGACAGATAATTGTAACGGTGTTGGCATTTTTGTAGTTTGAAAAAGCAAAATTTATCATTTAGAAAATTTCCTTCAAATAAGTAAAAAACAAAATCAATTATGATAGTTCATGTGTGGTAATGAATTAAGTATTGATGATACATTTCAGTTTTAAGATAATTAATGTCAGATATGTAAATGATGATTAAATTGTGTCATTTCAGATTAAAGATGCCTTCAAAGAATGAAATAAGATAATATCCACATAGAATAATTCAAGATCCTGAAAGAAGAAAGACTTACGTATCAAAGGAAAGAGCCAGAAAAAAACAAACTCCAATATCTACAAAATTGAAGAGACATGATGGATGAGTGTTAACCTCACAGCAGTCTGTATTCTTTCTGTACAGTGAATAAAAGTTTGTCAAACAGACATTCTTTTGATGTATTGTTGAAAATTGTTTGCTGACCATTATCATGACCAACAAATGAGAGTAACTGGCAACCTTCAGCGATAAAAGATGAATTATCAAGAACATTGGAAAAATGGTTAAATTCATATCAAATGATATGTTTAAAAAAAAATAACCCTGGTTGCGTCAATCGACCGTTTGCCTATTTTATCAAATATGTTGATGTTTTCATCAGACGCTCTCAAACATTGAACACCTCATTGACTGTGATTTCGAGTTTGACATCTTGAATTGGATATAATTGTGTTAAACACTTCAATACATTGTCATCACTAAAACCTCAAATGACACTGTCCATGCCGTTACAGTGATAGTCCCGAGCCGTTACATTTTGTATCTATTTAGAAACTATTTGTCAGTTTGTGCCTGTAAATTCTTGTGCAATTTTGTTTATTAATAGAACTTTGGTTAATCATAAAATAAAAGATAAAGTCATTTCTATATTTTTTTATGTAAAACGTTATATGTTGGAAATTTCAGAATTTAAGAATCTCAGTTCGTTAGTCCTACTTCAATCAAATAAATATATAAATTTCGAATTGATATGTTTGTTTTATTGTTAAACTCAACTTAATTGTATATATGAATATAAGATTACTTGATTTAGGAAATTACTTTTTTGTAAAATGGGTTTTAAAATTATGTAACGGTAGGGACAAATTCTGTATTAAGATGCTCAAAAAAAGGATAAATATTAATTTAAAAAATATTTGTAAAGCTTTCATAATTTATATATTATATTTTCAGAATACTACAAAGACTAAAAACAACATTTAACGACAAAACAGGAAGAAAATTGTTTGTACATATTGCAATATGAATTATGCACGTATTTTGAGAATGACCACGTTTTTGAATTGTTGTATTTTCGTTTTACTGAACTGATTGACCTTAAACCGGTTACTTTCGGTTAAAGTAACACTGGTAAAGTATAACACTGGACATAAATGTTACTTCACTAACATGATTATGTCCCTTTAACAAAATTAATTCAATGCATGATTGCATGGAATAATGTAAATCGAACAGAATGGACAAAAGCTTTTGACCTTTCAGAGGGAAATGAAACGCAAACAGCTTCCCCATATGGATGCTAATTAAAATGCCAACCTAATTAAATCGAAGTTCAGACGCATATCTGCGGCATTCCTCGTCAATGACGTCATTAGAACCAGTTAGTGATGAGCTCTTTGGCACGTTCAAATCAAACTGAATTAAATTAGATCCTATACATTCCACTTACCCGGCATCTAAACATTGACATAGCTATAACAATTATTCTACATACATACTAAGAAGTCACTTGTAACACAAAACTATGTACCAAAATTTAATGCTATTTATCACAATGCTTGTTGATGTTAATGGACTAACTAACTAATGTGGAAACGATGTGTCTCAGCTGTGATAAACAGTGATACGTGTTTCTAGTTGAGTTACTCTCTCTTCAGTCCGCTGGTATCAACAACTTGGTGCGATTGCTCCCACAATGTGGTTTTCTCGTTCATGGCATGGACAATTTGAGACGTATATTGCACCATACTTAACCCTCTGTGTCTTCACTCAGCTGGCTTAGACTATTTAAGGTGATAACTGCACAAAACTTCTCGAAGTTTATTTATTCTTTCCTTTGTATACACTGTAACTGATCTGAAGTCCCACGAACTGTAATCTGAACCAGAGTATTTGCATTGTATCTGTACTCATGGCAATGTTTTACTCAGCCGAATATTTTGGATTTTGGAAAGAGCCTAGATTCGTCGAAGTTAAACATGTCAAATGAAAAAATATAATTTGATGATGACTGCATTATTTATTTGTGGCATTGTTTACACTAAACATCTCACAGTATTATGTTCTTTTGGCAAAAGTAGTATACGCATTGTCCTCTTTCAATAGTAGTTTCCCTCGAGTCCCTTATCACACCGTTACTTTGATATTCACTTTTTATGATTTTAAAGACTCTTTTTATTGATGTCTATCTATATCTGCAGCACGACAAACCCTTATCAAATTTGAGATTTTCACTACAAGTGTTGTAAGGTGTTTTCTAACTTGCAGCTGAAAAAGTTTGTTTTATGTAGCTATTGAGCTCGATTGAATTGTGTGTTTGGGTCACTATCGTGTTTATTAAATAATTGCCATATTGCCATACCAAATTCATGTGATACATAGCAATAATATGTGTAAAATGTTCACAAATACACATGCTACATGTAGGTATAAAATTACCGGATATTAAAGCTACTACTATAATAATCCATTACATACCTCATACTGAATATTCTTAATGGTTATCACTGTACATTTACAATCTTTCATCAAAACCCTTCATACAACTGTAGGTAGATATGCTTATTGAAGGAAGAAATAACATATGTCATCGACGTTAGAATTAAGAAACTATATATTCAGTCATATCTTAATCTATATTGTTCCATATGAATATTCAGAGAAAAAGAGAACATAAGAAGTACCAATATGTAGAAACCTAGTACGAAATACCAATCAAATATCCTTGGCTGTCTTTCATTTAAAAATGTATGTAAGAGGTATATGTATAATAAGCCGACGCCACCCAGCGTTATGTATGTCCATGTGGATAATATGATTAAATGTCGTCCTGAGACCGATGTTATAAGAAGCAGTGATGATCATCACTTTTATTAGATTGGGAGAAAGTCTGGGGAGACAACTGATTGTGGAGACTTGATGTCTACAGTCATGGTGAATTCTTGTCTGACGCCTGATATCCATGTTAATAGAAGCAGTACTGACCACTGTGTACTGGCAGACACGCAAACAAAGAACCGGAAGTCAGCTGATGGACTGAGAATGCTTTTGGAGACTGTTGGATTTGTTTGACAGTCTCTGTCAACTATCAGATATCAACCAGATTGGCTCTGTGCGTAATAGTGTCTAATAATAGGATCATCTGTAGGGTTGTGTTGATGATTTTAGTCATTAGAAAGAATATCAAAGTTTATAAATTTTAACTTAATCATACCAACATGTTTCTTTCGGAAAACGATTTAGGTATTTGGATTAGTATCCCCAGAAGTAATTAGTATTACTTTCAATCAATTCATATATTGGGGTATGTACAACTTGATAGTGTGGATTTGATTTCTCCTCATCAAAATTTCAGATCCAAAACTAACTATAAACATATGAACAAAATTCCTGCAATTCCGCAGGAAGAGAAAACCTTCAGTTGTCAAAACTAACAGAGGAGGGACAACGCAGAATAAATAGAATGAGAACGCTAATAAATCTAAGTTTAATGTGTGTGGCTGATGCACATGATTTCATTAGAATCATGATTACATTACGCAGTGAACGTCTGCACATCACCTGGAAAGCCTGCGGTCACATCGTATCTGATGACATTAAAGGGTGAAAGATGCTGTTCACGTGTTGTTGCATGATGTTCAATATCATAACAACAACCCTTCAACATGTAACATGTAACAACATGACGGTATCTTATTTATGTGATTATGTATACATTGTAATGAAGAGTAGGTTATCCTGGACATTTTCCAACGAACATTATATATAAGAAGTTAATCAGTACTTGTCTCCCTTACACTACTGTACATCATGATTTGAACATACACCAATTTCCTCTTAGAACATTAAAGTAATTGACTGCAGGAAGGGAATGCCAATTACGCTTTTCTTCAATTTGCTTCAAGCCCTTCAATGAATTAAGAGGTGTGAAGAAGACTACAGTTGATTTAGATTGTATTCTTAGTTGTGATATTGCTGTTTAAAGTAGTGGTTAATGATTGCTTCGTCTGGCATGGCTAAACAAACAACATAGCTTATGTTCCATGTTTATCTACGAAGTTATTTTCAGTGAGTTGAAATTGTACAGTAGTATCCATAAGAAATATGCTTGAAGATAAAGGATGGTTCTTCATAAGTGTCAACATAATGTAGCACTAGGCGTTTAGCATAAGCAAAGTTGTCACAGGTGTCTTGTCTACAACAGAAAGGAAAGTCTCTTCAATTATCCCTTGTATAACCTGAATACAGAATTCCATGACTCAAATAGAAGGTGTTCATCACCAGGGTTCTGTCAGACAGGTGCTTTCTTCATTCAAATTACGGTCGACTAATATGTTTCCTGGCAGTCTCAACAGAGCGATGTGAAGCTAACACAAGAAATTCAGTGAGGCACAGGTTGAAAAGAACCCCTTACCTTAGTAAAACAAATTACGAATAAGGGTGATTTTTCTAATTCAATTGATGTAATTTGCTTTACGTTAACATTTGTAAACTTGCAGTCAGTGTTGACAGATTTATTTGCAATGCATAATTTTGTGTCGTGTAACATGCATGTATCCTCAAAGTGAAATTGTTAATGTTAATTTGATGAAGAAATTATGAAAAAGAATCAGAGCCTGAATTCAGTATCAAGTCAAAGATGTAGTTAATGAACTTATAATAAATAATATTTTGTAATAATCTAAACATCATACATTTTACATGAGTCATTTGGTAATTTACTGTTAAAAGTACAATTAAAAAGAGAAAAGTCAAGCTGGTACCAACCACACTAAAGACGTTCATATATTCCCCCTTTTGTGATTCACAACACGTTTACCAGGTCCCACTTCCACATCGTGTGTGTGTCAGGAACAACATTTTTGGGATGCGTGTCCCATAACAGCCCTGATGGAGCTGTGGAAGTGGTTCCTGGACAGCCGGACATACGTTGACTAGATCTTTATATCTGGATCTAGTGTATACTCACTGCCAACATCTGCTATCTGCGGTAAAATCTTAAACAGTGCGTATTGTTCATGAAAAAAACACTTACTGTTGATAATTTTTGTATTTTCATTTACAGAATTAATTTGCTTATCTTGAGAGTTATTACCACTATGTATGAACTGTATAGTTTGATTTTAAAATAAATCGCCTTTTATGTTTGCATTTAATATTGGAATTAATATCAACTTTAAGAAATCAATAGATTGCATAATCAAAATATGCCCGAAATCATATAATTCTGAAAATATTTTCAATGATTTAAAACTTCTCATTAGTTTAGTTTACATTAGTTTCAGAACATGATTACTTTTTACAGGCAATGGTCTGTAATACTTTTTCATTTCAGAATGTAACTTAAATCATTGGAAATTTTTACATATTACGTCATACCAATCCCAGTCTGAAACTAAAGTCTCAATGTCAAGTCATTTCTCTCATGTTTCTAATAGATGTAGGATAAACCATGCAAAGGGTATTTATGACATTTAAAACCCGTAACCCGAGGGGAAAATATCATAAACACCCATTGGCATGGTTTATCAAGCTTACAAACCGACCCCATGGATAAATTGTATGTTACATTTATTCTAACTGAGACGGGGAAAAACAAAAGGAGTCGTGCGTAAAATATCCCCCTTTGGTGCAATGCCATAGGTATAATTAGCACTTACGAACCAAGCCTTATAGTACAGTGGTATCATCGCTGCGCTTGGTGTACAGGAGAATGGGGGTTTCGGGTTCAAAACGGGCTATTGGAAAAACATTTGCAGATTGATGTTTTAATTTACAATTGTTTTTCAATTATATAGAGAGTTAGATACAACTGACTTTAACTTTAAACTCAACATCTCGGTATTTAAAATAGATATTTGAAGAGGGGCATTATTAAGATAACTGCCGGGGGTAGAGGGAAATTACGTTACAATCCCGGGGATTATCCCCGGGAAAATACATCCATAGAAATTATTGAATATAATGTTGTAGGCAGAATAGTGGTGTGACGTCACTGTAAATATATATATATATATATATATATATATATATATATATATATATATATATATATATAAACTAAGTAATATATCCCGAAGTAAGTATAAATATAACATGGATAATTGGGGGACAATGCAGTTTTACCCTTGAGCATTTTAGTTTTTGTCAGTAAGTCAGTTTATTTCATTTAAAAATATCAAATATCATGTCAAATAGTAATATATTCAATTATTAAGATTCATCAAACATAACATGACATGAAAAGTGAACTGTTAGCATGGCTTTGATTGAATTTGTCATTGGATGATATGGCAAATAGTATTAAAATACAGGATAACCATATCAAATTCAGCGACAATTAACTACCCAATCCAAACAGAAACATAAGATGCTTAGATCCGAAGAGCTTCTGGAATCAGAAAGAATTACATTGTATACTGAAAAACCTATTAATATTGTTTAATTACTCTAGTGTCAGCAATGATAAACACCCTAGTTAGTGGTTTGGTCCCATTTCTGTAAATAATTGCAATTTAATTGAACAAACGAGGGAAGACTACAAGAGCCTTGCTTCAATCTACTTCCTGTACTTTTCTGAATAAAAGACTGCTAAAGAGATCGCAGGTGGCTTGTGTGAACTTCTATTTTGAGGCTTCTTATTTGATAAAAGAGGAAGTAAAGAGTATTCAAACGTCGTCACGTAAGTTATCAATTTCATTTTCCTTAGTAATGAACATGTTTAGTTTAATGAATATTAATTGTAACAAGTGGAGAGATCTCTAAATAATCCAACCACTATGTCCCTATTTAGCTCCTGTTTCTTTGTGTGAATGGCTTTTCGAACATTTGTTTATGGAACCAAATATAGCAGTCACTTGCCAAGTTACAAAGACTTTGGTAGATAGATTTTCATGTCGATATAGTTTTGTAACAGTTAATTATCGAGGGAGTAACAGTAGGTGAGACAGAAGAATTCCCTTCTCATAATCTAGCATTTTCATTAAATTGAATTTTTCTTTGAGAGAAACGGCATGCACAGAAACTGAAGACCAAAGATGCATATATGATTCCATATAAACAGTAAACGATGTGTCATCCCACTTTATGATGTTTAACGACTTCTTTATTGTGAATATACACTAAGCGTCGGGAGACTGAATTTTCTTGATTTGAGAAAACTGTTCATCTCACTGCAGTTCTATTTAACAGTGAAACAATCACAGAGGGGAGAACTTCATGTTTACAATAATATGATGTCACATCTACAATCAAAGTAACATCATCGCTGTTGCCAATGGTGTCGCCAGAATTGTTCAACTGAAACACTTTCGGAAGTAAAACACCACATTTCCTTTTACAAAAGCATATAAAAACAGCATAATTTGTTTAATAACACTTATATATATATATATATATATCATCTCATGATCGGTTAATGTCTATATTTTCGCTCGTGGAGTAGGTTTTACTGGAAAGTTTCCAAAGAACATTATGAATAAGACATTAATCAGTACTTGTTTCCCTGACACTATCGTACATCATGATTTGAACATACACCAATTTCCTCTGAGAACATTAAGGTAATTGACTGCAGGAAGGGAATGCCAATTACGCTTTTCTTCAATTTTCTTCAATCTCTTATTGAATTAAGAGGTGTGAAGAGGACTACAGATGATTTAGTTTGTATATCAAGCTCTGTTGCTGTTTAGATTAATGAATACTGACTGTATTGTCTGACAAAGCTTTTGTTCCATGTATTTCAACGAAGTTATTTCAGCGAGTTGAAATTGTAAAATAGTATCCATAAGAAATGTGCTTGAAGATAAAGACATCATGTCAGTTGTTCATACGTGTCAACATAATGTAGCACCAGGAGTTTAGCCTCAGCACACATTTTGTCACATGTGTTCTTGTCTACAAAGGAAGGGAAAGTCTCTTCAATTATCCCTTGTATAACATGAATACACAATGCCATGAGTCAACTAGAAGGTATTCATCACCAGGGTTCTGCCTGACAGGTGCTTTCTTCATTCAATTTACGGTCGACTAATATTTTGCCTTGCTTGAGGTAACTGAGAATACAGCTGATAGGTGTACGATGAGAGTTACAATATAAACAATTCATTGGAGGAACATAAACATAAGGCAATATCTAAATTGGTAGATTTTGAGGAGAAATCTGAGAACTACTGATAGATGTTTGTCTATTAATTGAATCATTTAATTAGCGATTCTATCATCATTTGTATTCCGTTGATATTGTTGAGATATGCTAATGGCGAAATGAGACTGGACACGACTTCAGTGCCAATGTATATAAGACGTTATTTTTTTTTAAATCCAAGAATTCTAACACAAAGATGACCAAATAACAAAGTTGCTGAAAGTGACTTCCTGTCATCACAGTTTAATTCTAACAATCGAGTCATTACACTTTCTTCAGCAAATTTTCATGATGAAGAGGACACCCTAGAATCAACAACACTATTTATCCAGCGGTAATATCACGCCCAATGAGCTTACATCGTCTTTACTTCTCCAATAATCCGCATGTCATGTAAAAGTGATAGTCAAATGAAATTAGTAGATGGCACTTTCTGATCTGCCTAATTGTATTAGAGCAATAATGGGAATGAGAGAAATTAGTTCATATGTTATGGTATGATGAACTGTCTTAGAGGTCTAGAAGGAGAGAAGTACATACATACTATTTAGTGGTTTATCTGTAAATCAATCATATGTAACATGGGTTCATGTAGCAACATGGCAGTGAATGTCCTAAAAGGCTTGATATGTGCATCTAAACTCATAAATTGTTCTTCGCAACATCAAGAAGCCGTTGACATGTCTGTTTGTGTCATTCCTCACACGATGTGCAAAATAAAATCATCACCAATTAAAAGCAGAGATTAGGTTATGTATACTGCCACAATCATAAGTATATCAACTGGTTGAGAACACCACACAAGGATCTACATATTAGGACAACACATGATTGGTGATTCTCCTCTCTTCTTTCAGGTCTCTTCCTAATGGTTAGTAAGCAACTGTGCACGTTGTACAGACATCCTGGATGTTTGTATAAGAGACTTTCAGCGGACGTATTCATTGTCAAATAATTACAATGAATTTGATTTGGCACAAGTCACAATACATGTTTATATTATCCTATTACATAATTACAGGCATCGGCCATAACGGAAGGAAAGGTAAACTTGTGTGTATAGTTATCATACAAATGATGATGTTATGGACCAGTTAATAGATATACGACTCGTATATGGACAACGTTGTAGTTAGTCAAACACTTCTTATAAAATCCGGTATAGGTTGAATTAAAGTCTTGTACAAAATTATTATAGTTTTAACACATTTTGCATTTGTTGACAACGAACAAAAATGCCTTGACACATTGTTTTATGCAGAGTTAAATATATTTTTTTTTAGAATATTGATGTTTAAACTCAATGATATGGTACAGTCATTATCATTACCGAAATTATTCAATTTTCAAAATCGATTAATGTATATCCCTGGGAGTTTACTGTTTGCAGTGTGCATTTAAGAATTTCCTATATATATATTTATCATCAAAAACTGTGTTCCACAAGGGATATCGCTTGTGTACGATTTTGCACAATGCCCTGTCACCGTCAACCACATGACATTACAATGCTTTTACATCATTGAGTAATGACATCACGATGCCATGACGCACATGACGTCATAACAATGTTATGATATCACCTCATTGGAAATCAAATGGCAAAACTGTGCTCAAAGATGTACACTATTTTCACAGAAACGTAATAAGACTGATTTTGGATGATAAATAGAATCGTTGATAAAAGTAAAAATTTCCTCTGGAAGCCTCGGATATTTGCAATTTTATCAACTCGTGTTGATATATTTGATATCAGAAGAAGGGTGAATTCTCTATATATCCCAAAATAAGTGTAGATATAGCATGGGTTACCCGAGGACCATGCAGTTATACCCTTAGACAGCCTACCTGTTTTTTCTAATCTTTAATTCATTTAAGAATTTGCAGATATCAAGTAACCAAATAGTTATTACATTCAATTATTATGATTAATTAAATATACCACGAACTGTTAGCATGGCTTTGATGTTCGAATTTGTTGAAAAAATCATTGTCATTGAATTATAGTATAGAATTAAAGAAACTGCATAAATAATATTTTGGGAAATCTTAAAGATATATCAATATATTATTTAAAGAGAGTTTTTAGATCATTCCCATCATTCCAAAAATAATTGAAATTTAATTGAACAAGAGAGGGAAGACTACTAGGATCTTGCTTCAATTTGCTTCCTGTAATTTGCTGAATAAAGAGCTGCTGAGGAGATTGCAGTTGATTTGATGGAATCACTATTGGAAGGTTTCTTATTGGATTAAAGAGGAAGTTAGGGTTGCCTGGAGTCTTCAAACATGGTCAAGTAAATGATCATTTTAATTTTCTTTCGTAATCAAAGTGTTAAATGTTCTTGAATGGATATTACTTGTTCCAAGTGAAGAGATCTGTGAATAATCACACCATCAATTCCCCTATTCAGCCCCTGTTTCTTTGTGAGAATGGCTTTTGGAACACGTGTTTAAGGATATAATTGTTATGGAACCCAATATAGACAAGTAAGCAGGCACTTTCCAAGACCGAAGCCTTCCGCTGTATACATGTTCATGTCTATATAGTTTTGTAATTACTTAATTAGTCCCTTAATTACAGAGGTGGTAGCAGTCTAGTTGATTACCCGGCGTTACCTCACAAGGTTAGACAAACCAATTCTAATTTGTCTCCCAGATTAAGTCGTCAATCAATTGAACAATTGTGTGTACAAAAAGGTATTTGATCTAATTGAAGTAACAATTTACCATTCTCTTGAGCAAGGTGTTGATTATATTTTCACTGATTCAAGAGGAATGATGGATATAGAATGTATTTCAAACAATAAATAATGGTTGTGTTGTGTAATGTCCATCATCACCATTAATCTTCGTGTGAACACTGCATGCTTCAATTGGATCGTATATAGTCATACTCAAGCTTCACATGATTCAGAAGAACTTTAAAGGACGGCAGCTGTTTTTGTTTGTCACCCTACCATCACTTTAGTAAGTAAGTTGGTTAAGAAGAAGGTGTTTCGTTTAAAGGTGATGATTATTGACTCGTATGGAAATAATTTATCGACTCGAATATCTCAATTGAACAATTGTCAGTGACAACTTTTTCGTGTTTTGTATAATGCTATTCCAAAACGTCAGTTATTGTTTGAATTGAACTACAGAGGACTTGTTACTTTGAGCATATGCATAACAATAAAACACTTACATTCTTGCTATAAGAGCTGTTTTATGACCAAGGAATGTTAATCCTACAATTAATTCATCATATTGCCAAATAATTCTTCAGAAAACCTCTTTAATGTGACGTTTCGGAGTATATGCTCACTTTTCTTTTTTTTTGGGTGGAATGTAAGGAAAATAAAATAGATGTAGTACATATTGAGAATCTCACCTAAGTGTCTTCTGAATTCAAATATATGAACACAAGTTGATAAAAGTTACAAATATTTTTACTTTTATCAACGAGTGTTGATATATTTGTTATCAGAAGAAACGAGGGTGAGATTCTATTTATCATCTAATATCAATCTTACTACGTTTCAATGAAAATAATGTACATCTCAGAGTACAGCTCTACCATTTGACTTCCAATGCAGTGATGTCATAACATTGTGACATCATCATGTTTATGACGTCATAGCATTGTGATGTTATTACTCGACGATGTGACAACAGTGTGTATTTACGGTATCTCACACAAGCGATATCTCCTGTGGAACACACTTTTGGATGATAAATGTAAGATACTCAAAGGGAAAGACCCTCAAGCAAATACTCAAAGCCGACGGCAGAGGATCCAGCACTGCAAGCTCCAACCCATGAGGATGCATCTACAAATTTCCATGCCATTGTCGACAAACGCTACGCGGAGAAATGCTACAACCTATCAACACAGGGATCAAGGACATCAAGCGTTTGTCAACAAACTTGACCAGAAATCTGACTTACCTTAGCATACCCTGAAAAACAAGGAACACCTCATCAACTGAGAAGATACCAAAGTCCTGTCAACCAACAACTGAAGGAAACTCAAAGAAGCGACTGATATTCGAAGGAAACAACTTGTAATAAACCGAGATCAAGGCATCTTCCTACCATCTGCTTCGGATTCACTCATCTGGAACTTCTATCTCCTGTCGGAGGAAATTATCCAAAAAGCACCCGACCAAATCCAAGCATCCCCACCATCCATCCACTTCTGTCGGAGGAAATTATCAGAGGAGTCTCCTCCGCTCCTTCCGCTGTATACATGTTCATGTCTATATAGTTTTGTAATTACTTAATGAGTCCCTTAATTACAGAGGTGGTAGCAGTCTAGTTGATTACCCGGCGTTACCTCACAAGGTTAAACAAACCAATTCTAATTTGTCTCCCAGATTAAGTCGTCAATCAATTGAACAATTGTGTGTACAAAAAGGTATTTGATCTAATTGAAGTAACAATTTACCATTCTCTTGAGCAAGGTGTTGATTATATTTTCACTGATTCAAGAGGAATGATGGATATAGAATGTATTTCAAACAATAAATAATGGTTGTGTTGTGTAATGTCAATCATCACCATTAATCTTCGTGTGAACAATTCATGCTTCAATTGGATCGTATATAGTCATACTCAAGCTTCACATGATTCAGAAGAACTTTAAAGGACGGCAGCTGTTTTTGTTTGTCACCCTACCATCACTTTAGTAAGTTAGTTGGTTAAGAAGAAGGTGTTTCGTTTAAAGGTGATGATTATTGACTCGTATGGAAATAATTTATCGACTCGAATATCTCAATTGAACAATTGTCAGTGACAACTTTTTCGTGTTTTGTATAATGCTATTCCAAAACGTCAGTTATTGTTTGAATTGAACTACAGAGGACTTGTTACTTTGAGCATATGCATAACAATAAAACACTTACATTCTTGCTATAAGAGCTGTTTTATGACCAAGGAATGTTAATCCTACAATTAATTCATCATATTGCCAAATAATTCTTCAGAAAAGGGATATTTTCTGGATAACAACCTCTTTAATGTGACGTTTCGGAGTATATGCTCACTTTTCTTTTTTTTTGGGTGGAATGTAAGGAAAATAAAATAGATGTAGTACATATTGAGAATCTCACCTAAGTGTCTTCTGAATTCAAATATATGAACACAAGTTGATAAAAGTTACAAATATTTTTACTTTTATCAACGAGTGTTGATATATTTGGTATCAGAAGAAACGAGGGTGAGATTCTATTTATCATCTAATATCAATCTTACTACGTTTCAATGAAAATAATGTACATCTCAGAGTACAGCTCTACCATTTGACTTCCAATGCAGTGATGTCATAACATTGTGACATCATCATGTTTATGACGTCATAGCATTGTGATGTTATTACTCGACGATGTGACAACAGTGTGTATTTACGGTATCTCACACAAGCGATATCTCCTGTGGAACACACTTTTGGATGATAAATGTAACATACTCAAAGGGAAAGACCCTCAAGCAAATACTCAAAGCCGACGGCATAGGATCCAGCACTGCAAGCTCCAACCCATGAGGATGCATCTACAAATTTCCATGCCATTGTCGACAAACGCTACGCGGAGAAATGCTACAACCTATCAACACAGGGATCAAGGACATCAAGCGTTTGTCAACAAACTTGACCAGAAATCTGACTTACCTTAGCATACCCTGAAAAACAAGGAACACCTCATCAACTGAGAAGATACCAAAGTCCTGTCAACCAACAACTGAAGGAAACTCAAAGAAGCGACTGATATTCGAAGGAAACAACTTGTAATAAACCGAGATCAAGGCATCTTCCTACCATCTGCTTCGGATTCACTCATCTGGAACTTCTATCTCCTGTCGGAGGAAATTATCCAAAAAGCACCCGACCAAATCCAAGCATCCCCACCATCCATCCACTTCTGTCGGAGGAAATTATCAGAGGAGTCTCTAACAATCACCACTCAACATCTTCAAAGCCAACCACATCAACCATTGGCCATTCTTCCAATCAACTATAATTATTGTTTTTTTTTCCAAGTTCATGAAGCAAGTTGACTCCCTCGTTTTATCATTTATATTTATTTACATCTTCAATAAAGCCTACAGGCAACTGTTTATTAACCACTCAAGTACTTACTCCCCTCATGTTTGTATTGCATATCCTCATTGTATACCATTTTCATGCATTTTAATCTCCCTGATTCAGCTTCCTCACCATTGTTGTGTTTGCTATATAAATGTATCGCATTTTTATTTTCCTTACATTCAACCTGATGAAGGAGTGAGCAAATACTCATCGAAACGTCGTGTATTTTCACATTTAAGAAGTTGTTATCCAGGAATGGTAAGGCCCTGCATTATCATTTATGCAATAAGGAAGTTGCTAAAGCATGATATATGGCAAAATATGTCCCACCTATCTAGCTTGCCGTGCCCGATAACGGTAGACTAAAAAAAGGAGTTATTAGACGGGGGCAAGAGTGTGCTGGCGTATCGTTCACCATTGAGATTACCCTGTATCAAGACAAGAGCCAGCTTAAAGTCATGGGAGATGCATTCCATGATCATAAGTAACCATGCCCAAACCCCAAGGTGATTATAAGTGCTGGATGCTAAATTACCTGCCGTGTCCTGATACTGATCGTCTTTACGCAGTACATTGCTGCCCATGTTTGGAAGCCTATGGTGTTTCTATAAGCCACGTTTACTGACGGTTGGACATCGCAGTATCTTCCACTCTGGTAGTCTTCCTGGGCCGGCGTGGTCTTGGACTACCCCTCACATGATTGGCTGCATTTCATTTGTTCATAAGACTGCTGATGAATGTCATTAGTTCTGGTGAAAATTCCTGCATTGTGTAAACTTGTTTAATTACCCATCTCCTCGCTTCTGAATATCGCCTGCGTGCCATTGCCATGTTAAATTGAGACAAATTTATGAAGAATTCATGTCGTTGCTACCATGAATTGCATGCAAATCTTGTTGTGTTTAGGTCATTGTGTAACCCCAACCTTGAAAATTCGTTAGTGGAAACTTCGTTAAAAATATATACATCATGAAAACATCAACATATCTAAAAGGAACAAAATAATTACAAACTGTATCAGGTTTCGATTGAGTACTTTCCACATCTATGTGGTATTTGACCTGGCATATCTATTTGAAAACAAATCGTTGACTTTCTTGTTTTTTTTCATAAGGATCAATGGTAGTTATTACACATTGACGCAGATACAATGTAGTACAGTTATTGATTATAGGTCCTGAGGAAACTTGATTCTTAATAAATAAGTTATCATGTTGTAACAGAGGACACACAGATAAGTCAATCAGTTTCCATTTTCATGATAAATCTGTTATCTCAACATACTTATTTTGATTAAAAGGCTTATCTCTGTTTCCTGATTTCCCATGGTAACTATAAAAGAAAACCGTATCAACCAATATGAAGAATTACTCTAGCATCCACGTTTACAGAAAGGACAATAGAAATGTGTGGGACCATACATTTCCTGCATTAGGAATAAACATTGTATTTTGAGTCATGGCGTCTTTATATAGGTTTGGGGTCCGTGCGTCCCTCCGTCCGTCCGTCCGCGATAAAGGGGGCAGTTTTTCTCAGCAACTATTTAAGGTAGGACAATCACATTTAGTGTGTGGTTTAAGGGCATCGATGCCTTGATGGAGTTCGAAAATAAGACGATCGCAGTTATTTTTGGCCGAGTTATTGCCCTTGTTCTGTATTTTTGGACTCTTTTCATGGTATCTCCAAAGGGGACAGCTTTTCTCAGAAACTATTTAAGATCGGATAACCAAATTTGGTGTGTGGCTTGAGGACATAAATACCATGATAAAGCTTAAAAATGAAAAGCTTGGTTTTTTTTCTCTATATCTTTATGGGGATAGCTTTTCTGAAAAACTGTTTAAGATCAAATTCGTTGGCTTGAGGTAATCGATACTTTGATGGGATAAAAATGAGAAGATCAAAATTACTTCTTCTCAAATGTTTGCCCTTGTTCCGTTTAATTGGTTCTGTCGGGAGATGTTGATGACTATGTCTTCTTGTTTCTAATGCAAGATACTTACCATCAGAAAATATAAGCATAAATCTTTATTATTTCGAGAAAGTGCAGAACTGTGCGCGACGATGCCTTCAGAGGTGAAGACCTTTGTCAACTGACGAACAGAAGGAGTGTTTCGAAATGACACCTTCTCAACGCCCACGCTGTTAGGCCTCCGCCCCCGGAGCGGACAGAGCGTTATGAAACGATGCCAAACTTCTTTAGACGACACCGTGTATTGGTTTTAGGCTTCAATCACAGGTAGACAGGTAGGCATTCGGCTACTCACTTAGTCGTTTTTATCGGTGATTCTAGGTGACGTCGTCTCCCAACTTCGTCTGTACTAGTGATTTGTTTCTCCGCCGTCGTCTGCTGCATGTGTCACCTGACCTGTCGCGTTGTTCGCCATTGACTTACTCTCCTTCCTCGGTTAACGGACTTGACATTGGTCTTGTCGGACATGGCTTCCCCCTACTCAGGGTTTTACGGTCGTTGCAGGATAATGAAGTCATCACATTATGACCCTCACGCTTACTGTCGCCTCTGCCGCATAGATATACAATGCGCGGAGTGCCAGTCCCTCACGGTTGGGCAGCACAGACCGTACCGTGCGGCCTAAAGGAGGTTTGTCACCCAACTCGTGGAAAGGCGGACGGATCCCGTCCAGCTCTCCTGGTTTTTCATCCGTTCACTCTCGGACCGAGTCATAGGGGAGGAGAGTTTAACTTGCCGACGTAGTTGAGCAAACAACTGGCAAATTTTCCATTGAAATGATACACACAGTTTAAACAATTACAAACTAATCTTCTTTGTTTCTTGCACATACTTTGAAGATTTAAAATTTACCAAAAACGATCTGTGAATTCTGATGGAATTATAAAAATCAAATCAATGTATTTTTGTTCTGATATCAATTTGAATTTATTTTGATTAGATTGTTTGGCTATTATTCTGTATTAGATGGCTATGCAGGATTAAAAGTTTCCACCATGCGTTATAAAAAAGAGGTCCCACCGCGTGGAAAGGGTTCTCTCCGCGGTGAAAAGGGTTCTCTTCTCGGTGGAAATGGTTATCAACATCGGTTGAAAAGGTCTCACCACGGTGGAAAGAATTTGCCCCGGGAAGGAAAGGATTTGCTTTTGGTCATTTTCAGTTGTCTTTATTTCAACTACAATTCGAGAAAATACTATCTGTAAAGAAGACATCATAATGTCCCTTTCGGCAGAGTAGATATTTTCCTAGAATTTCAGGAATCAGTTTTTTACTTTTTACTTTGTATTTGGAGTATTTCGTGTGTATTTTGAGTTTTTCATGTTTCAATTAATATATTTTGTCTTTCATTTTGATTTTTTTGTGTTTCAATTTAAGTTTATAGTGTCTGATGTTAGGTTTTCTGTATTTTTAGTGCAGTTTTCTGTGGTTTCAATAAGAAAAATCCAAAACACTAAAATATAAAAATACTTTCCCTTATGGGCCACTGTATTAACGAGAGTTAATCAGAAATATCTACATTTAATAGTGTCTCAAATTTAAGCTTGCATTTAGTTCATGACAGTACGTTTATCTATATAGATAGGTACCTCTGTATGTATAACAAATCACACCCATATAGGTCTAGAAAAAAAATAGTAAAGGTTAAGGAAGGAACAGGATGGGGCTTCACCCAAGGTATTCATCATATAAACAGTTGCCAACTGGGTAATTGATTCGACATCTGAACCCCCTCTTTGTCCACCACATGTGCTCGTGTCAATAATTGATTACACAGTGCACATAAACACGCTACACTAGTCCTGTCTGTGCAGTTCGATTCATTAAATATTGTGGAGAGATGAAAATAGCTCGGAATACCACTTCACCTTGCAGACAAGACACCTGTGGTCACTGCTCGATGAATGTCTGTTCCTGCCGTCACCCTCAACTCTCTTATCCAACTAGAAAACAGACAAGTCATCTGTGAAAAGGATAGATGGAAGTGGGCATTTATCAGACAGAACCGTGATTTGAATGTAGCCATCCAATGTGTTTCATAAAATTTCATTTGTTAATTTGATACGTTCCATCACACCATATGTGCTGTTTACAACACAAATGATTTCACTCAACTTGCATATGCATCACCAGTCGCCAAATATATCATAATTAAAATCGAAAACATTATGCATGTGCAGAAGCCGAAACTCTACGGCCCTTTTAATTATATTACCTGTTTAATACTATCAACCTATTTATTTCTTCTTGTCTGTAAGATAAGATTCCAAAATTATATTTGACTAAATCAATCGTGGGGCATTGTGTGTTTTTATTATTATTAGAAATCACTTCTTTTACCTTTTTGCTGAGTCGACTTTCATCAGCATGGTAAATTTCTGTAAGTATATATATATATATATTTACGGTTCTCATTTGGATGCTTATGGCACAATCGTTTTGTTCATTTGACTGATGTTGAATCTGTTGGACATGTGTAGGACAAAATAAACTGTGGACAGTGCTCCATTATGTGTTCATAAAGTGTAAAATACATATCAATTTATAAATTCCATCTTCGTATGTAAACTGTGTAATCTATACCTAAATGTACCTTTTAAGCAACATCCTACATACATTGAACTTTCACGAGACGGGAAGTTATTTCCCTTAAACTGTATCAATGAAAGCCTAAGTACCATATATACTGTTGGTCAGGGAGAAATGTTTACCGCAAGCACCTGCAAATAAATACTTCAACAATCTGGAACCACACGATCTCTATGTTAATTTCCTCGAGGAGTTTTCTCACGTGTATAACTAAGAGGCAATTAATAACAATGACGGCGCCACTGCGGTGTCAATCAATGTTTTCAGGTATGATGTTTGTGATTCAAAATGTACCCCTTTTTTATCTTAAATAATCAAAATATCAAACTTTGACATTATAGTTTGTACTTTGAAATTAAGTTGTGAATAGTTGGAGCTGTATCGTTCTGTATTATGTCATTGCGATGCGATCTTATAGTATAGTGCCTTTACAAATACCATATGAATGCTTGAACAAAAAGAGACAAAGAGAATGTTACCTCGAAATGACCAGGGAGTCATCGTTAACTGTTATGGTACCCTTAAACACGTAGTTTACAGTAGGATTACATCTTACTGTTTAAATACTGCTTTGAATGCCAAAACACAATTTTAAGGACACGTTCTTGCAAGTTAGTAGCAATGCTAACCTACAAACATTTTAGTACCGAACACAATCACTAATTGTAAAATATTATACAATAGGAATATATATTATACAATAGGAAGGAGATGCGTCCCAAAGTCAAATTCTTAATTCTCTATCAAACCAATTTTTTTTTCATTTCTCATGTTATTTCTTCTATATAATCTGATGTAAAGTGAGATCCTGTATGTCAGTTAGAAAAAAACAACATTATCCAGCATGACTGTTATCGTCACATATTTATATGTCCTTTAATATCGATTCCATGGTCACAACGCAATCACACTACAATTAAAGGGACATTTTTGACAATTGGCATGTTTTACAGCCGGTGACAATCAAATACACGAAAGGTTTCTAGATATCAACGAGACTTCCTCGTTAGACAACAGCAAAGTCCATCAAACATCAAAGTATTACATAGTTGTAACAACATGTAGATGAACAGTAATTGTTCGAATGGTTGAAATACCATATGATGCTTTTTTTAATTCCTAAATGAATGTTCAAATGAGAATCTATCAGAAACGTATTTGTTAAAGGTTTATCATCGTTTTGCGTACTTAACTAGGACATCTGAAATATGAGAAATTATATGTTAGCAATTCAGAAGAAAAAAAGAGTCATTGCCACTGTAGCTCATCATGCTTTAAACATGAACTAATTTTTTCAAACTGTAAATTTTAAGGTCTAACAAATTTAAAGTTCTTTACATAACAGAGAAGAAAAACACGTTCGGTTTTAGGTCGTGACCCCTAACACCTATGAGTAGAAATGTAGTGTTGAAGTCCCTGCTGCTTTCAAAATTAAATCATCTATTTTCATCAATACCAAGTCAAATTTCAAGTTCTTTACATAACGGAGAAGAAAAAAACATAGGGTTTTAGGTCGTGACCCGGTGACCAATTTTGGGCACCACAGGGTCATCACAATTACAATTATTCATCCCAATTGACCAAGGAGCCTGTACACAACATTTCAGCTTTCCAGAGTTTTTCTTACTTGAGAAGAAGATGAAAACAGTTTTCTTAGGGCATGGCCTCTGCGACTCATATTTGGAGTAACAAGGTTACAACATAATACATTTAAAATCCCCGTTGGACAATGACCCTGTACATACAATTACAGCTCTCTACAGTCATTGGTTCTTGAGAAGAAGTTGTAATGGTGAAAAGTGTATGGACTGATTGATGGATGAACAGATGGACAGACGCCATGACTTGCCATAGGTGCATCAGGACTTTCAGGACAGATAAGCTATAAGGGGAGTGAAATTACAAATCCGTCCCGTGATGAATGTGCCTTGAGAAACCATCATCACGTTTTCTAAAGACATTGTGTAACGGTGTATGTAGATCATTAAAAAGTTTTACAAAGCTTCACAACACTGTAGAAAACTCCTCACTAGATACTCTTTTAAAAAAAGGCTTATCGTAAATTGGCAACAACATTATTCAAGCACCAATTATCCAGGGCGTTTTTCTCTGACGAACGTATTCATACATTCATGTTTTGTCATCTTCAAAGCAAAGTACAAAGTAGTTGAGAACTGTTGTATTCTATGACAAATAACAGTATATAGATCAACAACTTTAAAAAGGTGTGTTGCTGTGTGTTGAACAGGCTACAAACTCGGAACAGTGGAGAACGTTCCACACCCAGGTTAACCTGTAAGACGGGTACCCTCAAGGCTTTATTACATTAAAGGCATAAGAAGACTTAAAACATTTGTTATCCATGTGCATTTGCAATTGGCATGTAAATCCTACGTATATCATATATATGACAAAATGTTAGTTGTGTTTTCTGTTTATCTTTGCCTCTGACATTGAAATCAGACTTGTATCATCTCTGACGAAGTTGAAGTTGTTTTTCTGTTTCGCTTTGTCTCTGTGGTTCACATTCACAAATGACCTACAATTTTCAATGTCTGTGGGATACATCAGTTATCAAATTGTAACCAAGAAACTACATGAAATAGGCTGCAGAAGAAAACATGAACATACAACACTTTATAAGTTTCATTACAGTAGTCAAATCACAATGAAGTCATATTTAATAAACTTTCAATATGTATAGTAATCATATCCTTATTTCTGTCTCATAAATTATTTTACCAATAAAAACAGTTTGTCTTGATATTACCATGAAAAGGAGAGAAATATTGATTTTATATTAGAGAACCAAATTAGGTTTATACGTGTCGCAACTAGAATAATCCAAAGATTTCCATAATGTCGTATTTTGACAATGATTGATTTGGTTTTGACATCACTGTGTTCACTATATACAAGCCTGTCAGGTAGATTACAAACTTCAAGTGAGAATCGTAATTCATGTCAGTTTTATGTTCGAGCTGTTATCTCATTAGCTCAGTGAAAACGCATCTGTGTTTTATCAAGAAATAATAATAATAATAATAGAATATTAATAATGCGCACATAGCCATGCTCAATGCAGGCTCAAGGCGTTACACACTTATTACCCTGAAAAAATCGTACTTTCGGTGCCGCCTATTAAGCGCTCCGCGCCACCGTACGTGTAGGTCTATACATTCCCGTGTTCAGGTACCAATTCGTACAGCTGGGTGAACTGAGTGCAATGTGGACAGTATAAGACCCAGGTCACAAATGTTTGGTGTCTCCACCGGGATGCTAACCACTACATCACTGTGTACAATGTTTTGTCAAGTGAGCAATCACAATCTACTTTGTTGGGTATCAAGTTTGATGTTGATTTAGAATTAATGGTAGGCATTAATTATTCTGATAAGCTGAAGAAAATTAAGAGAGCGATGACTATTTGGGAAGCAATACTACTAACACCTAATACTGGGTAGAAGTGTAGTGTTGAAGTCCTTGCTGCCTTCAAAAATAAATCATCTATTTTTATCAATACCAAACCCACCTGATGATTTTATCCAGGCATTCCAGAAATGATTTTTTAATTTTATTTGAAAGGGCTCGAAAGATAAAATTAAAAGAAATGTTATTTCATCTACTCTGAAAAATGGAGGAATCAATATTCCAAAATGAAAAATATTATTAAACCTAAAAATAAGTTAGATGGAGTAAAATAAAATGCTTTATGACAGTTCTATATAGAGAAAAGTCGCCGACTTATATATTCCAATATCCAGACACTATTGCTTGCTGATGGTATTTATATTGGTAAATGAATGGTGCTTACTATTTCAAATCGCTTTTGGCAGGAGGCATGGGCAGATTATTTAACAATATGTTAATATGATGAAAACTTCTACTCTAAATCAATCGCTTAGGTACAACAATAATATCTTGATAGGTGGGAGAACAGTCTTTTACAAAAAGATTGGAAGAAAGGGGCAAAACATTTTATAGAAACATTAGTAATGATGTTGGCAACAGCCTCTCCATAGAAGGATTAATTAACAAATATAATATTTGTCTAGATTTTCTTACATATTAAGGTTTGACGACAACTGTACTTCAATATTTGGAGAAAAAAAATTCACTCTTAATCAGTTGAAAAACATACACTCTTTCAATATCTCAGTTATAGACACTAATCTATGCCAATTTAGTTATATAAAACCTAATGGTCAATTAAAGGCGCTGTAGCACGTTTTTTGCAAATTTTATTTTTTCAAATTTCCCATTTATAATGATAGTTTATGTCATTTATATTTACTTCAGAGGGTAAAACATCTTATTACACAAACCAATTATCCGTAGTGGTAATAACGGTGTTGCGTATAAAGCAAAAATTGCATGGCGGCCATTTTATTGTGAACACATTTTATTATTTCGAATGACAAAAACGATTCCCATGGCTTTACGGAACCATGTACACTCATTTGTAACTTGTCTTTTAGAAGAGTGAAGGGTGTTTTACTATTGGTGACATTATTTTTCAAATACATTTCATCGACTTATTTGAGCGAAAAAACGTGCTACAGCGCCTTTAAAATAGGACGATATATTTTACAAGGAATTTCAACAGAATGAATGGGAAATATTAATGTGGCGACTAATAGATGTAAGCAAAGTGTTAACTTCCAGTGGTTTAAATATGAGATAAATCAGAATATTTTGACAACCAACATTTGTTTATATAAGATTGGATATATTGATTCACCATTGTGTTCTTTCTGTAAACAAGAGCTTTAGAGCACAATGCACTTATAATGTGATTGTACTTATAATTGAAGAGTGTGGAAGGATTCGCCTAAATGATAAGAAAAGCTGGCTGAGGGATATATTTTGATTTAACAACAGTCTATATCTTTTGGATTTAAGGGAAGAAATCATAACTCACTAAATGCCATGTATCTACTGGTGAAATAAAATATCTCTGCAATAAGCAGAAAAGGTAAGATACCTAACTTTAAATGTATGATGTATCCAAAAGGAAAGATTAAGGTATTCCTAGGCATGTAATTTCATTGCCTTTACAACCAATATGACGCCCATTTCTTTTCATGTTGGTCCTCTTTCCACACATTATTTGGACATTTAGAAAATGAGATTAATACAGATAGACTTTAAAAGCCAAACAAATATTGCAAATGTTCAGGAACTTCAATACCTGCGAAATGGATCTTTGCGTTAATTTCTTTGATATGCTGACAACTCTATTAATGTATACAATTATAAACATGTACATGTAAACATCTGATGGGAAATAAAAACATAAAATCAAAACAAACAAAAAATTATGTTTAATGGTTGCATAGTCCTACCAGAAGAAACAGTAGCAATTTGATGTCATACATTGATTTTTGTCATCACCTTATTATTGTTTCATGATGTCAAGACTAATAAATGATAATATGTGGTTTTTCAACCATATTATTTCATCCGCAATTACATAATGAAATACATTTATAAAATGAGGTAAAGAGGAAGTCGAAAGTCTGTTATTGGACTATTTCATGCGAGTTGTATGAATTCAAATATATTTAATTATAATATATGTAAGAATGAGAGAAAAAATAAACTAGTTGTAAAGTTAATCCTCGATTGAACATTCTTTGAAGTATCAGCCATTTCTTATTATCCGCAGTGATGATATTGACTATTTCTTTCAATACACAGTTCCTTCAACTCGGGAGTCTTTCATCTGATGAAATAACACTACCCAATACTTCTGTGAGATAAATTTTAGCTTTTCGTCTTGTCCGAAACGAAAAATATGAAACAATACTAGTGCCTAATTGTGTGGCCTATTTTGCGTTTCTGTGACAAAACATTATTAAGGTAATGTTTCATTAGCAAATAACTGAAGAACATGATCCAAGGTAATTCAAAAACTGACAAGCAAGCCTATGGTTAACAGGCCTTGTTTTACCATGTATGAACACACATTTAATCCATAAAATATTTGTATTTAAAACATTTATAAATGCAGATTTATTGATTCATCGAGCGAATGATGAAACTCAATCATTAACATGCCAATATTGTTACAATTAGTGAACTTACCAATTATGTCCCCAGAAGAAACCAGCAAAAGAAATACAAACCAATCAGATCATTATTTAAACTGTATTAATCCGACAATAAATTAGTTGAACAATTTAGATTTTCACATAAAATACAGTAAAGATATAATAGGATAATGATAGGGTCACGCATATAATAACAGAGCTATCAATGTCAATCAATAGTCACCGCAACAACGAATTATTGTTTCTTGAATGCAGAATGATCGTGGAGATGCATTGAATCGGAGTGCTGGCAGAGTCTTATATCATAATCCAAGTGTAGAGAGGAAGGTATCGTCAGTCCTTCCCTCTAAAAATAATCATTACTACTCAAGCTCCTCAAGACCTCTAAATATATCTGCACAGTTGTTTACATCACATTTCCAACAAGTTCTAGACCCTTCTTTAATCTACTTTAAAGGTGCATCCATTGTGTTTCAAAAAGAGTTTTGGGCTTTGATACGTTCCAACTCACCACACGTGCTGTTTACAATAAAAAAAACAGTTTCACTCAGCTTGCAAATTCATCCCCAATCGCCAACTATACCATAATTATTAGTTTCCAATTAAAATCGAGTAACATAGAAACCGTAACTGCACTTCCCATTTACATGCACAGTTATATGACATATTAAACATTATCAGCCCATATTTGTAATTATCTCTGCTCTAAATTAGATTCCAAAATTACGATTGACTCAATGGCTTCGTCAATCGCGGTACATTGTCCAGTTTTGGACCAATATCAAAATGGCAATTTTTGGCAACAGTTAGTACTTCTCGATAACACAACACAATTTATAACATTTAGCATATGTGACCCCAAACAACACAATGGATGTACCTCTAAAGTTCCATAGAATTCCGGAAGTGACGAGAGAGAAAGGGAAGCAAACTATAAGAAACTGACTATTTTAGACCCATAACTACATGTTAACTTTTGTGACCCCAAAATAATTAAACTTAGCTATTAAAGGTTATATATGGGAAAATACGTTCTCATAACAATATCCCTAAATTAGTTGTCAAGTAAATATTGACAAGGTCTCACAATCTCAGTGGGTTGTTCTTAGTTACTCTTTTTTTATCCATGCTATACAAGAGAGAAAACTCTCTTCACCTTCAAAATTTGAGAGACCGTTCACTCATTCATTCACTCAGCTAAGCTTCCGTATACAATGACACTGTCTCATTAGTCTGGGTAATTGCATCACCGTAGCGTCACACAACTCACGAGTAATCTCCTTAGTAACTCTTTATTCTACCAATTTGCAGGAAACAGAGATGAAGTGATGTCTAATTGGATTTCCAGGCAGGTGTTCTATTAGTGAAACTACTTAAGATGTAATGTCGTTCTGCATACTTACAAAGTCAGAGTGGAAATAACTTATGTAACCATTGATTTCAATTGTTAGTGCTTCCTTTAATTAACCCTATTAATCCCCAGGCAATTACATCGTCTATATATCTAGATGTGTGTTTACTAATGCCATTGTAAGTAATACAGAAAAGTGACTGTATTAACTGTTACCTTTTTTGTACAACATCAAAAAATGTATTAAAGCACACAATATTATATAAAACAAATTGGTAACAATAATTAATAAATATTTAAAACAATAAAACTTGAGATGTAACTTATGATAAACAAAGCGTCACGTTCATTGTTGCCCCAATAGCCTTCATAACCCATGGCTTATTGTAATTACAATTGTGATGAAATAAAGAAGTCAATAATTCTTTGAGTTTCTTAATTCTTCATGTCAACAACTTTTTCTTGTTTCTTATAGAAGAAGAAACATTAAAGAAATGTGTCGCCAAAACATGTTTAATTATTCACGTGACATCCAATGATTGATCTAAAAGTTTAAAATCTGATTTCCTTATCAATTTCCCTGTATAACGATTGAGACGCACTTCGTCGTCTTAGACATACTGATATAATTTTGGAACTTAAATGTAAATTGAGCATTTACATCGAATACAGCCGTCAATTATTATCATATAACATTCTGGGAAATCTTAAAGATATATAAATAATTCAGAGATGATTTAATAGTGTTTTTAGATCATTCCCATTTCTTTAAATAATTGTAACTTAATTGAACAATTGCAAAAGAGTGAAGACTACTAGGATCTTGCTTCAATTTGCTTCCTGTAATTTGTTGAATAAAGAGCTGGTGAGGAGATTGCAGGTAATTGGTTTCGAATCTCTATTGGAAGGTTTCTTATTGGATTAAAGAGGAAGTAACAGTTACCTGGCGTCTTGAAAACATGGTAAAGGAAATTATCAATTTCATTTTTTTTAGTAATCAAACTGTTGTTCTTTAATATATATTACCTGCTGCACGTGAAGAGATCTGTGAATAATCGAACCACCAATGACCCTATTTAACCCCTGTTTCTTGGTGCGAATGGTGTAGGATTGTAATTGTTATAGAACCCAATAAAGACATGTTAACAGTGTTTCCAAGGTTTAAAGCCTTCGGCTTTATACATTGTCATGTCTATATAGTTTTTGTAACAGTTAATTACCGAGGTAGTAGCGGTCTAGTTACTTACACTAACCATTTATCTACATTGTATGTGACATGAAAATTAATTGACACCCAAACTTTTCAACTGTTCATAAGTGGACTTCAAACTCCCATCACATGAGCGCGACACTATTTAGTCATAAAAACTGTGAGGGATACCACACGATGGTCAAAGATGTTTAAATCATCTTTATGATATTTTTAAACTTTGTTGTTGTAGAGATCGACTAAGGTCTACCTTCTTTACTTTGAAAGTGTCTGTGATGAGTGTATCGCCGTGAGACCTCCTCATACCTCCAGTAAGTTTATGAATTTGTTCTAAACTCTGCCTCTAAATCAGCAAGATTATGTGGATGAAGATCCACTCTTTGAACATCCTTTCGACATCCAATGATGTCCTATACATGATCAGAGTATTCAAATCTGGATTCAGGGAAGACAAGAGGAGGTTCGAGATGGCGTTGTTCTGGAAATAAACCTTCACAGCATTATCATTATGCAATTTCAGGACGAGTTGCTAAAGCATGACTGTTCAAATGAGGTATTAGGAGGGAGCAAGGATGTCCCGGATGTATCACTCGCCATTGAGATTCAAGATAACCGTCATAGGAAATGCATTCCAAGACCATAAATGATCCAGCACCAAATGGAGATTAGCAAGTGCTGGGCGCCATGTCCTCACTTCAAGCAGTTCGTCACTGTTCCGTTCCTCACAGCCATGTTTGAAACTAAAGGTGTTTCAATAGGCTACTTGTGGTGCCGGGGCATTATTTTCCACTCTGGAAGTCTGCCTGCGTCGAGTTGGATGATACTGATTGGTGGCAATACTTTTGTTCACACGCCTGCTTATGATAGAGTGATTGATGTTCAACTGACAACCAAATGCTGGAAAGTATTGCATAGTGCATGTTTATACTTTCAAATCTCCATGCTTCTGAATGTTTCCGACATGTCATTATGTTAGTTGTGATAAAAATATAAAACATACATATCGTTGCTACAATGAATTTCATGCAATTACTGTTGTTTTTGGACGATGTGCTTACCTTATTGATACACCATTATCACATCAACATATTAAAAGATTAAAAAAAGCTTACACAATGTACCAGGGTTCGATTATTATGTGTATGTGATCTTGCATGTCTATTTGGAAGCTCATATCAGAAAAACCAATGGTAGTTATGTCCCATGTACGGCGATACATAGAGGATATCTGTCTTTTCTTTACTAATACGAGTGAGGTAGAAAGTTAATATTGTGCGCAGATGAGATAGACTTGGTATTTGTCAAGAATTAACAGATATTCTATCTATTATATGATGTTATCCTTAAAATGATGCCATAACAGGGTCGTTTTCATGTTGAGCGGCAGCTGGAAAAACCCCGTCACCACAGTAACAATGTGGATTCATAAGATAATTCGCTTGTGTAATTGCACTGATACATCTCAATGTACCACTCGTGAAAATATAACCTCTCTAGCTCACTCGATGAGATAAACATGGTATTTGTCAAGAATTGACGGATATTCTATTTATTATATGATATTATCCATGTAATTAAGTCCGAATAGCGCCGTTTTAACGCCACGCGGCCGCAAGGAACAGCCCGTCATCACAGTAACACTGAGACGTCATATGCCAAATCGCTGCACGAGACCATTGTTTTATGACGTCAAATTATATCAGTTACCGTTCGCAGTGAAAATATAAGTTATTTTCACTGTATCTTGAAATTTTCACTGATAAATCCCAGTATTTCACTGCTCGTCATATAATTAAACTCAGAACACCATCATTTGTCATATAATAAAATGTATTCATTTGTTTAGGTATTGAGTATAGGTCCTGATCAAAGTTGATTCTTAATAAATAAGTTATCATACTGTAACATAGGAAACAAAGATAAGTCAATCTTCCATTTGTATGATAAATATGTTAACTATACATAATTATTTTGATTCCTGATTCCCCATGGTAACTATACAAAAAGAAAACCTTATCAACCATCGCAAAGAATAACTTCAGCATCCACATTTACAGAAAGGACAGGAGAAATAGAGGGCATCATGTTACATTTTTGTTGGATGAAGAATTTCCTGCATTAGGAATAAGCATTGTATTTTGTGAGTCATGGCGTCTTCATGTGTAAAGAAGGATACTTACCATCCGAAAATATAAGCATCAGTCTTTATTATGTCGAGAAAACTAAAACAACTGTTCAAGAAATATTAATTAAGATGTCGACAAAACCATGTGACTAAGGATTTGATGTTTAACTTACTTACTGAAATAAAACAGTCCATGTGGATTTTTCTTCTTTGAGAGGCATTTTAGAAGCTGGTATGATGAATAAGAACAAGTTCTATGGATAGTTCTATGGATAGTCAACTTCTTTATTGATATGAGTGCACTCATATCAATAAAGAAGTTGACTATCCATAGAACTTGTTCTTATTCATGTGGATTTTGGAAATTGTCAACATGTTAAAAGTCGCACTATTTTTGTCAACTTTGATTGGATACAATCAATTAATAATCTCTAATTGATTAACAGCCACTTTGCAGAAGAGTTTGCTAATGTATGAACATTTTAAATATTTAAACAATTCAAGAGCCATCAAGTATGTTAGTGTTTCTTATACAAGTTAATATTTCAAGACATACAGTTGATACCAATCGCTACAGAAATATGCCATCTGAAACATCACATATATGAGAAATATTCTTCCTAAAACGACAATGTAATTAAATTTCAAAACCACTTAGATTCTTAATTTGCGAGGGCAGCTGAATGTGATTTCATTCAACGGATTTTCCCTTTGGCTTTCTACCTAGTTTATGATGCAGAAGACAATAATAAGGGTTTAGGAATCTGGGAGCTTGTCAATTGCACATTCGACGTGGACATGTGGACAGCTTTTTCCCAAATCATATCCGCCCTGCAGATTATTTTTGTCAGTCCTTTCTTACTCATCCTCGGTTACCCATGGTTTTATATATGCTCCGTTACTCTCCACTATATCACCCATGGGAAATTTCATCAGAGAAATCTGTAGTCAAATTACCCGCCCTTGGCCGGCATGAGCCAATCAAACCGCTACACAGCTTGGACCTGCGAGCCAATGACAATTCATATCACTTCGTTGCAAAGCACGCGAGGTCATTTTGTTAGCCATCCGTCACCGGTTATCTCCCTTGACCATTTCCGTCTTATCGTATTGAGTATTTTCTTTGGTTAATGACTTCGTCACGCCGGCCAAGGACGGGTAATTTGAGTACAGATTTCTCTGATGAAATTTCCCATGGGTGATATATTAGAGAGTAACGTATCTAACTTTAAGCATGCAGTTTAGTTCATGAAATTTCGTTGAGCTATACAGATAGTCACCTCTGTGTGTATAACATTTGTTGTGTCTAGAAGGAAATTAGTTGAGGATTAGAAGAGGTACAGGAGGGGAATTCGCCGACGGTGTTCATCAAATTAACAGTGGGGTGATTGATTCGACCCCTGAACCGCTATCTGGGTGCGCCACAAGTTTGTTTCTGTTGTGCACATGAAGACGCTACTCTAGTCTTGTCAGTGCAGTTCGGTTCATTAAATATTACAGGAAGATGAGACTAGCTCGGGAAACCACTGCACCCTGCAGACAAGACACCTGCGATCACTGCTCGATGAATGTCCGTTCCTGGTGTCACTCTCAACTGTCTTATCAACTAGGAAACAGACAAGTCATCTGTAAAAAAGATAGACGGAAGTGGCCACTTATCAGACAAAACCGTGATTTGAATGTAGTCTTCCATTGTGTTTCATAAAATGTTATATGTTTTTTAATACAGCAGAAATTATTTCTCTCAACTTGCATATTCATTACCAGTCGCCAACTATAGAACCGCAAGCAATGACATGTAAGGATATAGATCTTAAGTTTATTACAGTAAGGATTTTGTGTGCTATATATCGACTCCTAATGCAGAAGATAAGAGGATATTAATTCAGTTTTCGGAGTTTTGAAATCCGTTTAGGAAGGTTTGTCGAGCTACTTGTGTGGCTTTGTGATCTGATTAAGGGTATGTAAGTACAGTTTTGAAGATTTGTGGGCCGTTTGTCGGTAGGCCTGTTTCATCATGCCTTGAAAGTCTAAGAAAAGGCATATACTTCCTATTTAGCAACATCTGATATACATTGAACTTTCACGAGACAGGAAGTCACCTACTTTAAATTGTCTCAATGAAAGCACAACACGCAAACACCTGCAAATATGTTCTTCAACAATCTGGAACCACATGCTTTCTAGTTTAATTTCCTATAGGAGTTTTGTCACTTGTAGCAGTTCAGATCTAGTGCCACAGACATCAATAAGACATAGTACTGATGGTACCACTGCAGTGTGAATCAGTGTTATGCAGTATGATATTCGCTTTGCTTGTAATACAAAATGCATGATTTTTTTAAATTTGAATAATCAAAATATCAAAAGATTGACACATTATTTTATATTTTTAAATTAAGTTGTCAATAAATTTACTATATGGCAGTATCGTTCTGACAAATTAATATATATTATATCTTTGCGCTGTCAGTTCATAGTACTAGTGCCTTCACAAACGCCATGTGAATGTGTTGAACAAAGAGAGGCAAAGAGAATGTTACTTCGAAATGACCAGGGAGACACTTTTGAGGACACTGCAGATTGTGTTCTTGCAAGTAAGTGGCAACGACAAACTACAAACCTTGTAGTACCGAAACACAACAAGCTATTGAACAGGCAGGAAATGCGTGTCAAAGTCAAATTCTTAATCCTCTATCAAACCAATTTCTTTATTTCTCATGTTATTTCATTTATATAATGTATTGTAAAGAGAAGGACATGTATGTCACCTGCAACAAAAACATATTCCAGTATGATTGTTATTGTCACTTATTTATCGTTCCTTTGATATCGATTCCATGGCCACAACGCTATCACATTACAATTAAAGGGACGAATTTGACAATTGTAATGTGTTACAGCCGCTGACAATCAAATACACAAAGCATTTCCAGAGATCAAAGAGACATCCTGGTCGGACAACAACAAAGTTCATCAAACATCAAAGTATGAAATAGATGTAACAAAATGGTTGAAATACCATATGATGCTGTATGATTCCTAAATGAATGATCAAAAGAGAATCTATCAGAAACGCATTTGTTAAAGGGTTACCATTGTTTTGCCAAGTTACTAGAGAAACTGAATATGATAAATTATGTGTTAGCAGTTTAGATAAAAACAAAAAATAGATATTGGCTCTGTAGCTCTGTGGCTTTAAACAGCAAACTAATTTTCAAACTCTTAATCGTTAAGAAGTGTTTATCAGAAGTATATCAAATTTGAAGTACTTTATACAATGGGAAAAAAAGAAAATCACAGGGTTTTAAGTCGTGACCCCCTGTGACAATTACAATCCCCATTGGCCAATGAGTCTATACACAACATTTCAACTTTCCAGAGTTTTTTTTACTGCAGAAGAAGACGTAAACAGGCTTTTAGGTCATGACTCATATTTAGGGTAACAGGGTCACACAATCACAATCCCCATTGGCCAGTGACTAAATTTCAGCTCTCTACAGTCACTGGTTCTTGAGAAGTAGTTAAAAAGCGAAAAGTTTATGAACGGCTGATGGATGAGTTGACCGATGCAATGACATGCCATATGCCCATCGGGCCTTTTAGGACAGACGAGCTAAATAAGTGGAGTGCAATTACAAATTCGTCCCAGAATACATCTCTAAAGGCATTGTGTAACAGTGTATGCAGGTCATTAAAAAGTTTTACAAAGTTTCACAACACCATAGAAACTTTAACACTAGATACTCATGTACCCATGTTTTGAAAAGGGCTTAGCGTGAATTGTCAACAATATTATTCCAGCAACAATTATCCAGGGCGTTTTCTCCTGAATAATGTATTGTACACTCGTGTTTTGTCATCTTCAAAACAAATACACAGTATTTGAGAACTGGCGAGTTTTTTGACAAAACAAGTGTGTAGATCTAAATTTAAAAAGGTGTGTTTGTGTTGCTGCCATTTAACAGGCTACAAACTCGGAACAGGAAAGACCCGAGGACACCACAGCTTAACCTGTAAGACGGCTATCATCGAGACTTTAATAGATTCAAAGTCCTAGCAGATTTAAATACTACTTTATCCATGTGCAATTGTAATCGACATTGGAATCCGACTTGTATCCTCTCTGACGAAGTGTTTTTCTGTTAATCTTTGCCTCTGTGGTTCACATTCGTGGAAGACTTCTTACTTCAAAATGAACATGTCTGTTCAGTATTTCAGTTTGTTAACCAATAAACTACATGGAATTGGCTACAGAAGAAACTAATGAACATACAACAATTGATGTGGTTCATCACAGTAGTCAAATCACAATGAAGTGATATTAAATCAACTTCATATATGTATAGTGATCATAGAACTGTTGCTTCCCCAGAAACAGTTTGCCTATATATTATCATGCAAAAGGAGAAAAATATTGATTTTACATCGGGGAACCAAATTAGTTTACACCAGTCACAACTGGAATAATCAAAATATTTCACAATGTTGTTTTTAACAATGATTGATTTGGGTTTGACATCACTCATTTGCACTGAAAACTAGCCTGTCAAGTAGATTACGCACTTCCAATGAGAATCGTAATTCATGTCATTTTATGTTCGGACTGTTATCTCATTAGCTTAGTGAAAACGCATCTGTGTTTAATCAATAAATATAATGTTTTATCATGTGAGGTAGAACTTTATCCTCATAATTACCACACAATCAGGTAGCTTGTTGAAAGGTCGCATTGACCAACCAGTGGAAACAGTGGCAATTGCACTGCTTTTTGTCATCACCTTGTTATAGTTTCATGATGTCCAAATTGTATCAGTGATAATACGTGATTTTACATACGTACTATTACATCCGCAATTATAAACTGCAGGCAAAAGAAAGTATAACACTCACTTGTTTTCGATTAATGTAATATTTTACAGACATGAGATGCATTTGATTATGGCTTGATACACTAGCACCTTTCGGCAGTAGTTTGCAGAACTTAATTGGTGACTGTTTTATTTGTTAACTAACTTATCATTATTAAAAGTAGACAGGGATAAGAAATGAATTTTACACCAACATGACATCTACATGTACCATGTTCAAAATGTGGTAAATGTGTGCAGGACGAGGCACATTTATTGATTTTTACACAGAGTATGTGTTTTTTGTCGATTAACAATTGTGTTGTGTCAAAATTAATTTGGGGAATTTTCAAAATTTAAATTTAAATTATTTTTTAAAAAAAAGGTATTCTTTAAATGATTGATGTTTGGACTAATTTCCCAAACTAATCACTTTTTTAATACTACGTCGAAAACTCGAGATATTTGACTTTGAAATGATACATATGATAAATACAACTGAGTGCTATACTTTCTTTTCCTCGTCGTCAGTGTATAATGAAATTATAACTATTAAAAAAGGTAAAGAGGAAGTCCAAAGTCTCTTTTTAGGCAATATCATGAGAGTTGTATGAATTTAACAATATTCAATTTTCTAATATCACACCAAGGTGACTTTGAAAGACTGTTTCACAAACAACTTAAACAGCAATACAAAGAATGTACGTCTACATGTGAGAATGAACAAGAAAAAATATTTGTAAAGTTAATCCTTGATTGAAGATTCTTTGAAGTATCAGATACTTTTTAATATCTGCAGTGATGATATTGACTATTTATTTCACTATACAGTTCTTTCATCTAAGGAACCTTTCATCTTATGAAATGCCACTACCCAATACTTCTAATTTAGTTCGTCGTTTTGTCCGAAATGTAAAATATGATACAATATTTGTGCCGTAGTTTTGGTATGCTCTATTATGCTTTTCTGTTACAAAACAAGAAAATAATGTTTAGTTGGTATTTCAACAGTGGCAAACAGAGGCCAGATGTAAGAAAATAGTTAACATACCTGTTTTTTATGTATATATGTCAAATTCTCCCCATTTAGTTCTAAGCTTAAAATAAATGCTACACAAGAGAAAAATTTAACTTTCTTCACTTCAAAAATAGTAAGGTTCACTGATCAGTGGTCAAAGTGTTAGGCGTGTCCCGGCTTGACGTACATGTCGATAGACTTCTCAAAGGTGTTCTATCAGGTTTGAAACTAGTGACCATGACAATACAGTGACATTAGAATGTAACAAGCTGGTCATAAGATATGTTCCTTATCATCTTTTGAAACTGAAGTACTCTGTGACACTGCCTATATTTGCTGTCATTGAATTCACTGTAATAATTATACTGTGTGACGTATTAGAGAACATTTCAAGTATTCTATAATTTGATGATTAACATACTTCTCAACTTCTATCTTTTCGAACAAAGTTGAAAGTTAAAAAAAGGACTTCATTTGAACTTTCATTTTTATAGTTCATGGAGTTGATCTTATTCTATGATACTGTACGAGACTTTAGGTAAACCTATTTAACGAAACCATTACTTCTAACCTGAAACTATCATTGAAGCAGATGTGTACTTTACAGAACTGTGTACATATTCAAAGTTAAAGTAATGTGCGCACAGATTTCCATATTTGACGGTAAACTCCTGTTTAGTGGTCTCATGTATGCGATAAAGCTTTTTCAATATGACCATTAGTCAGTGATAAAATCTAGGTATGCCCTTTTGCTTATAAAGTTATTTGCTTTTCGATTTACCTCTTGCTTTAAGAGACAAGTTGGCGCTGAAAATTAAGGCAAAATGTTACATAGTATTAAATTATCCGGTGCACTTAAGGAATGGTGCCGCTCAATTGTCAGACAAACATATTCATAATATATTTTCTATGATAAAATAGTTGCCTAATGAAATCATTCTTTCGTGTGCATTTTTCATTCCAATGGCTTTATTTTCAAGGAACATGATCACTTCACAATCAAATTAATATCAACATTAAAACCAGCATTTATGCATTTTGCATAGGCAATTGTAAGCACGATATCTTGAATAGGCTTTTAGCAGCAGGAGTCAGATAAAGTTTTCAGAAGACACATGGCCATTAAAAGACCACTTAAACAGCTCGATAAAGAATATTGCAAGACAAGCATTCCCATTGAATGTATTTGATACTCATGTACTATGAATGAAACGTTTGGAACGTGTTGTGGATCAAATCAAGTACGAAACAGAGAGATGATGCATCAACATATTGATGTGATATTTGTGCATTTGTCCATTGAGTAAAGAAAACTTTTGATGATATCGGCCTCACTCTGAAGAACGATACGGAGAGCCTACGAAAGCAGAGACTCTATACATCACAACCACAACGACAATGCATACAAATTGCACTCATCAATGATTACGATCTTCTAATTCCATGTTTAATTGTTCAAACCTCCTTGATAGTTAAGCAAGCAGTTCGCCAGTAAATAAATTTTAAACGCTTGTTAGAAATAACTGAGGTTAAATTACAAATTCAAATAATATAATTAATAAACAGGCAAAAATTAAATGTAACAATGCTAATTGTTGTTACATTTATAATATAGGTTTGAAAAGTAAAAAGTTACTCTTTAATCAGAATTGATTTTGCCTAAAATGCATCAGAAAACTTACAATGTATATGTACAAGTATGTGTGACGCACGTTGCCTTTAAGAGAAAAATAGAGAGAAAATGGGGAAACAATCACCCCCGTTGTTGTCAGAGCAATCTCTGGAGGAATGTCGTTTCAAATGCGTTTATAGGAAATTCTTTACTAATTCAAATCCAGTTCTGTTCAGCTGATAAAGATCATAAACTATATGAGCGTTATTTGTTCCCACTGGTTGTATGACAGCCAATATAGTTATACAAGAAACAGTTACATATGAACGTTATGAATATTTTTAAATAGATGATATACGTAGTAACTTTTCTAATTGAAATAGTGATATACATTGTACATTACAAAGTTAATACATGTATACAACAGCATAGTGAGCTAAATTGACTCAATGCATCATGTCATGATTTACATGTAATTAAGACTTTCATTGGGTTTGTTATATCAATACGACTATTGATTTCAATGGAGGGAGAGCTGCTATCCAGACACCTGTGTTTAGATAGTATCTGAATGTCCAGACCTCACGTGAGATAGAACTCTTGTTTTGAAAACGTAATTGATATCATATTATGAGTAAGTTGCATATCTTACAAAGGTAACATTGCAATAAAAATGACTCGTCCTTATACTTATTGAATAAATAAGTGGCTAACTCGGTCATTGATACTTTTGCAACAACGACCAATGCAGGTTTCATTTGAATGCTATGCACTTTCAAATATTTAACAATAGTGTTCTATCTCAACAGGGGTTCCACTAATGAGACACCTGTGTTGTCTGCCTCTCTGAATGTCCGCTCCTCGTCTCACTTCAAGTTCTGTTAATGCTGTCAGGAAACAAGCGCTTCGTCCATGAATAGACGAATAGGAAGGGCGCGCCTGATAGACGGAACCCTGGGTAGCAACTGATTGGACAAAGTCGTTGAGTGGACAACTGGGGTTTATTATCAGTCAAGCAAATGTGTTAATGGCTAGATTCCGTCATGTTTATCATTGCAATAAACACAATTATGCATGTACTTTTAGTAGAAATTTGACATATTTTTCAGAATGTTTCAGTCAATATTCATGGGTTTTGAAAAAAAGGCAGGGCAAATTCAATGTGATATTACAATCAATGCATTAGGCAGTCTTCATCCGATTGGGCACATAAAAAACATGGATACGATTACAATTCAAACATGTTTTTTTATCAAGTTACATTTATTTGCTTACAGCTAAATCTGTTCGATTGGCATACGATGACATGTTTGGCATTCACAACTGTTCTTCACGGTTCATTACTACGTTAAGTCTTCCGTACTTTCTTAGGTGTCTGTTGATGACACACTTCATAGTTAACGTAGATAAAATCAAAAACATGATATATCTAATTGACTTGCACTTATATCAACTCGGGGACTCGGGAACATACATTGTGATGAACTTAAGATGTTTGCAATCTAACTGTATAAAGAAGAATAAAGAAAAGGAGATACATGTACTATATTTCTAAGTACCATCTATTCAAAAACATTGTATTCTAAAATGATATTAAAGCAGTTGTTACGTTTTTAACACGATTATAGCTAACTCAACAGCTTGTATTCCAAGACAAATATAACTCGTTACTTCCTCATGAGGACTAGGATTAGCCCAAGAAAGCTCAAAGTAGGAATTATACACCATGGCAACATCTCTTTAACAGTTCTTAATTCATACATTCCCGGAAGCTTATTTAAGAACGGTGCAACTCATGTGACACACATCCATGTCGGCACGTTGTCCTGTTGACCACTATCAAATACGGGGAGAAATGGTGCAGTGGTTACCGTGGTTACCACGGGATCGCCTTGAAATTCTTCAAATAACAAGCATAACATAACATCATTATTGAATACGAGAGCCAACTTTTCATCTTCCAACGTTACATTTAAAAAAAATATAATTTAAAAAAAGATCAGCCACATGGAGGCACTTTGCCTTTTTCGTGCCATCTTCAACATACAGCCTTTATGTTTTATCGGAAGTTCGGTTCTTATTTCTCTTTTGATGTTTCATAGACGCTGCTCTTATATCGCGTGATTGTGAGGTTAAGCAATGCAGTCTTCCTCCAGCATATTCGGTTACGGAAATGCTTTTGGAAGATATGAGTGATTTATCACAGATGAATAATATTTGCTGACTGAAATAAATGTTAACTCACTCATCTGTCGTGACTTGTCCGTGAGTGACGTTCATACGGGTAAGTTGATAACCTTTATGTGGAGGTATTTCGGAGGCTGAAGCACTAAAGTAACATTGCGTTACAGTTAATGAGTTATTTCTATTCAAAAGTGTATTATCACCCATTGTAAATGTATTGGATATTTTATATTTGCGTTTTATATCAACTTGTGTTTTTCTATACACGGTCTCATAAAACGTCAAACTGCCATCACAGTCAGGAATGAGTCATGGTCATGAGTGAAAATATGTTTTATCGTAATGCCCCCAGTATCGGAGATTCCAGAGCTATATTGTTTTTCACCTGTTCTTATATCTGTGTACCTGTCCGTCAGTCTGTTTGTCCGAAAAACTTGAAAATAACCGACGCTTGTATTTATCAATGATAAGTCTTTTATACTTCACATATGTATCTATTGTGATGAGACCTTTTAAATGTGGTAATGTTGCTTTTTACTTTGTGACCTTGACCTTTCCGCAGGAAGCAATTTATCGGAAACTTTTACCCTGGCCAAAACTTTTGATTGGCAAATGATGAGTCTTTGATGCTTCACATGTGCATCTATATTGTGATGAGATCGTCCAGATGAAGCTATTCTTAACCACATCATTCACATGGGATATTAATACTCCAAACTATTCCAGGGGCATCAGAATTTAACAAACTCATCTTGTTTTAACATGTTGTTCATAAAGGAGTAGTACATAAAAATGATCGACCTGATGTTTTGTGTACAAGGCAAGGCACTTCATCCACATTGCACTCAGCTCGCCCAGCTGTTTAAAGTGGGTACCTGAACACCAGGGAGTAGGACATATACATTCTAAAATTAGGGTTGCACCCCCTAAGAGTTATACCTAAAATGTGATGTTGTGGCAATGTTAGGATAAATCGTTTGAAATAAACCCTACTGACATTAATATAATGATAATTTTAATTATATGCTCATTTTCTCTAGCGCCCCATATGGCTTAACATAAAAACAACTCTAAGGCGTTTCACAGTGACAATGGGTTTAGAATATGTTGAGACTAATTACATCAAAGAAAATTTATGTATGTCGACATTTCAAGAAATTATACGTATACGTACTGTTTTTACTAAAGATAAATTTAATATTGTTCCTGTGCCGAAACTATGTGATAGACACCAGATTTCAGAGGACGTAAACCAAATCGTTGGTACCAAGTTGTCGCTCACACATTAAAACATCCTTTATCGTACAAAGTATGGAAGTAACTGGTTCTTGAAATATCATCCCCTGTTTCAACAATATTGTTATTATCATACGATTTTGGAATTAATCTGAGATCATTTAGAGTTGAATTCCTTAATATAAAATGCTCATTGCCAATGATTGAGGGATGCATTTAAAGTAATACAGATCCGATTCCCTGAAGAAGCAACTTTTTTATGCCCCCGAATCGAAGATTCCGGGGGTATATTGTTTTTCACCTGTCCGTCTGTCTGTCTGTCTGTTTGTCCACAAAAACTTTAACCTTGGCCATAACTTTAGATTGCTAAGAGCTAGGGCTTTCATACTTGGCATGTGGATACCTTGTGATGAGACCTTCAGATGAGGTCATCATATTTGACCTTGTGACCTTGAACTTGCCGCATTTGACATCTTCAGTAAACTTTAACCTTGGCCATAACTTAAGATTGCTCAGAGCTAGAGCTTTCATAGTTGGCATGTGCATACCTTGTGATAAGACCTTTCAGATGAGGTCATCATATTTCACATTGTGACCTTGACCTTGCCGCAATGAAAATTTTCAAAAAACTTTAACCTTGGCCATTACTTTTGATTCTTTAGAGTTAAGGCTTTCATACTTGGTATGTGCATACCTTAAGATGAGACCTTCAGATGAGGTCATCATATTTGACCTTGTGACCTTGACCTTTACGCAGTGGACAATATTTAGAAAACGTTAACCTTGGCCATAACTTTAGATAGCTCAGAGCTACGGCTTTCATACTTGGCATGTTCATACCTAATGATGAGACCTTCAGATGAGGTCATCATATTTGACCTTGTGACCTTGAACTTGCCGCATTTGACATCTTCAGTAAACTTTAACCTTGGCCATAACTTTAGATTGCTCAGAGCTATGGCTTTCAAACTTGGGATGTGCATACCTTGTGATGAGACCTTTCAGATGAGGTCATCATATTTGACCTTGTGACCTTGACCTTGCCGTAGTGGACAATATTCAGAAAACTTTAACCTTGGCCATAACTTTGGTATATCCGGGGGCATCCGTGTTTAACAAACACATCTTGTTTTTTAATTTGTCTTTCTGATTTTGAAAGTTTATCTCTTTATTTCTTTATTAAAAAGCATTTACTTAAGGTTCATCAGTTCACTTTAAAGGATCAAATCACTCGCATGTCAATAACAAATATTGATTTTCATTTTCCAGTGCAACAATTCTTGTTCTTGAACACCAAAATAGCCGAATTTTAAGTATGCAAATATCAGAAGTGAAACTTTATCTGAAAGAAATTTGCTTTGTTTAACTGGTAGATAATGCTTATGTCATATCGCATAGTTACTTTTCCTGATACACTGTCTACTTTGTTACCAGATAACTTTTACTGGTGAAATAACTGGGGGATGCAACACTTTTTACTATGTATATATGATCGCGTGGAACACATAGTCGCGGCACCGAATGTAAAATTCTTTCAGTACAATAATACAAAATTGTGCCTTGAGCATGCTTAGGCTTTATTATTACTTGTATAATCTGTTATAGAGATCGATTAAGGTCCAGATAAGTGGCGATCTGTTATGAATTGTTAAGTGTGGTATCAAGATGACAAATCTTCAACAAAGTGTTTGTACTGATTATACCCAACACGAACCTGGGTGATTGCGGCGACCCCTCCCCCAATGCCTTCAAGAAGTCCACGATATCGATCACGATGCTGTCATTACAGAAGCAATACAGCCTCCAAATCAGCAATATTCTAAGGATGATGTTCCACCCATAGGATTCGACGTCCAAGATGTCCCTAATACGTTGAAGGGAATCAAAGTTTTATTCAAAGCAGGATAGGCGAGTGGGGGGATTGCGTTGTTCTTATCTCGCGCCTTCACAGCATGGGATCCGCGTGTTCAGCCATGAAAAAAGGACGGACATACTGTCTCAGGGTTTAACGTACGCTCCAGCCACCTGCTTGTCTTGGGTGGAAAGGCAGCTCAAAACTTCGCGAGGTGACGTATGATTGAGGAACACTCTAAAAATAGACAACCAATGACATTAATTTGAAAGGCGAGTCAGCAGAATTAAGATGGCGGCGGTTGATCACTGCAGAAATCATTACGATCTCTCAAATTTAAAACAGAGTCATAAAACGTTTACCGCACCTTCTTCGATGAATTGCGTGTCCCATCCATGGTCTGCGTCTGCGACAAGTTGACAGAAAAAAACTCTTTGATTTCAGCTCGCTTTATCTAAGGAAGCCACTTTTTTGCGGAAGTGCGAAAGCCAACTGCATTTTGAAAAGATCTCTGCGATTGGCTAAACTTGTATCGCAAACTATTTGATTGACTGGACCATACGTCACCTGGCGTTGAGATTGAGCTGCCTTCGCACCAAGGGTATGAACGTGGCGGGAGCGTACGTTATACCATGAGACAGGATGAAATGACGGGTTGCTAAACATGATGCGATGACGGGTGATGGATGTCTGAGATCGCTGTCTGTATCGCTCGCCATAGAGATTTTCCCGTAGGCCTACTGTGGCACGATCCAGCTTACAGTTATGGGAAATATAACTTGGTCCTTGGAGAATGAGTTGCAAATACACAATATCAAGTGTGACTATTCAGTTAACTCTGAGCATTACATAGTACTGTTCACTGCCTGAATCACACTGCAATATAGAAAACGGCTAAAAATCATATATCAAAAATGGAATGTCATCAACATCGAAAGTTAACAATATGACGTCTTGTTCAGAGTAGCAAGATCTGTCGCGCCGCTAAACGTACATTTGTAAGCCCAGTAAACTTGAACGTCAGTACAGGTAAACAAAATTAGACATACACAAGCAGATTAATCACTCTCAACGGAATCGTGTTTCTTCACTGATAGAGGCAGCGAAATCTTCCTACTTGAAACAGACAATAGAGACTTCACATGGAAAGGAACAACAAACTTGTATTCAGTCTCATAAGATCCATTACTCTCATATTCATATGTCGATCTCGTTAGTGTATTTTCTAAATGCTTCACGAAAAGATAGTTCACTTCTGCCCATTTTTAATACAAACAGAGGAGCAAAATGATACAAATGTTTTTAACACCACTTGTCTAATCATGAATCTATAATTTGGATTATTCTTTTGCTCTGTAGAAAGTTGAGTGAAACAGTTCACGTTATTAGGCGACCGAGATTTCATGTTGAAGTATAAACGTGTGAGTTGGTAGACGAGTTATTGTAACGTGCAGTAACACAGGACCACGTCACTGATGATTTGAAATGAAGAACCTGCAGTGTAATGTCAACTCACACTTACATTGACATAAACCAAGTAAAGCATTGGCTTCGAATGATGAATCATCCGGATGTTAACGCCTTCGATGGTTTAATGAAGACAACCATAGCGTCCTGTACAACCTTTATCAATGTGTGGACAGACTGGCCTGAAAGGAGCCTCATATGATAACAATCAGACATGTTAGACACATTTTTGATTGGATAGCAACAAGTAAACAGATGCTAGATGCTTTGTTGGTTAACCAATGATATCAATACAGCCAGACCTCCTTTAACCGGACCCCTTGTATCCGGAAACCCGGCCATCTGCATGGTAGTATTTCAAATCTTTAAATCGGACGATTTTCAACTGTAACCAAATTGTGCAGATAAGCGGGGTCTGACTGTATAACATTACATATATATTGTGGAAGATATAATGTGGGAGAGTTAAGTTTAAAGAATGGAGCACACGGTATATCTCCTCAATCACATTATAATAATAAATGATATTTTTCATTATGTGAGCAAAGTTAAACTGTTAAACAACTGATGAAATTAACGGAGGATATGTCAATGGAAAGAGTTTTTCTATTGTTATCATTTTTTTTAAATTGACTTTTTCAAATGGTTTATTTTCCCCCTTTGAAATATGGTAGTATCCGGATCGTTGTTCTCTATACGTCACACGAATAGCAATACAAATTGCAACTGCAACCGATATAGGGTTTATTTCACTGATGTTTATGTGTATTCGTGTGTTTTTAAGTTGTCTCTGAAAGAACAGTGCCAGTATATACTTATATAGTATATGTTCGGGTTAAATGTCAAAACCTGCTTTAATTGACGATGTCATTGCTTTAGTTGTTGAGGTAACGACAAAGGAAAACTCGGTCTCTCATTGTTTAGCATATAATACAACATAGTATTTCACTCTCAATCTTATATAAAATAAGCTACCCGTTTATTGCGTCTACATGTTTTCTCGACAAACCAGACACGCTGCTTGCTACACAAACCATACTGAGTGGAACGTCTGTGATAGTCTTCACAGCGGAACGTTGCTCTACATCCTCCGCCCAAACATATGTCATGTACAACAGTCGACCATTGGGGATATGTGGTGGTTCACACAGCAGGGTAAGATCTGTGTGAACAGACAATATATGATTGGATGGATAAGGAAACAATACGAATTTAAAGATGTTATTGATAAGGTTTAGGGCTATGGAAGGAAATATCAGTTTAGATTTAGAAATGCGAATACAGTTAAGTTTATTTAGGGTTAATGTTTATGATGATTAATGATACGTCATATACTCCACAACGACGTGTAAAACACTAAACATGAAACATCCTCAATGTGCTTACATTCATCTCTTTACTTCAGTCTACAAAGGTTACTCAAGTCATTTCTGCACATGTAACATCTGACACAAGTGTACATGTACCATACAAATAAACATATCTATCAAATCAAACATTTTAAATATCCATTTGACCTCTTTCTTATAACACATTTATATTTCGCTCAGGAGATGGAACTCTAGTCATTTTGATTGTTACAACCGGATTATGAGTCTGAAACAATGTCTCCGAATGCACAACTAATATAACACTTTGCACCTAATCAGGATTCCATAATTCCCTAAATTCTCTACTTGTCACGCAGATCACGTGGGATGAAATGACTTTCGTAAACCCTGTTGGAGAAAATGGGGTTGAAGGATGAAGTCTCAAACAGTTGAAGGATGAGGTAAAATTTTACGCTTAAGGTCAGGAACACGTTAGGTAGCCTACCTTGTTTAAAATTGATTGACTTATGTGTAGCTGCTTCAGACACCTTGTGTTCAAATATCTCAGCTACCACCATTAAGCAGCTTTTCACGTCGCCTTCTACGCTTGCAATGAAAGTGACACAACCAGGCTTCTGAACACAAAGAGTGGCGCATTCAGCTATCGAAGATGTTGGAACTCGTTCAAAGGGAGATAACTGAGTTCCTGTTGACGTATGCCAGTCATCCAATGCGAAGAAAGAAGCCTGGTATTTGTTTTCGACACCAGCATTAGATAAAACATAGCTGTCAAAGGAAATACATAATGTACCATCGTTTCGAGTTTTACAATATGAATGTTCCAATTCATTTGAGGGTTTTTCAATCAGCACGTTAAATATAATGTCCATGGAGATACTTTACCATTGCGTTCAGGTTGTTCTTCTCTCCGACTTGCCAGTTAATGTATAACACAAGCGTCTTTGTAGCTGGCATTTACAGATACTGTATATAATTTTATGAGATGAATGTTATCTGCTTGTAGATTGAAACACAAGAAACTCTGAAGTGATTCATGATCACAGATCGCAGATAGTGAGTAATCTACAATAATAGTGTGAAAACATCTGAAAAAGACTTGTCTCGTTCAGCACTGATCATTTCCACAAGCAAGTTTTCCAGATGATGAATGAATCTGGATGATCATTCGATAGCGAACTGCAATTTTAAAGAACCTTTTCATGAAAAATAAAAATGCATGATTTAGATATACATGTAAAATAATGTAAAAGGACAATATCTGAAAACAAAACTTATTTCATTGTTTATGTCATCTACGAATCTATTATTTACTAAAGATTAAAGAGATAGTGGTTATCTTGGAGCAGAAATACGAGGAGTATTTTTTCTCGGATTTAATTACCACTAAACATCAAATGTTACATTTTATAACTGTTGCTTTCCAAATCCTGTCTTTGTTAGCCTATGTCTCTCCAACTATCGTTATATATCGCTTCGTGTATTTGGCCATGAGACCAATAGTACAGAGAGAGAGAGAGAGAGAGAGAGAGAGAGAGAGAGAGAGAGAGAGAGAGAGAGAGAGAGAGAGAGAAATGGAGAGAGATGGGTAGAGAGAGATGGAGAGAGAGATGGAGAGAGAGAGGGGGAGAGAGAGATGGAGAGAGAGAGATGGAGATGGAGAGAGAGAGATGGAGAGAGATGGAGAGAGAGAGATGGAGAGAGAGATGGAGATGGAGAGAGAGATGGAGAGAGAGATGGAGAGAGAGATGGGCAGAGAGAGATGGAGAGAAAGATGGAGATGGAGAGAGAGAGAGGGAGAGAGAGATGGAGAGAGAGAGAGAGAGATGGAGAGAGAGAGATGGAGAGAGAGAGAGAGATGGAGAGAGAGAGAGATGGAGAGAGATGGAGAGAGAGATGGGGAGAGAGACGGAGAGAGATGGAGAGAGAGATGAAGAGAGAGAGAGGTGGAGATGGAGATGGAGAGAGATGGAGATGGAGAGAGAGATGGGGAGAGAGAGATGGAGAGAGATGAAGAGAGAGAGAGATGGAGAGAGAGATGGGGAGAGAGAGATGGAGAGAGAGAGAGATGGAGAGAGAGATGGAGAGAGAGAGAGAGAGAGAGATAGAGAGAGAGAGAGAGAGAGAGAGAGAGGGGGAGATGGAGATGGAGATGGAGAGAGAGATGGAGATGGAGAGAGAGATGGAGAGAGAGATGGAGATGGAGAGAGAGATGAGGGGAGAGATGAAGAGAGAGATGGAGAGATGCGCTTGAGAAATACGCGCTTGGCGGTCATATTTTGTCATCAAATGACAATAAATTTAGTCAATAGAACGTCATTTGTTTAACTTGTATGCACTTTTCTAATTATGAACATTTATTAACGTCATTTACTAAAGTTCATCGACATGACAATACCAACCTATGCTGCGACAGAATGAACAACACGGATGAAACTGTTTACATCTTACTTCAATTAGCATGTCTGGGTTATTTGCTGTTTCTGACAGAACAATTCTTGGTACAAGTCAACTCACATACAGCGCACGCCTTGTTGGAACATGTCCTGGGTAGAACATCAATTTGGAACAAAGGAACCTATCAGAGACAGAAAATGCCCCTTTCATCAAGAGGAATTGTTTATTTCCGTTTTTAAAACGCAATTAATGATTCCTGTAAAAGTAGTTCCTGCCATGTCCTATATTGATGATCATTTCATGTGAGGGGTAACTGAATACTTTTACAGAGGTCCCCCTTGGCAGATCTTAAAACAATTGATAGCTACAAAGGCATTGACAGTTTGATTTGACTCATTGTAAAAACCAAGCTTCATCATGTTGATAACTTAATGCCCGTTTGTTGCCAGCATTAGTATCTTGATTGCACTGTACCTCACCCACAAAGATAACCAGTAGGTTAGTTATGGTAGACATCCACCGATTCACTGCTCAAGTTTCTACCGCAGTTTTAAAATTCGAAAAACTGTTGACAATTGTTATAAAAGGTGCAGTTACTTCGCTTCATTACTGCTGACAACAGTAACGCCCATTTAACACTTTTGAATAGCAAATTACATCTATATAGCATTTAAGCAACTAATCTTCAAAATAAGTTTTCACTGTGTCATGTTCGATTAAGTCAATGTGAAAAGAAATGTGATCCATTTGATTGCGGCATGATTATAATAACACAATATATGCAGTAATTGGAATGATTTAATTGATACCTGGTTAATATCTTAGTTTAATGTAGATATGAGTGAGTGAGTTGGTGTTTAACGCCGCTTTCAAGAGTATTTCACTTATATCACGGCTGCTAGTATTATGGCAGGGAGAAAGCCCGCATCGCCATGTGGCTATGCTTTGCGGTGAAACCTGCGAGCATCGGCTGGAACTAGCTGGTACTACGCTGAAATTCAGTGTAGCATTGCAACCAAACCTTACTGCGTGTAGAACAGTTCTCTACTGCAGACAAAGTTGCCGTGCCCCTGGCGGGATTCGAACCACGGACATCTTGATCCGAAGCCGAACGCGCTAACCACTGCGCTATCCCGCCCCCATGTAGATATGAAGAAGAAGAAGTTTATTCGTATACAAGGCCTCATGGCCAAAAGTACAGATTTGTATATACAAAATGTTAGTGCATATATACATCGAAGTGGTTTTTATACAGGTAAATTACGTTTCAAGAAAATTGAAAGATTTTTTAAATATTCAGCATTTTGGGTAGACATTAAAAAATTGAACTTTTCACCTGTTGGATAGGTATAAAAATATACTGGTAACATCATTTTTCTACTTTCCACATAGTATGGACAAATCAATAAAAAGTGAAATTCATCTTCGATAACGTCATATTTACATTTTGTACACTTCAATAAATCAGGATTTACACTTTTATCATTATCTATATTGCTGATTATTATGTGAGCGTGTTTTTCCAGCGATCTGATTGGTCGAGAGGCCATCACGTGACCGTCGACAGAAAAGCATATTGACTCCAGCCCGAGCCCGACCAAAAACAATATTGACTTGAGTGACGTCAAACGATTGTTGCATGACGTCAAACGATTGTTGCATGACGTCATGCTATTGTAACCATGACATCATCTGACCGTAGTTCCAGCTCTTCAAACCAAATTACATTTTGGACTGTATTTCATTGTCTTCTTTTCGTTCCTGTGTCAAATACATAATAAAACAATTATGGACTGGTGATTCGGTCAATACCTGTTTTTATGGACCCGAGAAAACAATATTGACCGCGGACTTCGTCCTTCGTCAATATTGTTTTCTCGGGTCCATAAAAACAGGTATTGACCTCATCACCAGTCTATAATTGTATAATATTGAGTTTATGGCTCATACATCTGAATTTACACAGAATACGTAGTAAATCTCTGATCGAGTTAAGTTTTAAAATGTAAAGCTCTGGCTCCAGCACACTCTTGTAGGCACAATAATCATGGAGATATGATGATTAATTTTATTTTATTTTGCCATAATTGAAAATTAATGTCTTTACATCTCTGTTTAAAACATTGTATAAATAAAATATGATACGTCACCACAGTCTTGGGAGATCCATACATATGAAAACCCCGTCTCCATTAACAAAGTACGAACATGTGACACCCAGCTGACACCGCCATGGTCGTCATATGACTTAAGCATTAAGTAACAAGCCTTTGGATGGCGACCTGAATCCATGCTTAATGTAGATATGTACACATACAATGACTCCTACAATGTTAAAATGTTGAAAATGTGTAAATATTGAGGTACATTTATTGTTTTTCACATAACATATTTCATATGTCAATAGAGATCTGTGTTTCATCCAATTAAATGTTTGACAAAAAATTCTAATGTTAAATGAAGTTTAAAAAGCTAAAAACAACGTAGGCGTACTCTTTGATTGAGGACTAAGCTCCCAACTATTTAGTTCTAGAGCACGTCCTCAAAACTAAAAATATTTGTGATTGAAGCATCTGAGGTGAGTAGTTTCTTTTGCGCTTTAGTTTATATCTGACAATCGGAACATCGAAAACAAGTTGAAAGGAAAAGGACGGTAAAGGATAAAGTTACAAATAAATGACAACAAAGGCTCCTGCCTGGCTCAAAGAAAGTTTTATATTCTGCAATTAACGACATATTGTCATTATGAATGTATATCCCAATTAGAAATATCCCCATAATGATGCCCTATGTATAAAGATAAATGTGAAAAGGTGAAAGCAGTCAATTATCGCCATGATCAGTGAGATAGATATACCGCCACTGTTGCTAATTGGATTCTAATAATTAATGTTTAACCATTATACCGAATTCAAGTTCAATAATTACACCGCACATATGTCTGCACTTTTATTAAACAATGCAATTAAATCAAATCCTTCTATAAACACAGTTTTGATATATAGGTATGGACATAAGCTACTCAATGAGGCTTATACAACCGATTCGATGAGCTCCAAATTGGCTTAATGTAAATTTAATTTTATGCATTTGTGCAAATGAATTGTAGAAGTGGAAGCTACTTACATTCAACCCTTTCATAACGAATGCATAACCTTACTATTAAATTACTTTCACCTTATCATAGAAATATGTATATCCAAAGCTATAACCTCAACAGGCTAGATCTACCATCATTGTGCACGGCTTTCTTGTATTCAAACATATACTTTAACTCGTACTTTAATAAGATTAAACATTTCACATTTCTACACTTTGCTGCAGAACAAGTACAATTTACCTTAATGTAGCTTAATATAATCAGCGAATAACAAACCAGTCACCTAGGAAACATATGTCTACCAATTAAACTCTTAGAGCAAAGACACTTATGTAAATGTCACCTTGAAGCAAGGAACGGTCTTTTTCACAGATTTCTGACAATACCGTTGACTGATGCACGCCTTATTTCTGTATTGGTCCGAATGTGAAAGCACAGTGTAAATGTATTTGAAAGGTAAAGCAACTAACTGTTAATCATTTTTTTAATATTAATGTTGACTCTCTATTTGCAGTTGACTTGCACTACTGCCTTGTGTACATAAGCTATCTACATACATGTGTAATGATCACCAGCCAGTGATTATGAGTTGCTATCATGTACAGTATGTTGTCCAAATATGAATTGCGTTTTCTATATACATTTCTCAAATTCCAACCGTGATGTAGTGTGATTCTTTTCTTGTTTCTTCTGGTTGTCATGGGTATCAAAATTATAAATGTTAAATCCTTTTTATATTGATAGATATTGATATTATATTGCATACCATCTAAAAGACAGTCAAGACACGCTATTGCACCCTACATACATGTAAGATATGATTTCATGTGTGGTGGTCCATACGATCGAACGCCACACAACAAGTGTCAACATCCCTATGTTTTAATTGAAAGCATCCGGCTAAACACGTAGATATGGAAAACATAATAGTTAACCTTAAGTTTCATTTTGTGTGTCTGATAAGGTTGGAGATTGTAAAATAAATAATCATTTCCGTGGATAGAAGGATGTGTTTATAGGAAATATCTCATGATGAGAATGAAAATTAAATAATGAATTATGATTATTAACTGATCTTATTTTGCGTAGTCATTATGTTCAACCTTTCATCAGAACACTAAAACATTGATAATCGTATTAATGTTAAGATGTTTAAGTGAGCTGTATTAGTCTCATTTAATGAACATGAGTAAGTGTGGTGGTTTAAGACATATTAGTATGTGTAGGAGAATGTCCTCAACATGTCGAAAACATGCTCCACGTGCAAATCTAATGGCCAGTTTGAGGACATTCTCCTACTTAAAAGAAAGTTTAAGTAAACGCGTTCTTGCTACTGGACTGCACGCCACAACGCACCTTATCACGTGCAAAACTAATGGCGACTTATGCTTTATATGTATTTCATGATCTTCTCGAAGTGTCAGTTGCATTCCCTCTCCTGTTTTTCCTAGCCTAGTGAAAGGTAAGTTTGTAAACATTATTTTATGAAAGGTTAAAGGAAAAAAATGGATGAAACATTTTACTTAAAACACAACTTTTCGAATTAGAAAATCAAAATTCATGTACTTACTATTCGTAGTTTATTGATAAATTAATAGGCAATTCACTTAATACTTATTTACTTAAACCACATGTTTTATCTAATTTTAATAAGATTATTACACTTCGTTGAATGTCGATTGAAGTTGATATTTCACAGTCTCATCAACCATTTTTGGACTACGTTATACTATTATTCAGTAGTTTTTTTTATTTTGAAATGTTAAGGTCTTACCTTGAAATTCAAGATACTAAGTTGAAAATTCAACTTTATATTTTGAAAATTAAACTTAGTTTTAAAAAATTCAACTTACTATCTCGAAAAATGTTATTTAGTATCTATAGTAAAATTCATGTTACAATTTAGAAAATTCAACTTAATCTTGTTGAACATATAACTTGATATTGTTGAAAATTCGATCTATTTCCGTTGAATATCGAATCCTATTTTGTTGAATATTCAACCCTATTTTATGGGATTGTCAACCCTAGTATGTTTAATATTGAATATTCAAGTTACTGTCCTGAATATTCAGCTTAATATGTTGAATATTCAATTTAGTATTTTGAACATTAAAGTTGGTATCGTGAAAATTCAAGATAGGTTGTTGTTACAAGTGATTAACTAACACTAACAAATTGTAATTACACCTTTAAATGTTATTATTTTAACTTTAAAACTTGAATACAAAATTGTTAACATTCGAGAAAAGTCGAAATTTCCAGAAAAATGTTTATTTTCCAGAAAATAGGTTGAATCTTTCAGGAAATATGTTGAATTTTCAAGATACTAAGTTAAATTTCCAAGATATTGTATTCAACTTTCAAGATAGGATGTTGAATTTTCGAGATATCAAGTTGAATTTTCAAGATAAAGATGCTGAACAATATCGTAGCTTGGCACTGATAAAGTTGAACAAAGAAACATAACTTTTCATGATACTAAGTTGAATTTTCAAGAAACGATACTGAAGGCCCTAAAATGTTTCCGGACAGATATGTCTGTAATTCTCAACATCAAGCATTTCCTAATTAGAACAATTAATTAAAGGCGCTGTAGCACGTTTTTGCATATTACTTTTTCTCAACTTTGTCATTTACTATTAAAGCGCTGTAGCATGTTCGTTGCAAATTATGTTTTCTCAAATTTGCCCATTATTAATCAAGTTTATACAATATATTGTTACATTAAAGGTAAAACATCTCATTACACGACCGGATAACCCGTATACATACATTGTAGAAAACGGTTAACTGTATTGGTAGAAAATGCTGCGACGTAAAAACTCGTAAGCGTGAGAGGTAGATTTGTAGGTCACATGCGATTTAAAGAGCTCAGACAGCAAGATTGGTGACCATTTCATCATTTCTAAGAAAAGGAAGATTTTCTGGATAACAACTTCTTTTATGTGAAAATACACGACGTTCCGGGGTACATACTCACTCCTTCAGCAGGTGGAATGTCTACTTTGATTGTTTGGTATCACCTGAACTATTCTCTTTCAAGCGGCCATTTTTATGAGAACACATTAAAATGGACTCGCATGGCTAAACGAAATCATGTACATTCGTATTACAACTCTTTTTATTGATTCAGGAGACTTATTTAGTCTTGGTAACGCGTATTTGCCTTTTTGTGAGAACATTTTATTACAGTAAGCACAACGTGCTACAGCGCCTTTAAACAACTTAATACATTTAAGGTTAGAAATAGGGAAATAAAACAATCATTACTATACATGTTTATCCCCTCATAAAGACATTATCAGTTTTTAACGATGTCATATCTTAATTCGTACATTTTGCTCCAAATTAAGAGATACTTTTGTCATAATAAGTGAAGTGAGGTGAGTTGGTGTTTAACGCCGCTTTCAAGAGTATTTCACTTATATCGCGGCTGCTAGTATTATGGCAGGGAGAAAGCCCGCAACGCCATGTGGCTATGCTTTGCGGTGAAACCAGCGAGCATCGGCTGGAACTAGCGAACCATTGGTGGTACTACGCTGAAATTCAGTGTAGCATTGCACCCAAACCTTACTGCGTGAAGAACAGTTCTCTACTGCAGACAAAGTTGCCGTGCCCCTGGCGGGACCTCTTGATCCAAAACCGAACGCGCTAACCACTGTGCTATCCCGCCTCATAATAAGTAGAAAAATATGTGTAATTACAATATGACCAAACTACTTTTCTTTTAAGTCCCTTCGAGGTTTCTATATTTACGTATAGATTTGATCAATAAAGTATTATACTTTTGTACATGAGGCCGGATGAATCAACCATTCAATAATGTAAAACAAAGGTTTCTGAATCATTTTGTTTTCAGTGCATGTGTTACCAGGTTGGTTTTAATACGATAATTTATGAATCGAACTGGGATCTGTTCATTCACACTATCGCTTTGATTTCTAATGTATGTTTGCCGAAGGTTATTGTCGTTTTGAACGGTCATCTTTGATCTGTTGCGATTTTCGTTGCCCTCAGTTACTTGATTAAGTCGCCATTAGGTTTTGTATTACACCACTTTTCTCGGGATTCAGGCGGCTGCGTTCGAGCGCATTCAATCTGACGGGAACAATTCTTGGTCTCGGTTTCTAAACTATTGGAGCCTTTTCGTAAAATAGTAAACTATTGGAGACTTGTATCACCAAACTACGATCACAAGACTATCCTAATGTTTACGTAACTTTGTTTTAACATTTAATAAACAACAGTCAGTGTTGTGGTTTAAGACAACTATCTCCCAAAGTAATGTTTCCTTACAGGTGTGTGAGTGAGTTATTGTCTAACATCGCTTCGGTAGTATCGAAGCCATTAGCTTTTACAGGAGAGGTAACGAAACAAAGCAAGACTTAAATGAGTCTTTGATGGAGACGGGAATGTGTGGTATTTAGATAGCATACCAGAGCAAAATGACATCTTTGCATGATATTGATTATTATCCTCTGTATAAGTCAGAGTTAAGATAGATAGGTTCACTAAAGGGCATTATTGTGTTTCCGTTTCAACGTCCATCAAACGATATTAAATCAATGTCATTTCAGTTTCAATCTTCAAAGACCTTTGTTAATTGAAAATATTGATAAAACACGTGTCCTTTAAACATATTGGTACGATGACATTTTTTTAACATTTTCATTTTTAAATGAGACATAATAAAATATCAGAATTTAATATCTGTCGGAAGATAGCGTTGATAAAATGGACCCTTTGTCTAGTATTTGACGCGATTCTAAAACAATTATACTTTTTCGGCTTCCTGAACGCAATCCATGCCGTCTTTCTAACAACGTGACCCATGGTTCGCTAGTTCCAGCCGTTGCTCGCAGGTTTCACCGCAATGCATAACCACATGGCGTTGCGGGCTTTCTCCCTGCCGTAATACTAGCAGCCGCGATATAAGTGAAATACTCTTGAAAGCGGCGTTAAACCCTAACTCACCTCACCTCACCTCTAACAACGTGAAACTATTCATTGATTAAATGTCATCTTTAATTCATAAAACATGTTTTCATAGACTCTGATATACTGTGTAGCTTTGAACATGGCCAGAAAACTCAATCAATTGTTTACTGGTTTAAATTGTTAACTCCCATGTTGCAACCTTATCAGCTTTGAAAGTTGCGAATCAAATAACAGTTTTCAGATGTATTAATCTTTTTGTCCGTACATGTATGTCTGATTGATAATTGATATGTCAATTGTTATTAAAAGTTGATTTAAAACGGAAATGCACCGTGTTAATTTTTCCACTGGTTGATTGTTTCAAGCCTTCAACAGACATTTTCCTATAAAAGTAGGTATGATGCAATTACAATTACAACCATACATTATGAGTGAAAATAATAATTGTAATACATATTCATGGAGCCAAACATGAATGGTTGATGGCAGAATCAATTAGGCAAACAATTATAATTGTCATAAAGATAATTACATTCGGTAAAACTTCAGTTGTGAAACTCAAATTATGTGTTTTTTTATAATAAAGGCGCTGTAACACGGTTTTGCATATTATGTTTTCTCGAATTTACCATTTATTATTTGAGTTTATACAATATGTTGATGGGCTAATGGGTAAATCATCTCATTACACAAACCGTATCCATAGAAAACGGCTCTCCGTATTCGAAGAAAATCGTACGACGTTTAAAAGGCGACAGTTGCGTGGCACAGTGTGAGAGTTGATTTGTAGGTCTCATGAGAATTTGGGATTTTGGACAGTTAGATTGTTTACCATTCCATCATTGTATCATATTTAATACTCTACTCTGAGTGGATAGATATCGCTGTATCAGTCAGATCACTTGAACTACCTTCGATGGGAAATTGAACCGAACAATGTACGTTCGTTTTAGAACTATTTTTTGTTTATTGATTTAGGAGTATCATTTAGCCATTAGTAAGACTTATTAACATTTTTGTGAAAGCAATTTATTTCAGTAAGAAATCATGCTACAGTACCTGTAACATATTTGTTAATCACTGTCACATGAAGGCACACAGCTTAAGTAGTTTATTTTAATCAAACACGTTGTATTGTATATCCTGAAAACGAATGAATGGAAGATGGTTGTATTATGTTTTTTTAGGATTGTTTTATGATAACTTTGCATAGTTTGTTATCACAAGCTGTGTAACATTCTGTAATAAAAATATATCCCATGACAAGAAATAATTGTAACACTTCATATGCATATTACTTATTTAAATACAAATTAATCAATTGTTCGCCAATTATATTATAATAAACTCATCTTCAGTTTACCATTATCTATATTTACATTGATTTCAGTATATGATTTTCAGAAGATATCAGGCAAATTATTCATTAGCCAATTCTTAAGGCATGGAATATCCACAACCTGCCGTAACAAATTTGCAAAAGTGATTTGCAATACAAAAAAAAGTAACTTTCACTATTTATAATAGCACGGCTTCCTCATTTCCTTACACGTACACTGCTTTATAAATTTTGTTTGTTTCATGCGATGGTCAATGACTGTTAAAATTCAACAGGCTTACAGAGCTTTAAATCAAATTACATGTAAATAGCATTTTCAGAAATAAGGAGTCATGGTTACATGACAAAGACAAACGGATGTCAGTTATGAAAAAGATCAAAGATGTTTGCCTTCAAAAGCACTTAGGAAAATGACGAAAAAATAAAAATACAAATTGACTCGTTGGAACATGGATACTGTTACACACAATGGAGTTTGACGTTGTTTACTTTCAGAAATGTTTTAGAGAAAACATGATCAAATATACACTCACGGGAAAAAGAAAGTATACCTCCTTTTCAAAAGAGTCAAACACACAATATGTCTACAGGATAAACTATTTGAATGTTTTTGATGAGACTTATATAAAAAAGATACATATATAATTTCATTCACGAGAGTATGGTACTTTATGTTTAGTATATGTTAAAAAGGTATTTTGGAGAATAATTATATATAATGTTTGGTATTAAAAGTAAAAGGTTATGAAACATGGGAATTATGTCAGTACAAGATGTTTTCGGCATAATGTACCTTCTTGGATTTTAAATCAATGACGCATCGTTGCTGTAGGATTTGATAAAACTAGCCAGAAAGCTATATTTCACTCTTCTACCTCGCCTGGTTGAGGAGAATTTTTAAAAAGCTTTTTTCTCGGAATTATGAACAGATAATGAGTCAAAAATTACGGATTAAGTTAGTTTGCTTGTAGAGACACGGTGTAACTATGACTGATTCGTGTTCATGACTCGTTCATTAACACATCTTGCGTTTTTGTACCTATACCTTCTTTGGCCAGCGAGTGCAGTATATGCGTTTATATTCATTCAATATTAATAGCCGTTCAACTTATGCACAATGGACATCGCATTAAAACTCTATTAATTGGTGATATTTCAGTCTTAGTTAGATATGATATGAATAGTTTCTGTCAATAAAAGCTCAGACGAGGTAATTACAAGCGGCTTGCTCCTGTAAGATTACAAATCCAGTGGAAACTCAGTCTAACGGACACTATGATAAGGACCCATCACGTCCCACTCACGTCAAATTTGAAAAATAAAATGAACGATTTTATATGAGGTTTGGTTTAATACGAACGAACTGTTCACATACATAAGTCAGTGTTATTCTAACATATAAATGTACCAAAATGCTTGTCTATGTCAATATCTGTCACATGTCAAATATAGTCAAATCATTTGAACGATATTCGTCAAATTAATTACTTAATAAATTACGAAAGCTTGTAATAAATATAGACTACTTACTAACATTGCCCGCAAATGTAAGATACACAAGTAGAAAACCTTTTGTCTATTTTCTGATATCCAATGTAAAATAGACTCCTTTTCCTTTCATTTCGGTAGTCACAGTAAAACATTTCTACAATTCGAACTCAGCATTGTAACATTTATATAAGAATCTGCCTTTGCTTTGCTCCCGCCTAATTGATAATTATCATTACTCATGGCATTTACACGTGTTAACTGGAATCTAATAGGGCTGAAGACTCATATTGAACTCTTCTGAACTAACGTAAATGTCATCATGAAGCAATGAATTGATTTGTTCATCACCTCTAACAGGGTTGTAAGACGCAGTAAAATCATGTTAGATTAATGTGTCTGCTTCTTTCCTTGTTGCGGGGGGCGGGATAGCGCAGTGGTTAGCGCGTTCGGCTTTGGATCAAGAGGTCCCGAGTTCGAATCCCGCACGGCAACTTTGTCTGCAGTAGAGAACTGTTCTACACGCAGTAAGGTTTGGGTGCAATGCTACACTGAATTTCAGCGTAGTACCACCCATGGTTCGCTAGTTCAAGCCGATGCTCGCAGGTTTCACCGCAAGGCATAGCCACATGACGTTGCGGGCTTTCTCCCTGCCATAATACTAGCAGCCGCGATATAAGTGAAATACTCTTGAAAGCGGCGTTAAACCACAACTCACCTCACCTCACCTCTTTCCTTGTTGCATTGGTCATACACTATTGACGTTTTGTCAGTGAACTGCAGTAAGCTGACTATGCATATTGACCTTTCTTGACTTGTCTGTTTATATAGGATATGGCAATTAGACTAAATAGACTAAATGTAGCATTGCTATATTTGGATTCACCCTATCTTCAATAGCACAAATTATTGTACATTTCTCGGGATGAGTCCTTTACGGAATTCGAACCCACGCCCTCAGACTAACGCAAGGACCAAGGCACCAACAGTGTACTCCTACGGCCACCTTGGCATCGAGAAAGGATTAGCAATAGTTATCAAACTCCAGTGAAGGCACTACTGTGTAAGTTTTTGACAGAAGTTATGAAAAACTAAATGGGCCGATCACAAGTAAATGGACTTTCTGCTTTCAGGTTTGATGAGCTTCTAAACATAGTGGAGAATTCTTTATATTCTAGTTATCTCCTCAAGTGAATGTTTTACTTCAGGATATGATTGATATAAATCACCAGACCAAACTATTGATCCACTGTCGAGGTACCACTAACACAAATACCACCATCTGATTGGCATGTCAATGCTATATACCTTGCAGCAAGAGATCAACAATGACTATTAATGGTACAGTAACTACATGTATTCTTCATTAATAATGAAGCGCCACCGCAAAGTCTATTTATCAGAAGTATAACTTCATAAATCGTTAATACGTACTACCTAGTAATGCAGCATGTGTTTTGCTTGTCATTATCATTTTCCATTGGTTTCACTAATATGCATAGCTCACGTGTTTGATGCGGCATATCTCCCTGTAGTAATCCCGTTCCGGTTTGATATAAAGCATTGTTTAACCACATCTAGCCGTTGCTAATTGGATTACAGTGTCACTATAAATCGACTGTCAAGTCGCATTCGGTTGGCGTGTGTGATACAGTTGTGACGCATCTGTTCAAATATTCTCCTGCAGGATTAGAACGGACAGATATCCACAGTGTATGCATGCATTGTTTTAAGCCATTAGCGGGGGCGGGATAGCGCAGTGGTTAGCGCGTTCGGCTTCGGATCAAGAGGTCCGGGGTTCGAATCCCGCCAGGGGCACGGCAACTTTGTCTGCAGTAGAGAACTGTTCTACACGCAGTAAGGTTTGGGTACAATGCTACACTGAATTTCAGTGCAGTACCACCCATGGTTCGCTAGTTCCAGCCGTTGCTCGCAGGTTTCACCGCAATGCATAACCACATGGCGTTGCGGGCTTTCTCCCTGCCATAATTCTAGCAGCCGCGATATAAGTGAAATACTCTTGAAAGCGGCGTTAAACCCTAACTCACCTCACCTCACCTTAAGCCATTAGCATCAGTTTCGTCTTCTGATTCATAAAATCTCGTTTACGATACAGGAGACATAAATTCAAATTGGTTGTCTATGACTGGCGGTGATGTTTCTAGATGACTGACATGTTCGAATTGGGAAAATAACATCCTGCAGGAACAACATTCATACAAACTCACGTGGAAAAGAAACATTTCCATACAGAAGTACAATGTATTTCAATATTGTTACAATGATTTTATTTTCACTTCAGTTAAAGGCCCGTTAACAACATATGCAAAGATGGAATATAACAGCTGGAACTCGAGCTGGAACAAATAAACACAAAATTAAAGACTCAAATGAACATAACTAATGTGATTCGGTGATGGTTAGCATTAAACAATACTATGTCTGGAAATATATGGTCTCCTAGCTTCTGAACAATTAGAATTTGGTATATAGCTGAGTGGCTTCATTTACCTAACTCACGAGTTGAAATATTGAGTTGAAATAATCATTCCAGAAGAGAAGTTGACATACACATTTCCCCGGCCCGTATTATTTACTTCTGGTGAATTCACTGAAACGTATCTTGCAGGAGAATACTTGTTTCAAGATCATTTGAAGTAATCAAATTGACTTTAAGTTCAATGCATGCACTTCGTTGCCAGAAGATGCAATCATAACATACTGCGGTAATTAAAAACTCAGCACTTGAATGAATCGTGATTGAGTTTGGCGTGTTTTATTATTGTTAGTTCACGAGAGTTATGCTCTAGATTTTGCCAAAAGGGGTGAAGCAAATGCAGCAAGTTTGTGCATTCTCGTAACCCTCGCCATGGAATCGCGAAAATAAGCTTTACGGTCCAATCGGTCCAGTTCGAATCTAAACTTGATTTTTAACATAGGAGAAAATTCAAAATGCAGCTAAAAACTTGAATTTTGTTTTTATAAATACGCATTGACAATACGAACATAAAAGTTAAACATGACGACTTCGTAGGTCACTTGGTTTCGCCGCAATATTGATATTTCGCACTTTTGAAAATTTCCCGACCCCATGCACCTTTGACAATCTTCTCTCCTGAAGATATCTTTACTAGAGAGCTCATGTTTGCATATATAGTAGCTGAAACATTGTTTATATGTGCTTACTCGTCACAACTGTTAATTCTTAACACATTTTGCACAGTGTGCACTAGAAATCTAGTGATTTTTCATAAATGCAAAATTCAAGGGGAGATAACTCAAAAACGTACCCGCCGAATTTAATAATTGTTTTCAGGAGAATAAGATTGGACTAAGGTCTTTATGAATAAATAATAAAATCGCTCGCTAACAGTCATTTCCGGCCAAAATTAGACTTACAATTTCTAAAAGTGCGTTTATGTAAATTCAAAATTTAATAACCATAACTTGTAGAACGAAAAAACATTTTCCTAAATACTGAAATTAAAATGAGTACAATAATGTTCATAACCGAGGAATGACTGCTGATACAATGTTCTTAATAGGAAGTGAATCATGTATGTGGCTGAATCATTTTATAGTCACTTGTGACTATATTTGTATTATTATTTTCTTATCGTGATTGCAATGGTGCACAGTAACGTGTGTGGTTTTATCTAGCTAAAGTTACCAATATTCGACTTAAACTGACGTTTTAAAGATATACTATCCGGATTAAAGTTTGTGTTGCTAATGTGTACATTTATTTAGTATTAACACGAAACATTATGTTAATCACAGGACAGCTCTAAGTAAATACATTATATCTAAAAACATTTTGGTCACCTTTATCGATAGCATGGCCGCCTCAGTGGAATCGACAAATATTGCACATTTCATTAGAGATGCAAAATTGATAGTACATGGTCGAGGAAAAGACTCACTGAATGAATGGAGACACAGCATTGATTAAACTAACATAACAGTGCACTAAATATCTCTGAGGCATTATTCAGAACAACGAATAGAGCATTTAATAACTTTAGGACCGAGAGATATTCACTATGAAAACAATGAGCGTGGAAAACCGTAACCATTGTGCCTATGAGATGAAGGGTTGTTCTGGCAAGACATGCACTTCAATGTTCTTATACAATGGACAAAATCAATACACCTACTTTTATTAAAACATTCTAATCGAATGGCACAACTAGGTGTCTGTGTACGTGAACAATGATATTCTTCGACCAAGGGTCACCTTTAACTCACGAAACAAATCTTCATCGATTCATTACTACCATGTTTTTCATCAATTCAGCTATTGCATGTGTGTAATCGATTCAATTAATGATTTGCTAAAAAATATATTAAAACTGATTTTTCTGCGACATTTGGAATTTGATACCTGATTTCTGATAATTATATGAAGGTAATATTGACAAATAAAAGTTGTATTAACATTTTGAAAACATAACGTATAGCAATTTAGTTTATTATACAGGTCGTTGATTTGTCATCAATAGCTATAACGAGCTATCCATGCACAGCCCGGCAACACTAATACCAATGGCTGGCTGCCATGTCCATTTTAGGGCATACCTAAAAGCAAGAACACAAAATCGTTGTTCTCCCAATTCAAATCATAAAAAAGCAATATCAATAAAGTCGTGTTATCATATATAATCATGTCGGCATAAATCCCATTCGTCCCTCTAAAAGGGCATGTATACTCGTGGACAAAAGAAAGTATAGGTACACCAACGCAGTACATTTTAATCAACGAGCGAATAACACGACTGAAACATAGTTACACGATGTCTCTAAAAGCGAACTAACTTAATTTGTCATTTGTGAATCATTATATGTTCATATTTCAGGAAAACACGGCTTTTTAATAATCGCCGTTATAAAAATCTCTTTAACCATGCGAGATAAGAGAGCGAAAATAGCGTTCTGGCTTGTTTGCCATCCTACAGCAAAGATGCGTCATTGACGAGAAGACGGTACATTATGCCGACAATATATTGTACTAACATATATTATTTCCGTATTTCATAAACTTTTACCTCAAATTCCAAACATTATGTCCCAAAGATCCTTTGAAAATACAAATTCATTATCCCATGTGTGATTGAACAGATATAAAATGTAAAGTATCACACTCTCATGAATGAAATTACCTACATATCTTTAACGAAATATATCCTCATCACAACCATTCAGAATCGACTTTATCCGCCAGATGTATTTTATGTTTGAAAAATAAGGAATACTTTCTTTTCCCCGTGAATGTAATCACAAAGCAACGGAGTGAGCAGCATTGATCTATGTGACTATGTCACTGATCGTTAGAGTGTTTATGTTGTCATTGACATCTGTTATGCCAAGTTTAAGTGGATTTCACTAGCAGAGATAGAATGGTTGCGGTACAAATGGATTGTATTATTCAGAACACGATAGCAAAAGCGGGATTGTTTGAAGCCATCTTTAATTGTTGAATAGTTTTAAAGTAAACTGTCAGTAAACCTATAAGAGAAACAAAAAGCGACGTAGGATTTGCGTGTCCTTTTTTTTTACCCTGTATGTGTGTTTTACCATACTCATTTTGTCAGAATCATAGCCGCGAAACGTACCCCCGGGGATTAGGGGTGCTTGAAATGATTGCAGGAAATTTACCTAAATCATGGAGTAATGACCGTTACTAATCCACAGAATGCGTTTTGGTGAATGTTTCCTGCATATTTGAAAATTTAAAGCAGTCTTAATTTGAAAGTGATAAGTTTCTTTTGCCGAGGAGTTTACTATTGTCATTTTATTGCAATATCGTAAGTTTTCTTTCTCCATTTCACTGCAACCTGTAATCGATTACCTGTCTGCCAATGTTGCTGGTTGTAGGCAATGTGATGACAGTGAAGGGACTGATCCATGCTCTGCTTGTTGTCAATTGATTCTTCTTTCAGTAACGGTTCGAAATTTCAATAAATATAACTAATAGAGAAGGACACCTTAAAGTAATCATACAACGAAGTAATCAATACATACACATCACCTAATTCCTATCCTGCAATGAAATAACATTGATTAAGCAATCAATGTGTTTCTTAATCATTCTTTAAATTATTTCAAAAGGCATTTGGTTTAATGATAAAAATAGCGTAGTCATCATTGTTGTTTAGTCGATATTATTTACCATCCTTTACCATATGTATAACTGATCGAAACTCTGGTATTTACTTTGATGTGTAAGGGATACGGTCATATGTGAATTTAGAACATCGATAATAAAACAATGACTGGAAGCACTGAATGACTTTTAATTCTGAACATGTCCTTTAGTGTGATCAGATGAATAGAAAATTACAATATAAAAAACTGAATGGATGCCATCTTTAAAATCATAGCACCACTGTGTACACCAGCGGAAAGATATCGATTTGCATAGCACAAACAAAGTCTTCATATAAAATTACCTAAGACAGTTTTGCAAACTTTATGAAAACATTCTCATTTTAGACAAAGCCTGAGGATAACTAGTGAGTGAGTGACTTAGACATGGAATGCGTTTATGAAATAGGTATTTTGTAATTATTGGATACAAGTAATGTTATTTGTTTATCCAAAAACTCTGTTAAGCAAGCTTAAAGGCGGTGTAGCAAGCCGTTCTTACTTAATAAATTAAATAAAAGGACTCTCACAATAATATATATAATTGCAACTAATAGCTATATAATACGCCTGAATCAATTAAGAGTTCTAAAACGGTTCGGTTTAGCCATGCGAATCCATTTCCCATCGAGCGGCCATTTTAAGGTTTTCACATCAAAATAGTAGTAATGATTTAAATATGCCACAAATGATTGAACGGTCAACCATATTGCTGTCTGAACTCTCAAAATCACACGAGAACTCCTACAAATCTACCTCTCACACTAAAAAGTTCCGCAAAATTATCGCTTAATACGTCGCACCATTATATTTTTGCTTTAAAAGGCCTGACAGGTTTGTTCAATAATGTCATAAACGCTTATCATGCAAACATTTTAATGTGGGTCTTATGAAAAATCTGAGTTACAGTTATTAACACACTTCTAAGAGATATTGTCAAAAATATGTCACTTTTCACATTTATAATTTGTTTTATACCGATATAAACCTGCAGTTGACTTTCTCTATACACTTACGCTTTAATTATGTGAACAACAGATATATTGTACGTGGTAACACTTAATCGTTTTCTTCAAGGATGTTATCGGAATAAATAGAATATGTTACATGTAAAATTGTCAAATCAGAAAAATCCAAATTAACGGGTAATTGTTTCAAGACGTTGATTCGTTAATTCTGAGTTGAATACTTAATTTTCGTAGAATCATGCGAAAAAAATATATAACACACATACATATATATACGTGTACAGTAGATTACGATAGAGCAGATAATGTATACTTGTTTAAAAAAATGCATTGACGTATATTCAGCATGAACTCAATTTAATGTTATTCAGGAAGCTCTTTTTGCTGATAACATATGTGATAAAGCTATATAGATTATGACCTTCTATAACAAACGTTAGAAAATATACTTATATTGATTGTGATAGTGCCAATGTATAGAATGGAATTTGAAACACCAAACATCCTCAATCAAAGTGAGCATGACACATCATCTGATAACGACCCCATGAGTCAGGAACAACCTCCAACTGATTCAATATTTTAGGTTTGCAGGACTTTCACTGGAGCAGTTATGGTTCACTTGGTGCAGCGCTACGCTCAAATGGTCAAACGAAGTGACCGTTTTTAATCAGGTTAAGTCTTTGACAGTTTTATTTGACAATACTTTCTCATTCACTGTTGGATTTGAAAGTAACTATTGCACATGGTAGATGTTTGTGTGTTATGTAGATAACTATACCAAATTATATTTTACTTTGCCTTTCAGAAAGTTGATAACTTTTCTGTAATTGGTGTCCTATCTGAATAAAAAGATCGATGTATACATGTTTAATTTTGAAACGAGCCAATGCATTTCGTAATGTTTTGATCTCATTTCAATCAACACCATTGAAAGTAAGTATAGAAATTGAGGCCATATACAAGTATGAACTCATTGTAGACGGGTGTAGAACAACGGGGCTACTTGACAGCCAATTTGCTGAAACCAAATTGGTTGAAGAGCGCCTATATAAAGGGACTAGAAGCAACACCTTCCTCCTGGGCTACAATGTAGTATTATCACTTACCGCACTTGATGACATATTAATGGTTTTCTAACCTTTTTGAATGACTCACCTCAACAAAATTGAATGTCATTTACTGAATAATTAAATTGTTAAAATGTTTGCTAACCTTTACACTATAGAATGTTGAAAGAATGTAAGAGGCTACAGATACTTAATAATAGTAAGAAACGAGCAAATAAAACCATAAGAAAACGAGATTGTCCTGATAAAGTCTCTATATTGTGAACGACACATTATGTTGGAGAATATGTTAACTCCTTAATGAGATTGAACGATACTCATCCGACGAAGGAGTAATCATATGCTGCAATATGTGGTTTGTTAACAATTAGGATGCGGTTATATAACAAGGGGGCGGGATAGCGCAGTGGTTAGCGCGTTCGGCTTCGGATCAAGAGGTCCGGGGTTCGAATCCCGCCAGGGGCACGGCAACTTTGTCTGCAGTAGAGAACTGTTCTACACGCAGTAAGGTTTGGGTGCAATGCTACACTGAATTTCAGTGCAGTACCACCCATGGTTCGCTAGTTCCAGCCGTTGCTCGCAGGTTTCACCGCAATGCATAGCCACATGGCGTTGCGGGCTTTCTCCCTGCCATAATACTAGCAGCCGCGATATAAGTGAAATACTCTTGAAAGCGGCGTTAAACCCCAACTCACTCACTCACTATATAACAAGGTGATTTTTATGTATACCACTTATAAATGCCTCTCACAGACTAGACAAAAGCATGTCCATTCTTAAAAACATGCCTATGCAATCACGTCTTGATTCATGTCTACAATAAAAAAGCATATGGACACCTTTTAAAATACGAATTCATTAAAGAACACACCATTAAAGGTAGTAACAGTTTATATAGTATGATGTTTATCGAGTACCAACACAAATAATCAGTTACAACTTGGATTAACATAGACACTATCAAAGCAATCGTAATGTACATCCATCAGTCGAGGACTTTTAATTGCACACTCAATTCTAAATGAATTGATATAGTCCCAATTCCCTTGACAATGAATAATTTCTATTTCATTGGGAATTACTGGGAATGGTTCTTTGTCGTCCTGACAACGAGTAGACATGTATGATTAAAAAGTAGCCAAAAGAAGCACGTAGCTGGTGATCCGTCTACCATTCTTTATAAAAGTATGATTTGCAGTAACCACTTACAGAGGAATTAAACTAGAGCAATAATGTACTAATGATTACTGAGTTCACTTCCGCAATAACTGAAGATTAAGACTAGTTTCTATCCTAAACCACATGATAAAATAAAGAAGAATACGATTATATGCAAGGTTCAATGTACAAGAAATATATAATAATTACAAGCAGATTGTAATGTTATATCACACATTTTGTTTATATCATTAAATCCCCGCTTAACACGAGACGGAGGATTGCGTCTAGTGTAGTTACGGATTACCCGAATAAGACGTTTGAAATATTTTGACAGTATTTTTTATTTTCAATCATATAAAGTATTAAACCGTTTCATATTGAAATCATTACTGACGTTATTATGTGAACTCTGAACACTAAACTTAACTTCAATGTGTAATTAGAACTTATTTGATTGGATTCTAGAAGTGGAGGTGATCACGAATGAGGAAAAACTTAACATACAGATTCTACATAGAATAAAGGTTTTTTATTCATAAAATATAATGGCCTCAGATGTATGTATGAGGGGAATGTACCCTTAAAGCTGAATGTCAGAGTAATAAAAACCTTATTAAATGAGTATCTAGAACATCTACAAATTGGATTCACCGAGAGAAACCCTCACTGACTACTCACCTTATAGATAATAATTAGGCAGTATGGATGGTCACCGTAGGTATCCCCTCTGTGGCTATACCGAATCGCGTCCCGTGCATACTGGAGAGTGCACACAAATAAATGAACATGCTGCACTTACTCACTGTCATTGTGCTTACAGTCGCGTGGATTATATACTACTTGTTTGCACTCAACTTATGGTCAGGCATGTCTACCATCAACGACCATGATGAATATGCCCCTGGTGCCATGTAAAATAATTTCGTTCCACATATTTCCGCGATTTTTTAAAGGACTAGAACTCTCAAAAACTGCAATCACTGATCGATAAAGGCAGTTATAGTCATAATCCATTAGCAACAAACGACCGTTTCTAAGGCTGTGATATTCACTTTGGAATAAAACAAAACTGTTACTTGAATTAAATGAAAGATAAGTAAGATAAACGTAAGCTTCTTCAGTATCCAAACATTTTAGTAGGTTCAGAGTTGACGCAATGGCCAGACGGTTTTGACAATTGAAGGTAACATTTAAATGCAAAATAAGAAAGAATTCACCATACATACCATATTCACATCTAGCTGGATAGATACATTCCACATGACACAATTACCCTCACCCGGGAATACATTATGTTACAAGACCGTAACCTCAACGTTTAGCAACGTTACCTGTTTTAAATGGTGCGTGATATGCTAATCTTGGTAATTAACAAACTTCGGAATTTAGTAAAAATTAAATCTTATTGTCGAAATCGAATTTCAAATTAATTGTTTCCGTCGTTCATCTTTTTCAATTTTGAAACACCAATGTGCAGCAAAGAGCAATCCCTAGACAAAGGTGTAAGAAAAGAGTAAATATCCTTAGAACAAATAAGAAATAAATATATTTTAAAAATTATAATCATTGTGTCACACGGTTAGTTCCTTTGTCGAAATATAACAGCAATAAATTGTACATTTTGTATATTTATCAAAACGAGATTCAACACTATTGCTTTTTAAATTTGGTTATTGGAGATAAAAGAAATCATCGCCGAATGGGTTCTCATCACATTCCAATGCATATTCCGATCCTGCAGTGCGAAGAAATGCACTGAACTATCAAACTTTAAAGCCACCGTGCGTATTCGCTTCAATTGAAACTCTAGACAGTTACGAATTCGTCTTATTAAAAAACACAAAAACAGTTTCAATTTGAGATTTAATGCGTTACATTCTTGAAAGTGTAACAGCTAAGCTTTTGATTCAGGATACTGTATGCAAATCCTTCAAACAAAGCCAGCAACAAGCTGCAGTGGATGCGAACTCGACAGTCGGGTTATCTGCATCCTCGACAATGGCCAGAGTATAACTCCCGATAAATTTATATTCATACCACATTCATCTACAGCTCCTCTTGGTGACTTTATGAGCTACCTTGCCTGGATTCTCAAGTGGCAAATCGCAAGTCAAACCTCGCTCCCGTCTCAATCACTGACTAGTTTTAGCCTTGGTGCATGTCATAAATGTTTCAGTGCTAGTGTAACAGCGTGTTGCACATTGTTATCGCTGCTACGACAGCACGGAAAGGTTTCCGAAATTCACCTCAGCCTAACCATTTTCATTATTGCTACTTAATATATTTAAATTCAACTGTTTATATCATCCATAACGATGAATTTTAAAGAAAATCATGAGCTTATATAGGACAACGAAACATGTGCTTTTAATTACTTTTATTTACAAAGACTGACACGAAACATTAACCTCTAAAATGTTTTCACAACAACTCATATTCACATTATGCGAATTTGACATCAAAATACTGTCACGCAACTCAGTGTTTGGATAAAGAAACAGTTTAGCTTGTACACTCCATGGTGAAATATACAAAATATGCTGTATACGTGCGCATACTTGTGCATTTTGATCGTTTGTATTGAACTATAGCATGTCATGGAAGCGGAGTAACGACGAGTTCGAAAAACGAGTTGTTCCTCCACTCCCATGACAGCTGCGAGTTCAATACAAACGATCTAGTTAAATTTTGTATAACCTCAACATACAACACTTTCGAACTTTAAATATCCTAAATAGCTTTAATTATTTGAATATATGTTTAACTTAAGAAATAGTTAGGGTAGCATGTTACCGCATCTACTGTAGTTCGTACGTGATATGCCAAAATGTTATTTTCAAAATTACATTGTTCGCTGTTGCTACAGTTCTCGTTCTTATTATTATACCTTTTGTATAAGATATTAATACAATAGCAATACGGTTTCTGCGGTTGATTTCCGTATTGCATCGTGAACTCCGTATTACACAGTTAACGGTTCTACTTTCTCTATATAAACTTCGGCACTTCTCGGAATTCTCCGTACTTTTCAATGTTTTCCCAATTCAATCTCGAGAATGTATGTTTTAATAATACTGCTATTAAATTTGCAATTGATTTAAAAAAACAGCTTGGATTAAGACGTAATATTAACAACACAAGCAGGGAAAATGTCACTCAAGCGCAAAGTACAAGGGGAATTAAAAATATTACCGAAAGCTTTGCTAGCGATGCTGCGTCATTGTGACGTCACAACCGTTTACTATTGTGACGTCATATCCATGGTAACTTCATTCGAAAGAAGCACGAGGGACGGAAGCCTGAATGTTGTTTCTTTGTAATTAAATGATTCTAAAGCACACGTGATGTTTTAATTATGGCAAATCACTTTAGAAAATACCGCTTAAAGCTCTACTGAGCTAACAGATGAGATAATAAAGATATTATTAACATTTCAAAGCAGGAGTCGTGCTAGTCCGTCCGTGTATCAATGCACAGCACGTCGTCCTAGTAAATTTATGCAACTTTATTTATTCACCAAATTGCTAATAAAAGAGGGTATATGATAAAAATAGAACATCATACTTGTGCATTTGGATCGTTTGTATTGAACTCGAAGCTGTCATAGAAGCTGAGGAACATCTCGTTTTCTCGTTCAACACAAACGATCCAAATGTACACGTGTGATGTTCTATATATATATCAATGGTACACAGGCGAGAGAATGTAAATCACTCCTCGGCACAGTCGGACATAATGGTAGGATATTCTTAGGCTAAGTGCCTGTCATGACCTATCAATTGCAGTAGTCCGTCCTTTATTTTCCTAAAACTGGTTCAGGATTTAAGCTCTTATCAGTCTTACACTGTCGGTGTAACACAATATCAAGACTATGTCGGGATTAACTCTCAGGAAACGACACGTAAGACTTGTTTAACCAAAGTTAATTTGTGAAGATAAATGCTTACAAATACATAGAACACCTCAGAATAAGTGTCCTCTGATATCAAATATTTAAAATGAATTTGTTTGTTTTATTGATAATAGTTGATAACATCTATATCGGGGGACATAAATGCTTTTATTACCAATATGGTTGAAAATAATTGAGTTAATATTATTGATATGAGCACATGTGCATAATAAATAAAATGGGTAATACAGAAATTATTTCACTCAAACTGCCATATGACTTTTACAAAACTCGAGCAAATTTATGCTTAACCCTTGCTCTCGCTCAGGCAATACAAAACTTCACACTCGTTTCGTAAAAGTTATATGACACACTTCCTCGAGTAATAATCTCTATTTTATTTCATCAAATATGATAATTCGTTGTTTACTAGATGTAGTCACTTCAGAAAGACAATATTGTTCAGTGTTTTGTGATATTTAATGTCACAGCAAGCGCTAATACTAACCCCTGATGAAAGAGTGTGCTTGAATCTCCTGTCTGAAGAAATAACAACGTCTTCATAATTCCTCAAACGTGTCTATGAATACAAATATAATTACAGACAAGAGTTTACTCAATATTTATTAACATGGATGCAAAACGAAAACTGAATTACATGAAATGTTGGAATCATTGTCATGCTACTGCTGTCTACAGAAAGTGATCATTTGACCCCAGATCACCAATTGTAGAGAACAGATTACTTATCTAACATAGCTTGGTCCACACTATTGAAAATCAAAAGAGTTCAAATTATAGTAAAACCATTATATTGGATAGACAACAACTGAATATAACTCTTATTTGGCGTTTAATGATAAGGATTTCTCTTCGTGACTACATTTTTTGAAAATATGTTGACCCACAAAAACCTGCAAAACGGAAATGAAAGATAGGAAGGATAACTGATGTCAGAGAAAAAGTCTCATGTCAAATTATTTAATGCGTGCACGTGGTTATGTCTCGAGGGAGAAGTACATTGTTCATATGGTTGATCTGATTTACAGCTTGGTGTGCAAGAAATGTATATAATCGATAACTGAACTTACATTAGCACTCAAACGCATACACAGCAGAATCAACCAGTGGTTGACAGAGGAGTAAATGCATGGTAGACAAAACACGTGATACAAACATGAGTGATGCTAGATGCTAGATGATAGCCAAAATAGTCTAACGTGGTAGACAACATAATCAACACCTTTAGAGAACTGAATTAACAAATCACAAATCATAGACACAATTATAAACTGATGGTAGACAAGAGTCAACAGATTATGGAATAAAAAAGTCCAAACATGGTAGACAAAATAGTCCAAATTGGTAGACAAAATAGTCCACATTTGGTAGACAAAAACGTCAATATATGGTAGACAAAAGAGTTAACACCTCTTGAAATGTTTAGACTTTTACATATCCAACAATATCAACAATAACGTACACATACATGTAAATAGTTCTCAAAGAAACGGCCACAGCATGATAATAGCAAAATATAAGTCGAACTTTTAATTCGAACAATTATTAAAAATATATACTATACTATAACGTTAATCATTGGACAATTTGTGTGGTGTAAATAACATCTCAATTTAACGAACTCGAGGAAAATTCCAAATACATGTACACACTTGGCACCTGCAACACCAGCCTACTAGCATCACAGACTGTCTTTACGAACTATCGCAGGACAGAAAGTGGTGGAATCCCCCTTGCCGGATCCTTCCGGATTCTGCTTGATCAAGCAGAATCCGGAAGGCACAGGCCAGCGGATTCCACCAATTTTTTGTTCTGTGATATATATCCTTGAAGTCCTTCAGAAACGTAGTAACTAAGAAACAGCAACTATCATATCATTACCATATCACAATTCATGTCTCCAGACAAACCAAATAGTGAATACAAACACAGTTTTGTATGTTTTTTTACCCCACTGAGCAAAACTTTAAATCTGTTGTCAATGTGTAAAGTGTATATCTCGTCTTCAAACATTTCCATTTGTTTGATACTGAGGCCCTTTCTGGTCCATCGTCTTCAGTTGTATATAGTCCTTCTTTTCTATTTTTGAAGCTGTATCCTTCCTCCTGGATCCTGTTTTTGTCGAATCTAGAACGTATTGTGTGGTATTAGAGTTGGTCCGAGCCATGTAGGAACGTTCTCTCTGCAGGAGACATTTGGGTAGACAGGTCTTCAGATGTGTCATGACCTGCAATAGAGACACGAGCTGTGATTGATGGGTACAACGTGTAGGGCGAGACATGTTACCTTCTAGTGTCATTGTTGAATATTAGGGATTCATTTACAAGTTGTATTTCCTTCTGAATTGGTATTTGAATATTCACGGGTCGCAGGTTAATGACACGTATCACTACCATTTCCCACCTTCATTATCATGAAACAACAAATATATTTCACGAGTATGACTGTATTTGAATAAAAGACTCGTGGTTACACTCATATGCAAGAAGAAAATGCAATTTTATTATAATTTTGAAGCATTTTGACTAAGCTTTAAAATTTTACAAAATTTGATTGTTCTCAAATTGATTGTTTTTTCGAATTCGTATTTTTGTCATTAAATCACATGAATTGCAGGGGGAAATCACTGGTTGATAAAAAAAAGTATCCACAGAAATAATACACCCCAACATAGTATATACCCGGGCTTACTTTATTAATAATTATTAAACAAATGAGATATGGTGACTTTACAATACCAAGGGAGATAAGTCGGACGTTTGATTGAGTACAACATAAATTATCTTTTTCTTTGATGTAATATAGTCAATGCTTGAACTATTTATACAACTTTATACTGATATGTGGTTTGATACTTCTCAATTATATATGCTGCATTGTTGCAAATGTTGCATTGGCATATGTAGTAATCATGTGATATACTACAATAATGTGTTTTCATTCGACATCAGACTAACACCAGTGACTTAAGATAAATTAAAAAAATCGACATTCATGAAAACGTTTAGAAACCTCATTTCTGCTTGTTTGTGTGCAAGAAATCTCTTAGAGAATTAGTGCATCTCTCTTCTCCTGGATCTTTACTATCTCTTCACTTATCATCTTCAATGAAGATAACAAGGTTTAGTATTGTTCAGTCATTTATAGTTTCAATTAATCATCTCTTTGTAGAATTACATAAAGGAATCATTGCAAAAGATAGTGTATTCCAGATAATAAGGCATAGTGACGCGTCTACTGAAGGTTTGAATGAATCACCAACTGGCTTCCTGTAGTAACAATACACAACAACAGGGAAAGCAGAATAATCCTTACATTGTAAGCTCGGTGTTGCAGCGTTTACTCACCTCGCCGTTAAAGAAACAGAAGAGAAGAGCAACGATGGCGCCCTGGAACAGAGTTACTCAATTACTCGACAACTTTATTCTCAGAGCAAAGCAAAGAATGGAATAACCTGGGATGAACGAGTTTTGACTTTTGTACATTTGTAGATTCTTGAGATGCAATAAAGACACACACGATGAAGAACAGGCGGTTTTAAACTACATTTGTGTGTGGTAAAAAAACTATTAATCCTGGAAAAGAAAAAAAAAGTATGTTTGAAATTAAAACCGTCAATCACCGTCTTGATTGCTGTGACTTTTAACAATGACAAAAACTTTTCATTGCGAATTGATGGTGAAATCTTGAACATTTAGGAAAAGAAGTTAGTGTTCTCATATGCGCATTAGTTAGTATTTAGTAACCGTTTCTTACATTCTGGTTCAAAACAATATAACCAGGCTTTTGTATAAGGTTATGTATCAAATAGAAATGTAGAACTTTTATATCAACAATCTGTCTAACCTGCACATTTGTTATAATTTTAGCCAACATTTCATATATCCTGGTCCAGTTGTTCTGAGTAGAAGGCCTGAAGATGATCAGGAACAACTGTAGTCCAAACAGCGGGATCAACACGAATGTGGCTTTCAGGGCACGTCTGTAATGGAGAATGATAGAGTGCTGTATAACATCTTCAAGTTTGCTTTGTCGACATGAAAGCCAACTGATGTTATCTTTGAAAGAGCGTCTAAATTAGAGAATGTGTTGCGATGATCAATAAATTCAACAAGAATGTCCTAAGATGAGGAATGAGTCTCCTTGATACTGTTCATAGTATTTTACCATTGAAGCAAAGTAAGGAGTTGCTAGCACATTCTCGAAATAAAATGAAGTGTCAAATACAGTTTAAACATCATTTAAACGAGAGTATTCTTTGAATAAAACAAAACGAGTGTCGACGATAAGATATGGTACCAAGTAATTCGAAGTCCATTATGAATTTACGTGCAAAAGGAACGTCACCATACAAAATACACATAGTTCAGTCCATGACTGAAACTGAGTTACATGATGTGTGCAGACGCCAACTGAAATAAATTTGAATTGAAAAAATACATTTTGTGATCATTCTTTTAAGAAATCTTCGCTTTGGAATTTTTCTTATTTTTAATGAAGTTGCTCTATTTTCTTTCAAAACCCCAAATTGCCATGTATTCCTTTCTATTTGGTATGCAAATGAAAGTTGTATGAAATTATAAATAGAACACAGTACATACGGTTTTTTGACCAGTTATGAACAACTGATGATATACTTTTAAATCACGATGCACGTTCTAGTGATCAAACAAGTTACAGTGAAGTCTGCCAGGACAAAATAGGTTGATCTTGATGGAGTGGGTTAACATAAAAAGGTCACGAACTAACCCTGTAAGCAGTGACATTGTGACAACTCTCATTGACTACTTGACCAGGACACGTGACAAATGTCCTCTTATCCTCTCATTGGACCAACTAATGTCCTATAATAGTGCAAATGACCAACGACAGCCTTTCAAATGTCACTTGCACAGCGCATCGTGTACCAGTACAGGAGACCGGACGAGTATCATTCATTGTTGACCTTAATACAATGAGACCCGATTTACTGCCAGAACTTCGCGAGAACAAGTCTTATTTTGACATTAGTGAAAATTACAATTATTACAATTTTATATAAAGCATTAACGCGAGTTTTGGTGTTTTGATAATATTTCGAAGTCAATTTATCATATTTTTAGAATATATTTTGGGCTATTCGAAAAGAATACGTTATGACTTTCAACACTATACAGAGTGAGTAACGTTAGGGCAAAGCGTATCATGAATGGTGGAGGTCTATATCCCTAGAGATTAACTTGTCGACAATCAGAAGTTTACAACTCGTCTATCCTCCACACAGTATAATTTCCATTTATCCCATTTATCACATAAGCAATTTATTCTATCATAATAATCAACAATGGTATATGGGGGCTTATCAGTGAGACAAGATTACTAGCCACAATGAAGATATCTCATATTTTCTCATTGGGCAGGAAATATACTCTATATCGTCAATCGTCAAAATGCGGAACAACATTCGACTATAAACAGAAATAAGATTATGTGTGCAATTAAACATTACTTTTAATAACATTCTTTGTTACACAAAACATGATTTGGGATAAACCTTCTATTTGCCAAGTCCATCAAGTAATATTCTAAAATTGTCTCAGCGTGATGATCGATGTGTCAAAATCAATCATCTTTGTAGCGTATGAATTTATGATTGAACCCTGAGTTATAATGCATGTAACTCCAATGTATATTGTACGGAGGCCTCGAAAACAATAACACACTTTAAGTTGATGGTGGACATCTGTTACCTGTAACTGCTTGGTTCATTTGGATGTGTCTGTAGCTGGGTTAAAAGAATCTTCAGAATGCTTGATAGGAAAAATACGTTTGCCTGAAACAATAGAAGAATGATTGTTGAAAATGACATATATAGATAAATATGATAGTGTATAATCATTGAAACTACATTGAACATGGATATATTGAGAAATAGAAATACAAGAAGAAAAAAATACCTGTTTTTGTATGTATCAATGATCAATTTATTATCCGTAACTTTCTTTTGTAATTGAAAATAAATACATTAAGATAATTGATTATCTTGATGAATATAAGTAAGATAAATACAACTGTCATTATTCATACTTACACAAATACAAAGGAGATTCGGTACGTAGATAATCCATTCAAATCCTCCTGCATTCTGTACCCAGCATCTACAAACATAGTGGTGTATCTTGCTTGAAAATAGTAGTTGCGTAGTAGTTTTTGTACCAGTGTATGAAATAGACTTGCAAAACAGCAAGCCCAAAAGTGTTATTTTGTTAGTTGAAATGGTCAATTTAAAGAAAAACTTCAAACAGTTACTAGTTCAGGCCACAAGAGTCCGGGTGGCTCAGTTCACACACAGCTTGGTATGCTTTATTCTAACTTCTACAACATTGTGTAGACGTTAAAGGGCAAACTCGCCAGCACCGCTGTGATTTTGAGTGCCTCTCTGGTCTCTCATAATACACCTGTATGTTTTATCTATTACTGCAAAAAAATATTAGGTAGTAGGTGTAGGACTTGTGGTAAAACAATACTACTAACAAAAAATATCCAAACAAACATGGAAAGACCTTGAAAAAGAGTATAAGTTTGTCAGACCTTGCCGAAATGTTTCTGTGTATAAATATGAACAATACCAATTTAAAAAGTTTCTTACCCCGCGTCACCTCTAACGATTCTTACTGCAGCGTATATAACAACTGGAATCACAGCAACACCTAAACAAAGATTAAACATCAATTGGATGATTGTGTTTCTCTCTACCAGTAATTACAGAATGGTGAAAACGAAACAAGATTTGTCTTGGACTGGCATTCGCTAATTGCTCAAACCGTATGAATAACGTTATATGCATTTATCAGAATGTGCTTGATGCATATAAGAGCAAAATTACGATTTTGCATTAGAAAGTTATAATGTTTATGTTGAATAATTTTAAGCACATTTCTGTTTGTTAATTTGTTCCTCTTACATTACATTTATCTTACATTATATAATAACAACGCGGTTGTTGAGATGATTGATCATTTTTCAATACTAAACTTTTCGAATGATATTTGTTTAAAGACTAACTACAATTATAGTTTTTGCTTAGAAAATTGATAACAACAAATATGTCCATGTCACCGATTGTCGGTATCATTGCCTTATGACTTACCCCAGCCTACGAGATAGTACCATACTATTGTGCGAGGAACTTTGAACGCCCTGACAATAAGTCTGTGTAGATGGAATCCCTCCAGGAACATCCAGATAAAGTTTGTCGTCAGTGAATACCTGGTCACTGTGTATAGAATCTTGCACTCGACCTGAAACAGAGTTCTCACAGTTAGTTGAAGCTAAGTGAATACCTGGTCACTGTGTATAGAATCTTGCACTCGACCTGAAACAGAGTTCACACAGTTAATTGAAACTAAGTGAATACCTGGTCACTGTGTATAGAATCTTGCACTCGACCTGAAACAGAGTTCACAAAGTTAGTTGAAGCTAAGTGAATACCTGGTCACTGTTTATAGAATCTTGCACTCGATCTGAAACAAAGCTCACACAGTTAGTTGAAACTAAGTGAACACCTGGTCATTGTGTATTGAATATTGCACTCGACCTGAAACAGAGTTCACACACTTAGTAGAAGACAAGTGATAAGTTTAAAATGTATCCGAATCAGGTTAACATGATTATTTACTTTAGTTTTGTTTTAACAGAGAACAAAGCAATAATGTCAACCGCTATGTGATACTGCGAAGTAGTGCGGTATCATATTACACAAACTATATTGACAAAAAAATAACCACACGAATGAAGATATACACTATTGTTAAAAACAAAGATTTTATATGAAGAGTTTTCACACATTTAACAGGTAGCGGCCTCATCTGAATCTTCAGACAATTCGTCAGATAGAAGGACTAACCCAAGCCACAGCTGTGGAGATCATGTCAATTACATTCTACGAAGTGACATCATTGAGCACATGACTCACAATGCAATGACGTCACAACCCTTGCTTTCGAGATCATGACGCGAATTAAACAATGTTTTTTTCAATTTTACAATTTATATTGATAAACATTTCTCTTTCAGCTCACATCTTGATCTAGAGTTGTGGAAGATGTTAAAGAGGTAAATAAACGCAATAGCAACGTCACTCCTTTTTCAACAGAGTAGAAATATAAAATAAAGCTGCCAGAGAAATTCAATTTTAATGTCTTATTTCAAATTCACACTAAGCGTAATTCAGATTTTTATAATTCATAATGTTTGTCGTGACACTGGAACATCACACTTTTATTAGCTTACTGGTCAGTAGAAATTAGGAGAATGTTATTTCACCTGTGTATATAGTTGATGACGACATCATTGCACTGTAGCCTTTTACTGCTGTGTTCAAGGATAAACAACTGACACGGTAACATTTTGGATGATAATTCAAATGTGTCCCTCTTGACTAATTAATAACTTTACCAGTTATCTCTATCAGTGAAATAGTAACCCAAATATCGCCATTATCTCCGCATGTCATCAAACAGCTCTAACCGTCTCATTTGCATGTATACATCTCACCTTATCTTTCCGCAGATAGGTCTCCTCATCAGAAGTCTGCAATCTGTTGTAGTAGACGATGTGTTCCCACAGAACTATGACGAAGTTGGTAAGGATGAAGGAAAGGAAGAGATTGAGGTGAATCTTGATACGGTGCTGCTTTCTCAGTTGTCTGCAATGGTGACAAGTGTTTCAAATCGATTTAATGATGAGGGATTAATATCAGTGAGATGAATGTAATTATTATATATTCGAATCAATGTGGAATACAATGGTATTCGAAGTCATTACATGTGATGTTTAAAGAGTACGTCTGTGAATTATAATAGTCCTTAGAATTTAATTCCAATTATTCATTAACTTAGATTAAAAATTGTTGGATTCAAAGCCAATATAGTTAACCATATTTAGAAAGAATGTCTCATGTATGATTCAAGTTAATTTATACCTGTAGAGAAGAAATACGACACATGCCGGTATGAGCAAGGCTAGGCTCAGGACGTTACATGACACGCCCACATAATAAAGGGTCTTGAAGTTCTGAAATAAATGCCATTTCATAGATAAACGTGTAAACCTTTTTTTAAGAAAACAAATGCTCACGTAAGTGGTTGATTATAGGTTCTGTGCAGACGGAACCAAACCGTTATATAAACATTTTAAATGTAACTTATACCAAATACAACATGAACGATAGTTTAGTTTATTGTACGTATATAAAGAAACAACGATTGTTGACTAGTGCAGGGAAGTGCGATGCTTATCAAGGAACATTTGGGCTTTATAGTTGGTTCAGATTGCGGGTTCAATGGAAATGATGACACGGTCAACAAATTTACTTGGGTAGTTGTCGCAGTCTGTTAGTCAAAAAGAAAAGCCATAAAATTGTGTTTCTTTGTCGTCATAACATTGTTTAGAATGCTACTGAAATAGGTAGACTGAAATATCAAATTATCAGAAAATAAATGTTTTCTTCACTATGAAGTATCAACTTGTCAGTATCAGTACCCGTTGACAAAAATACTATGTACGAGTACCTGTAACTGAACGCACGTGGTGTAGTCAGTCCACTCCTGATTGGTCACATTGTCTCGCCACCAGGTGGCATTCAATGTACATTGTTTGGAAGCGATAGCTGAAAAATATAACAAGTTTCTTGAAAACTTTAAATTTATTATGAATACACATAACATTTCGGAGTGTACTTACTCCTTCATCAGATGGAATGTTCACAATCAAGAAGAGGTTATCATGAACACTTAGGTTTATTATGTATTCCAATTTTAAATGTCATTGAAACAATTGAAATGTATACATTGTATGTTGTCTCCGTAAGATTTAAAAGGTGAAATAGGTCATGACTTAGTTAAAAGGGCAAATCACCCCAACCAAATGTCTTATGATACCAAGGTTGATATAATTATCAAATAAAAGAGGATGCTTTTTTATTGCTCATCCAAATAAGATCAAAGCATTAAGACGTGAACAACTGAATGCCTTCACAGCAATGGGACATTCAAGTCCCCTTCAGTCAGATACATCTTTCAAAATACCAGCCATCCATTAAAATTGGTTCAAATTTGAGCGCAGGATAATAAACAAAATGGAGCATTTATGTAGTTAAAATTCTCATTTGTCTCTGGTTTACATTCCTCTGTCGCCAGTGGTCTAGATCAGAAAGGTCGTACTCTTAGGGCTAATAGAATGATATCTGGTTGACATTAAACTGACAATGCCGCCTAACTCTGAATACCATGTTGCGCATTATGAGATTGATGGCCACTCCTGGAAAATATTTGGTTTAAATGTACAGCAGTTTTGCAGAACTCTACCAACAATCATTTCGTTTTCGGTTGTTCCGAACAAGTATTTATGTAGTACAGACTGGAAAATAAAACTCGACAGAGAATCGTCTTGTCCACATCATATTTTGGGGAAACACTTAGATTTTATTGTTCTTATTCCAACATGGACAAAGCGACGTTGAGAAGATGGTCTCGACATAATGGCAATTTATAGATACAAGATTATACACTTATTTCTAATGCCAAGTCTCCTAATTAACTAGATACATCCACGTTACATTACTCTGTAAATCTTAAGATAAACTTATGTATGGATGTATATATCATGCTTGACCATCTGAACAGTGTGTGAAGATTGCCTTTGTTTGTGAGGAGAACGCTCTGTTTGTAGATCAAGTAGCTTTGTAGAATCACTAGTTGGGTTTATTTTAGTTATTGTAATTCGATTAAGACAGAGCTCACGTAAACCTTTGCTGACCTGAGGGCGGAGAAAATTATTTCCAAATTTCTATTAATTTAACATTAGTCAGCCAATATGACATAATTGTTCAATAGTTCATTTCAACCAGTTTATTATAGTGTATTGAGCCAGTTGACGAACTGGATGATTAACAGTGTCTACAAACAAATCGGCATGTTCATAGTCTACTTATTTTAGATGGATTTCCAAGGTACATGTATCTTTCTCTTTTTAAGTTAAACTGATGTCCAAAAGAAAGTAACCAAATATTTTTTGGGTAAAAAACATTATTTGTGAACGGAAATTCACAAAACTTTACAGGAACATGTGAAAACCCACCACCTATTAATTTCTTCTTTTAAAATATGTGAAACTGCAAAATCTGTCGCGCGAACTTGTGAAAAAGTGCACGCATTCAACGAAATACACGTCCATTCTACCTTTTATTGTTTGTTATCAATGTAATGTGTTCAAATTTAATTTATGCAGAAGTAAATGCTTATAATAAATCTTCTAATCATTTTGTCTAACTTGCCTTTGTTGTTGTTTAATCACTTGTCCAAGTGATGGTATATTTTCTTTTGGACGGTAGTTTCTTTACATTCATATAAATGTACATCGATTAACATTCATTTCAAAAAACATTTACAGCATTCCAAGCCAACTAACTGAAAGTTATGTAATTGAACTATTATAACAACTATGAACTATTGAACAAAATAAGTAGAGAGAAAACGAAAAGGATGAAAGGGAAGATGGGAAGTCAAGACGGGAAGAGAATAAATGGCATTGGATTGGTTTGGATGAATCTACATTTGCAAGGGGGTCTTTTTTGTTTAATTTACTTTTGTCTTCAGAAATGAATTTACCATATTCATCCTAATAAACGCCCTCTCCTAATAAACGCCCCCTCAAGCCATTTTTGACTCGCGGACTAATAAACGCCCCCCTTTTGTATCGACTTACCTTTTTGATGTTTCACTGAAGAAGAGTTTTTAATCTTGCTATCAACCTCTTATGTCCAGTAAAGTGTAAAGTGTAACGATCACTACACATTCTATGCGACCGCAATGTTTTAAGAAACAGGAAAATGTCTTGCTCAACTCTCTTGGAAGATGTCCCACAACAGATGACTCTAGCACACTGACCGCGAATTTGTCGTGAACGTTATTTTGTTCACGTGTAGTTGTCAATGTGATTTAGATAAAGAATATCATGACCCGGAAATAGTGTTTACATAATCGTTCTTCACCATGTGCTCATCAGCTAATTTTGTTTTTGCTGCAGTTCATTGGTGGTTATATTTAGATTCCTAGCGAACTAAAGTTTCATTGGATGAGAGTAATGACGCGACAAGATGGCGGATTCAATCACCCGATGTGTCTTTGTGAGTTTTAATTAGTTTCAATTTCCATTGCATATTGTGTATCAGTACCGGTTGGAATTTGATACAAATAATAAACTGCGACATTTAACTCTTCTTTACATTTATTTGATACACTGATTTTGATTAAAACTCTGAAATAAAATCGATGTTTCTTTTTCTTTTGGACATCAAAAGACCTTTTTTAATAAACGCCCCTTTTTACGATTTTTTAAAGTCATTTTTATAAACGCCCCCCTTTTCCAATTTTTTAAACGCCCAGGGCTTCTATTACGGCGAATACGGGTATCGACATTATGATAAAATTGTATTTGAGATGATAGTTGTGGAAATATGAGAATAGTTTTAATTTTATTGGTAACTTTGTAAACTGAGGTACAAAAGAATATTTACACCCTATTGTTTCACTCATACAGTAAAAATAACAAGACAAATTGATATGATAGAACCGGGATATCATTTAATGTTCAATGATGACTGATTAGGCAAACAATTATACTCGTTTTTATCAAGCATGCAGAGTTAGAGTCACTGAAAGGACCAAGGGGTGTACAATCATGTTTACACCAACATGACCCCTACCATGTTTATAATGTTGTAAATTTGTGCAGAATGAGGCACAATTATTGATTTTCACTTAGCAGATGTCTTATATGTCGTGAACAGTTGTGTTTTATCCAAATTAATTTTGGAAAATTTTATGAACTTAATTAAAAATTTTCCCCAAAAAAATAAAACCACATAGACTTATTTATTGGCTGATGACTAAACGCCTGCACTTTCCAGTTTTAGAGTACGACTACGGAAACATAAGATATCTGTAATTGAAAATCAAACATATGATTAAACCAACTGATGTGTAAAGTTTCTTTTGTACATCAGTTTATATGTACTACACATGTAGTTAGCAAAGTACACGTAGCTAAATTTAGTACAAAACTAACGTCATGCAACTTGAATATCGAATTTGGAGTTAAACCAGTTCATAAATGATTAGGAATTTAGGTGTGTTGAAAACATTTTGTTTTAACTAACCAGGTAACTAAGCAACATTATGCTTTGATCCGTATAGAATAGATGACTTGGTGAAAAGGTTGTGTTTCAGTTTGTCTGCTAATTAGAAATAAGTACGTTCTTGACAGACTATACCTGTCCATTTCGAACGATTCTGCATTTGGCATCGGTCTTTTTAATCATGACCAAATACCGTTTTTACAACGCAGTTTGACCAACTGAACAATCCAGACATAATTTCCTTGTACTTTTATTGACTAGGTATCTAAAAAGATGTTCTATTTCTGAAAGTCTGTCTCACAAATAACAAATTCTAAAGAACTAATCAACCACTTTAATGTTTTTTTCTCTGTATCCAATCGTTAAAGATCTAACATTTGCAAGTTGAAGTAACAAGATAATTTCAAGTTCAGTCTCACGAGGATACTATAAAGTTTCTCTGATGAAAGTCTGAGCATTTTTTTGTTGTTCCTAAAGATTTGATCAGTCCAACAAGAAGTGACCTACTGAGCAACGATTCTTTTTTGTCAACCAATTAACAATTGGAGGCAACGTTAAATATCTCAAAAAGAGTTACATACTGGGTGTGAATGTTTTAGAATGGTTATATATTGTTATGACAGAAACAATGGGTAAAGGTAGAAAACATGTCATGGACAAGATACATTAATGATTATCAGATTACTTTGAGTTTTATGCTACTTATAGATACAATGTAAGATAGTGTATATAAAATACCAATGGTTACATCAGGATTTAATTTGGCATGGTCAATGTGACATTCAATTTGTGCCAAAAATGTTTTAAAAACGTTATGATATGTAATATTTTTGATCAGGTTTATTAAGTATTATACACAGTGTTGAATACTTAGTACTATAATACTGCATACAGTTTCAAACTATTATTGCTGAACAGAAACTTACTTTTAAAGACGTTTTACTTTTAAATATTTATTATTATTTAAACGCTTTCTAATGTAATAACAATATACTTTTTGGGAATAGATGTACCTTCCCGTACCTGAAACGCAATGTCAAAAGCAAAGTTGGTATTAGCATGATATTGTTATCTTTTGAATGTAAAAATAGCTTGTGTAGATTAACCCTTGTAACGCCATGTACTAATCAAACATTGAAACTCGACATAGAAAATGACCACATTGTTTGATTTCTTTGTTACTCTATTGAGTTATTTTCCTTTGTGAGGAATGGAGCAGTACTTTGTCGTCGTATACATATTTGTCATGTTTATGATTGAACAGAAACTGTTTCATATGGTGCACGTGCGTCTTGTCGTTATAAGGAGTTTGTTTGAAGCATTTTGTGTACACAGAGATGTTAGTATTAAACGTAAGTAACAATACATTGTCACTTCTCTGACATGATCCCCCGCTGCAAATAATTTTTTCATTTCTAACTGTGTTTGACCCAAGTGAACGGTATTTTAGATGCCGCTAATGGCAAAGTCGGACGGACAGTTCGTACGTACGCACGCACAGATGGACGGACGGTGTCGAATGTTATATTCCCCCATTTCGCGCTATACCCGCGACGGGGGATAACAATTATATAAGACAAACGTCGTCATGTTAAAACTATAACATAAACTTCAAAGACATACGCTTTTCAATGTCAAATACCTGTTGCATCAATTCAAGTATGTACTTTGTATGTTTCATGCCATTGGTCAATAAACATTATTTGCTATATCAATAGTAGTGTAACTATAACCTATTGCTTAAACATTATATTCTTAGATTCCGTAGAACATGTGTTTGTTTCCACAGCAATAGGCATACACATATCTAGGTGAGATATTAAAGTCATTTTAGTCATTTAGATATAAACCCAAAAGGCCATTGGTAAGTCAAATGGTACATCATAAACCATATCATAAATACATAACACAGACTACTTCGGTTGTCTGCCACTTCTATTTACATCGTTGAAGTGGTTATGTCAGCGGACAGGGCCGGGGTTTTATAGTTATAAATCAATTTCAAGTGCTAACATGAGTTATATTTCCTATGGTTGTTTCATATATCACAGAGTAAATAATATATAGATTAAAATGGCGAATTTTAAGATATAAAACACAATGCGTTTACGAGGCAGAGTATCTTAGTAACTGATTACATTACAAATGTTATGGAGAAAAATTCTCAATTTATTTTTCTCTGTGTATTTTGGATAGGTTGGGTTCTTCATCGGGTGGACAATGCTGATGTGCTTGAAGGTAGGCTAGACATATTTTGACAAATTAACAAAGAATTATTTATCCATATTATTGAGAAAATACGCCATATACATGCATGCCTTCTCAGAAAGTTATCTGGTTCTGTAGTTGACGAAATTTGAGATTAACTGGAACGCGATAATGCTTAAAGGTACATCCATTGTGTTGTTGGGGGTCACATATTGCAAACGTTATAAATGGTGTTACTTTATCGAGAAGTACCGACTGTTACCGAAAACTACCATTTTGATGATAGTAGACTTAGCATATTGACGATAAGGTAAAGGTAAAAGTAGTGATTTCTGATCGAAAACCGGACAATGCACAGCTTGTGGCGCGCGCCAATGAGTCAAACGTAATTTTGGAATCTTATTTATAACAGATAGAAAGACAATTTTGAGTTGATAATGTTTAATAGGTCACATAACTACTGTGCATGTAAATGGGACGTGCAGTTTCGGTTTCTGCACATGCATAATGGGGTTACCCAATTTTGATTGGAAACTAGTAATTATGATATATTTGGCGATTGGGGATAAATATGCAAGTTGAGTGAATTTATTTGTATTGACGACACCACATGTGGTGAGTTGGAACATATTAAAGGGAAATAAAATTTTATGAAACACAATGGATGTACCTTTAAACCTAAATGTGCCACCTGCTATGGATTACAGAATATATAAACTTATCAACAGTGTGTGAAGCATTTTAACGATTGCAGATGTCAAAGCTCACACAACTACTGTTCATTGCGTTCATTCAAGATACAGATAGGCGTGGTCATGATAGCAGGCCTATATTCAGTTAACACCAGTTGTAAAATGGGTCAAATCGTTTATTGCTGTTGTCTTTTGCATTCACATGCCATAAACTTCAACAATTAATATCCTTTTCAGAGCCAAGTAAATATTTTAAGATAGATTAGTGATATGATATATCTAAAGGTCTGTTCCAAAACATCATTGCATATAAGTATATTTTGAAGTATTGTGCATACGAGAATGAGCGATAGATGAATAAATGTAATCGGATAAGATCGTTGACTACTTGTCGGGAGATTCCCTGTGAGAAGTAAGCTGGCAGTAATGTCGGTGATATGTTACAGTTCTATTTACTCGTATAAAGATTAAGTAGCACTTTATATCAGGTATATCTACCAGTTGTGACCTCCTATACTGATGAAGAGGTGCTACTAACTAGAGCTACTTAAAGCTGTATTTATCTATATATTAGATTGAATTTTAATTTGTCTATTTGACAGTTATTAGCAGCAATTTCGTGTAATTACCATATTTATCACATATAAGAGATTGTTACGAATGCAATTAAGCAATCTGATTAACTTGGTCAAATATACGAACTATGCAGCAAGCCGAATGAACCAAGCAACACAGCTTTTTTAACGTTGAAACTGTAGTTGCTTCCAAAGCACTTGACGCATGACCAAGTGATTTATGAATCTTTTGAATTATTACATAATTATGAACTGATTTACATTTCCTGTTGAACAGGACATCAAGGATCTATCGTGTTTAATGACTAGCGTACATGTTGTTTTTAAATGGTTAATTAAGGAATATTTCCATGCGGTTTACAACCATAATCGCTGACGATGCGACCGTCACCTTTACTGTCAAAGAAACTAGATCAATTCTCTGATAAGATTTGTCTAATAAGTCCGTATTTTGCTTACGACATTATAAGCCTAGTGGGTTTCCGTATCATTAATATTATATATTTGGAATAAAAATATTGTATCATGCTCGACCAAAGACTCACAGTATACAATTTTAATAATCTCTATTTATCTATATGTTTAATGAATTCGAAACTCCACTAACATGACACATATTATTTCAACTGTATCAACTGTAAGCACCACACTAACCTGTTGGTGCAGCTTGGTCGATGTAAAAGGGACATGATATAACAGCTTTTGCTCCTGCCGAGGTGGCATCAAAACATCCAAATCCATCCCAGGTAGGAGGACAGTAGCTTCCTTCAGTATCCGGGTTCTCTGCTGACAGCTGTCTCTCACAACAAGTGATAGCTTCCTCACAACACGCCACCCAACGATTACAGTTGGTGTCAGACAGGGTTTCACAAATCTGTTCAGTGGCAGTTCTGTTCTGCACATCAGGAAGGTAAACAGATGTCATGTTTTGAGACACAAGTCTGGGAAGACTCGGGTGATAGTTTGGCTCGAGTTCTTCCTTCCCTCTAAACAGGTAGGCATAGCACAGAGAGCATGTCCACAGACTGAACACATCAGCAGGGAAGAGACCGGCCCTGTCTCGACACAGATCCATTGTGAATAACGTAGCTGGTAATATTTAGTTAAAGGGATGAGTATCGAACTGTCAGAGTAATATTGATAGTTACAATGGAGTTGGAGCATGAGAGACCATGTTATTGTCAACACTACTGACAATGGCTATGCTATAGGGACACACCTTCATCTTCAGAAGTAGCATTAGTACGTGATGTTGAAAGACATACTTTTAACTCTTGTTTATTACGTTATTGATGCCAGGTATACTCTAGGACATATCTCCCACTGGGGTAACTTCGGTAAATCTATTCATTATCGTTCAATTTAATCGTTTTCACTATCAAATGGCCAACGGCCATGTTTCTGACACTTTGTTGTTCCAGTGAGAGGGACACCACCATCATTAATACAACTGATAAATCTACCTTAATGCAGGTTCCACAATATTAATCAGAAAACTACTCGCTTTATCGGAAATTCGCGTAACGTAACAGAGACACGATTATAACCACGTCACCGTCGACTCTTTTCTGACGCGTAGTAGATTAAGGACCCTTTAGACAGTTAATTGGCTGATACGTGATGCACATATGCGAGCGTGTGGATCATCACAAGATTTTTAACTAAATAAAAAAACTTTTGAATGACCTTAATGTTTGAAATTAAACTAAATATGTTGGTGATGGCTGTCAGTGCAGCTACCTTTACATGTTAAGACTTGATACTTTGACAATGATATCAATCTACGATGTTTAAACTTAAGACATATGTTTAAATGTATATATTGGTTCTATTTGTACTTTTAGGAGGGAAGTAAAGCTGAACTTATAATTTTCCTTTCCGTGGTGACATACTCAATGACCTGCCTTACCGTCAGTGGTTAGTTCAATTGACAGTCAATTAACTCTGTAAACACGACCATTTCTTAAGTGTTATATGTACAAATACCACTTTGATCTAGCGACGAAATGATTTCAAAGTTTCCTTTAATCACTTCCATCCATTCCAGTTTTGTTTGTCCAATGCAACCCTCGAAGACGTCAATGCCTGAAGCATATACTGGCAGAAACTGATACCACCTTCTCACCGTATACAGCAAGCAACAACATTTATAAACTTCATAACAGTGGCGTTCATCGATCCTCTTACAAAACCATCACATTGATTGAAATCTTCTCTGTTTGAAAGCAGGCTTTGTTCCGTATAAAGCAAACGTGTTCCTTACAGTGACTAGTAATTTAAGACAATGAGTTCTTAAACAATATCTTTCTCAACCAGAAGTTCGTTTTTAGGAACTGTCATGAAGACATTTAAAATACGGCGCAACCTTGAACATTGTATTGAAAAAACACGTCTGACGCCTGATCCACCAACTCAATTGATTTATAGAGACAGTTTAACCATTAAATACAAGTTAATAGTATTCTCGTATGTTATAGAGTGGGTAGGTCCTCCAGAAAGTGAATGCATTACACATCTGTTGGACTGAGCTTTTTGCTATGCACAGTATCCACTCTTCTACTGCCTGACTGCTATAGTCTACTTCAACCCATAAAACCAAGGGTTCAAACTGGGAATTGATTACTTTGAAACTCTTCTCTGGTGCTCCTCGTCGAATGTAAACTCGTATCCGTACGGTACACAGTGTCTCACACTGTCTTACACTGTCTCACACTGTCTCACAATCCACAGAGAAATGTGGGAATGCTGCGACTCACTGATGTAGTCGATTTGAAGAGCCGATGAGGAAAACTTAGATGTGATTGTAGAATCTGTTCTCAGTTTTCTGTCTAACTGCTCTCTTTTTCTCACTGTGGACATATATGAGAAGAGCTCAGTACTGTCCTGGTAAACACGCCCTCTGTAAATTGTAACACACAGTCTCAACTATAATTTGAAGAAATTCACAGATCCATTCGATTTATAGCGAAACTGTTACCAGTGAGCCAACACATAAATATGATTCCATTAAAGTCTACAAACATCCTACTTTGGAAAGTTGTGAAGTCTTGAATAATCGTGATGTAAACACGCTCTACTGCACATTGTCACCACGTTGTAGACTAGAGATCTTCCCACTGCTGAAAGTCACAGCCGATCTGCAGAGAATCTGACCAATGAATTCCACTTGAAGGTAAGATCTTCAAACTCACTCTTAAATCAACACGCCCAGCTGTACATTGTCACACACCTTGTAAACGAGCGAGTCCTGACGACTGCTGAAACCCACTGACACTGAATCGATTTACAGCCACCGAGTGACTCGACCAATAAGCGAGAGCATTGTAGTTGTACCAGGGGGACAGGAGAACAGATACTTAAAATGATTTCATCACGTGTGTGTCATAACGTATCTAAACATTTATTGGAGTCAATGTAATTCTCATAATTTTATCATAATGTAAGTATTCATTTTTCCGGTTTTATCAGAACACAATTGAAAGCCATCGGCGTCGTTCACAATTGCATCTCAAGAATAAAAACGCTTACCCTCTCTCCATCAAATAAATTTCAAATATACATTTGCATAAATATAGTGCAAGTGTTAAATGTTATAGGTTTTTTTATTTATTTCAATTTAAGTTTTTCATTACCTTATCTTAAATCAGGTAATTTGTTTCTTAGTATGGTAATTTGATTTTTGAAGCCTGAACTAATATTGATTCGTTAAGTTACATTTAGTATTTTAAGATTGGTCTCTGCACTTGCTGTTACGTGTATCCAGTAAGAAGAAACATGCTATCTACCTGCCACACAACGATAAAATATGAGTTTTACGTCACATGTGTCTGTTATGCATCTATTATTAGGTGCATGATATCTTCTACATAAATCAGTATTAATTACATCGCATACATGAGTAGATATGCATGAAGGTATAATGAGTTAATAATACTAACATAAATGACAACGTATAATACAAATATTGTTCAGGCGTTTAATTGATATCAAAACAGCTTTGGATACATATTTAAATACAGCTAAAAGTGTTAATTTATCATCGTCAGCATTGTCCTGAGTCCCTGAAATTTATAAATATATAAATCCGAACATAAACATGACGTATAGTGCTGTTAGCCGTGAGATGTACGTGTGTTGCTATCAGGGGAGAGCGGGGATAATTCGGACCATGGGATGGTCTTGACACCACCGCTAATTTGTCCGAATACGTCAGAATGATCCCCGCTCTCCCCTTTATCATATCGTTATACATGCAGGTTATAATATAATTATTTGAACGCAGCCCTAACGCACATATCGGCACAATAGCCGCGCAAAGGGCTGAAATCACTTTGGTATAAAACTGACATTTGTATCATATGACATTCGTAAAGATAAAAATCCATAAATTAAAAGTGCGTGTTGATGGACACCTACAGGATAAGTAGTGGCAATACAAAATTCGTAAAAACGGTAATATCTACTGTTCGCTACCAATAAACTTCTTTTGAATTTAAACATGAATGATAATGTTACTTGATACACACTTTTAACACATCACTGGTTGTATGCAATACTTACTCTCATTCTAACGTAACTCTTGGTGTGCATGCAGCCTTTTAAAAGGGAGACAATTCCAACGAGAAGGTGTTTTACTCGTAAAAACAGATGTCTCCCCCTTCCCCCAATTCAATTTCAGTTGTTAACCTTCCAAAAGACAAAGTCCAAATTGTTGCCATGGAAACAGAACAAAATTAATTTTTTAAAGTTCGAAACCTTAAAGGCACATCTAAATCATATCGGGAGGTAGTGTACCATGATATGAAAACAAACTCCACCCTTCTAAAAATCAACGTCCAAATTGTTGCCACGGAAACTGAAAAATATAAAATTGTATAAAGTTCAAACCCCCAAAAGGCAAATATACATGATATGGGGAGGCAGCATACTAAATTTGGTGAGGATTAGTCAAGTAGTTTTAGTGATCTGCTCCAGAAACAAACCCTACCCTTCAAATAGACTTAAGTCCAAAGTGTTACCATGGAAACAAAAAGAGAAAAACAAATTAAAAATCGAAAAGCCCAAAAAGGCACATCTTCATGATATTGGGAGGCTGTATACCAAATTTGGTGAGGATTTGTCAAGTGGTTTAAGAGATCTGTTTCGGAAACAAACACTACCTTTCAAATAGATAGATTCCAAATTGTAACCATGGAAACAAAAAAAAAAAAAAAAAAATCTTAAATCCCCAAAAGGCACATATGCATGATATGGGGAGGCTGTGTACCAAATTTGGTGTAGATTGGTCAAGTAGTTTTAGAGATCTGCTCCGAAAACAAACTGTACCCTTCAAATAGACAAAGTCTAAATTGTTACCATGGAAACAAAAGAAAATAAAATTAGGAAAAAGCTGAAACCCCCACACATCTACATGATATGGGGAAGCTGTATACCACATTTGGTGAAGATTAGTCAAGTAGTTTTAGAGATATGGCATTTTTAAATATGTCATATTACAATAGATAATTGCTAATAAAGTAAGGAAATATTATAAGTAGCTGGTAAATACAGGAACTCAACCAAAAACAATATGTCTCCCGACCCTTCGGGGGAAGACATAATTTAAATACCTTAGGAATGTTATTCTCATAATCATGAGCATCATCCGCTAGCTCGTTGCATTTTTAAAACATAATTTATGACTGTATGCATTGTCTGTATTTTTGTATTTTAATGTAATGAGGTGAGACTTAAAATAAACTATTTGTCTGTCTGTAATATACGTTTATCACATAAGCATGTGTACGCATCACATAAGTATAAATGCGTATCCCGCACGTTACAATACGAGCACATGGCTAGCAACCATGTTAGTTGACATTATCTCCGCAATTACAGGATAGTATGGATTGCAAAATACACAGATTTTGTTTATCTTTATCCACGCCTATTGTATATCAATTAATTTGATTGTCGTGTCAAAGATGGTTTATAAGGAAAAACCTTTAAATCTTCCTGATAACTTATCAACGCTGGTTACAGTGTAGTGGGGTTTACCAGGGTTATATATCATTCCCGCTTGTATTCATTACCAACGCGTACTTGAACATTTGAACTCAATATTACGATTTGGTATATATATATAATGGCCTCTACTGTTATTTTTCTCACATGATATAGGTGTTTTGTGAATGATTTAGTAAGTTAGTAACGTGCAGGCATGACCCTGAGAAACGTAAGGCATTTTGAAATATGTAATATTACAATAGATAATTGCTAATAAAGTAAGGAAATATTACAAGTAGCTGGTAAATACTATTTTCCTTATGACTTTATTCATAAATGATTGTTTGTATAATGACAGCACAAGCATTGAAGCACTGAAAACAATCATATTTCATCAGTTGATATCATAGGTGTGTTGTCATATCTGAAATCGTGCGAGTAAAATAACGACGTCGGTGAGAGTTATCAACAGAACAATTCGACATGTCTGATATGTCATTATCATAGGTGCGATGGCAATCAGTCTGTCTAATATATACATGTTCTGAAAAGTTTACACATTCAAATCATATTTCTTAATTTCTAAAAATATATATCTTGTTTTTAGTAACAATGAAATAATATGTTAAAGGCGCTGTAGCACGTTTTTTGAAAATTTTATTTTTTCAAATTTTCCATTTATAATGATAGTTTATGTCATTTATATTTACTTTAGAGGGTAAAACATCTTATTACACAAACCAATTATCCGTAGTGGTAATCACGGTGTTGCGTATAAAGCAAAAAGTGCATGGCGGCCATTTTAATGTGAACACATTTTATTATTTCGAATGACAAAAACGATTCCCATGGATTTACGGAACCATGTAAACTTATTTGTAACTTGACTTTCCGAAGAGAGAAGGGTGTTTTACTATTGGTGACATTATTTTTCAAATACATTTCATCGACTTATTTGAGCGAAAAAACGTGCTACAGCGCCTTTAAAAGGCATGGTCAACTTGCATTTCAAAAAAGACTAATTGCATATTATTGCATATATTATAAGCCTACCTAATAACGTTTATTCGTCACCATGACTGCGAATACAGCTGCATACCGAACGTTTGTTCACTTACATGTGTATCTTACATGCAAATATCATGTAAATTGACATTCATTGTAAGGTCAAGAAAATGTTATCACATACTTTGACAATGAATCATGATATATCAATGAGTAAACTAATCATTCTCAAGCACATTCTGTGAGCATCACATCAGTGATGAATGTTTTTGAAAGCGATGCATAATGAAATAGACAGAAGGGGTCAAATTGTGAAAATTCAAATTCCATTAATTTTCCAATAAAAGTTCTCATATCTACCAAATGTGAGCAATTTCATCACAAATACATTGAATGAGTATAAGAGGAAATATATGATGTATATTTGACTCAGGTGATCAATTACTGAATATTGCACAGAAGAAAATAAAAACTGTAGAATTGAAAAGAATGACCCTGGTCACTTCAAAGAGCCGCCAAAACGGTAACTGTTTACTTACTGTCTTCTTTCAATGCAAAATTGCAAAATGCTCGGTCTAGTTTTCGCGTTGACACGATGATTCAAAGACATGCCAAATAACATGGTATTTTCACTGAAATACACATGTAGGTGAACAAATATTCGGTACGCGGCTGTATTCTCTGATTAAGGCAGCAGCAAGTGCCAGTCTGTGTATCCATCCCTCAGTCTCGGTATCCTATGGGAGCGTATAAGGGTCACATGAAAAACATATTTTGGAAAATATTATCTCCTAATTAGGACTTACATAGTATCTCCTAATTAGTATTTACTACATGTATCTCCTAACCAGGCCTTTGATATTCTCTAATTAGCACTTAGTATCTCCTAATTAGGATTTACATGTGTATATCTCCTAATTAGGATTTAATAATCTTATAAATTCGTTTAAAGGGGTGAAGGGGTCGTCTACAGTAATTCATCATCGTTGGAGTCGTGGATGAAAGCTTATAGGTCAGACATGCAGTTTATAGATTGGGTCACTCTAAGAGAATTGTTAACAGTATAAAATGTTTAAACCGATATCAAAACGACTGAATCTACTTATAAAGTGCAAGATGGATATTCAGCTTCAACACGATGACATACAGCGCAAACTCATGGAACCACTAAAATACGCATTTACACATGCTCACAAAACAGGGATTAACTATCAGAGTGTAGTCATCCTCTTTTGTTCATCCCCTCTGCTTACTTCTTACTACAGTAACTTAATAAACTACCTATTCCACATCTGGTTAACTCTTTGCTGGCTTCTTTCTAACCCCGTCGCTCTCATCTATCCTTGCCTAAGAAGCGGTATACATTTTTAACAGATTCAAACAGAAAATAGTTCTGCCTGATAAAGTCGATTTCGAATGTCTGTGATGAGGATATATCTCATGAAAAGGTATAATATATAATTCATAAGAGTATGATACTTAATATTTTATGTCTGTTCAAACATACTATTTAAAAGGGTTTTTCTGGACATAATGTTTGGTATTTAATTTTATGAAATATGGACAAAAAATGTTACTTGAAGATGTTGACGCAAAATTACTTTAGGACGTCATAAAACAGTAAAAACCGCAATTGTTTCCAAATTACAAAATAAGTTAAGTTAGCTTCTGTGTGTGAATACACGATGCATCGCTATATTACTTCCATTATGTGTGTATCCCATACTTACGTTATGTGTGTACATTACTAAATGATACCACCATTCACACATTGACAAATACCGTCACGTCCATGGACTGTTAGGTAACCTACATAAAGTTACCAAAGACATTCCCTTATAAATATTGTTATCTGACAAGCCAAGTGGTTGTGTCAAGGGGACTCTTAATAGCGAAATATTTATTGAGTTATGTTTGAAGTACTTGATATGTAGGATACAATTTATATATAAAGAAGGACCATTTTAAATATAAACTTAGCTATAACACGGTTACATAAATGTACATGTCTATAAATTCAGACTTTACACAACATGATCCCTGCTGATCGAGCTAAACATTGTCATGTGACCGGTAAACATGAAACTGACCTTCATACTTTGAGAGTTATACAAAATAACTTTCAGGACTATTTTTCTCTGTATCATGATTTATGATACTACTAAGAAATGGTGTTTTCTAATGCATGTATATATACTTTAACTACGTTCAAATAAGGCATTCTTTTTGTAACTCAGTGAAAAGTCAGATAAAACAGCTCGTCATAATCACTCGTGAAGACTTTATTAATCTTTCTTACGATCTTCGTTTTGTGTGCACATGTGCACATGTCTGGTGCGAAACTATTGTAGGCGGAGCTAAGTGTTTGATCAAAGACAAAAAAATGTTTTAATAGTGTAGATGTTTTGCATTTACTTGTATGTTTACGTTTTGTAATTTACGGATTAGAACATCTCTTGAATTATAAAGTTTGAAGTTATAACAAACAAAATAAATTTCATATTGTGCATCTTCACTGGCTTACAGGAGGTTTGAACGTTCAAGTTAAATCAATTAAACTTGCCTATTGTTGGTGAAAAGTGACACTTTTGTATTCCTGTTACAACCACAGACACTGTTGCAACCTGCCCCATCAGGTTTATTGTTCGATTATTGCCTTCTCTCTCGGATATGAGTGGAAGTGTTAAAGTTGGATGTATACGTACAGCCCACTATTGACAGTCTTTCTGTGAGTATTGTGCACGTGCTTTGAATTATGAACTAAAATAACTCACCATTCACACACTAAATAGTGTTACAACCAACTCCGATCTCCCCTAATGGTTGAATGTTTGCACTTGTTAAATGTCACCACATATGATATAATGGTACTCAAATTAAACGTAAATTTAATGTTATTACTTACACCCAGCTGCGGTATTTTTGTCTGACGTGACTGTAGGATCGAATCCGAGAGGTTACTCGTCTACGTGTGATAAAGTCACAACGTTATATTTACTCGTCTACGTGTGATAAAGTCACAACGTTATGACCTCATTAAATTATGTGGTTATGTACATCGGTGGCACGTTTGTGTACATATATTCATTCTTTTACTTATTTCAATGATCAACATTGTTCATCTCAGCTCAGCCGTGATATCATCAGTACTCATACGGTAAATGACACTCGTCAGCAAGTAAGGAACTAAACTCATCACATTGGCCAGTTACATCGATACTGATCGTGTTAGTTTCCCCATGCTGGCGGAACAACTTCTCGTGCTGGAATTTCATTATCTTCATTTGTGCACATGCTACAAGGACAAAGTTCCATTTTGCAGCCAATTATTTAAAGAAAAACAACAACTCATGAACACGTGGGTTGGTATGATTTAATTAGCAAATGCCAAAGAAGAAACTATGAAGCGAAAAAGCTAACATGCAAGTGCATTAACACGGTGAAATCGCAAAACATCTATATCAAAGTTTAATCAATATGTCAGTACATGCCCATACTGCAAATGAGCGAAACACGTTTGATTTTCAAAGATAACAAGAAAATTACAATCTTCCAACTTCAGAAACGATAATTTGATTTCTCTGAAAAATTTCTAATGACAGTTGTAATGACACTTAATAGCAAATCGTTGAATGCGCTTGTATTTATATTCGAAGCAGTTCTCCACAACGGTTGTTTCCGTCAACATGTTTCGTCTGTAATGATAATGATAGCCCTTTTGTATAGCCCTATTTCTAAATAACATTCTCAAAGCGCACAATATGTGTTAATACCCTGAAGGAATTGTACTTATGGTGCCGCTACTCAGCGGCTGTATAGGTTCGTACTTATTTTGTCCAGGTACCCATTTAAACGACTGGGTGGATTGAGGACCGAAGGTCGCAACATATTCTAAAACCAAGGTCTCAAAGCGTTGGTGTTTTAGCGTGAGAGACCAACACACTTACTACTATACTACACCGTGGTCCACTTGCGAATCGAACTATCAGTATACAATCAGATCGAACGAAAACATTGCACCTGCATACTTTTAGTATGAAATACGAAAGTTGATTTATTTAGAATAAATGAAAATATTATGCATTATGAAAATGTTTTAGATTATTTCCCTGAATGCTCCGTGTATTTTGCTCAAGGAGAAATATGTTTAAATCGTGAAAAAATATTAGAACCAGGAAAAATTGTATAAAATCATGTCTCTTAAACTAAACTTTTTGTCGAACTTGCTCTTGTACATGTCCTAACCACCCGTCAATCTCCTGCTGTGCATTGCTAGATTGTGAGATAAAATAAGTAATTATCTATAAAGGTCTTTATAATCTGGATAATGCCAAATCCTGTTCTTGACTGAATGAAATATGTTTCAATAAAAAAAATCAACATTGTTCGTCGATCTGAGTACTACTGCAATGATGTTCATGTCACCTTTAATAAATACAGCCAACCAGAGGCCTTCTTAGATAAGGATCGCGATATGGTGTTTCGCATGTCAACTGAAGTCGGTTCGACGGTTTTCTCGCCTTGTTGCTGATTGGTTGGAGTTAAAGGTCACCTGACACGACCTCTTTGTTGCGGTACTCAGATCTGAAATGTAGCGACTTTTACAGTTAAAAAGGGATTGACACGGGGTTTGACCCGCTACCGTGGTGGAGTGACAAGCACACACTATGAGCTGTTATTGGTGTTAGGTCGACATGTTATTGGAGTTGAAGCAGAAAGAAGGAACTGTTTAAGGTTTTGGATTTTATAACTGCTGGTATTCTGGATTGAATACGCAGTTTTATGCAGGATTAGGAATCAGGAAGGGTTATATTTTAGTTTAGTTATGAATTGTAATCCTAGCTTGATCTTCAAGAGATGGCCAATCAGCTTCAACATCAAGGCTCAATTCACCAGGTGGCGATCTGAAAGCACCAAGCCTGAGACCCTGCTGGCGGATTGTATCTAGCTTTTTGATATAAGAGGAGGGGACCGATCCATAGATTATGGACCCATTTTTGGGGCGCATACGGGAGAATCCGGAATGATCCGGCAAGAGGATTCCACCCCTTTATGTCCTGTGAATACAACCTTTAACAGGTATGGTGCCTTAATGCATTTAATTTTAAGATTTACAATTTGAGAGATAACAGAAAGAAAGATAAATGAATTTAGCCTCAGGAACGACCTTGATTTGAGTTTTATTCAGAAATAACTACAGACCCTTGTGAATTCTAGTATTGCAAAAATACACACAAGATTAGTTTAGTTTCTGAACATTTAAAGGAGCACTATGTTGGTTATTTAAAAGATCCAAGAATAATTATCACCACACCGTGGCGAGCCGAAAATCTCAATTAGTGTTCTGTCTGCTATACGCACCTTGCGTTTGCGCGAAGACAGACGGGCGTCCAGACGTCTTACTGAACCGAATATAATTAAAAGACTACTACTATAAATGTCGGTTTTGTTTTACATGCTTATGCTTTTTATCAATATGTTTCCATAATTATACAAAATTGGATCGGCAAACAAGATTTTTGGCTAATCCTTCTCAACGAAAAACGAGTGTTATGCAACGTATCTATATCTATATCATTTTACAGATTCAAAGAAATAAATAGCTATCAACAATTGTTTTATACTGTGGTGGTTGCCTAACAAGTTCGCATGTAAATAATAATTTCCGATGTCTTCAATGTTTTAAATAACGAACCTGTTGTCAGCGTGATTGCTAATCCATGCTAATACATTGGTGTACATCATACATAGCGAATGACTGGCTGCGATCACCGACGAAACAACAGAAAAACGAAGCTAACCATATTCCTAAATTTCAATGGTTGAATATAATGTTCTTTACTTCTATTGGCTCACTATGTCTAGACTGAATGTCGCCTATATGTGTATCTTTAATCAACGAAGGGTCGGTTTAGTGTCGTCAGTTACGTCATATGACAGGACCTTGGCAATATGCTTGACGCGCCACCTCTTATATAATTGAACCGGCCAAGTGGCAGATATCCAGCATCAAAGAAAAGGTGTTAATGCATTAAGTGTAATTAGAGATTGTTAAATTCAGGACTAACTTCTCAACAATATAGAATTAATTTTTTTTAAATATATATATGCTTTTATTCCTCCAAAGGAGAGTTTGTACAACATGGGTTATAGTTATTTACACAAAATACACCGTGATAGAGTCATGCATTTAGGTAGGACTCCCTTCTCATTTCTATTTGAAATTAATCATGGTTACTTATCATATATCACATTTTTCTTGAACATTAAACTAACTTCTATAGGAAATTAGCGGGACTGACGAGTCCTGGCAGGACTAAACGTGGAATATAAATATACATATTTCAAAATTAAGACGTTATATACGATAAAGATACATATTGGAGTCATACATTTATGTAGGCAGCATTTGCATTGACTTTGTGTGCCACATTCATATTGAAATCACCTTGTCCTAAATCGTCTTTTGCGTCTAGTTATTAATTATTGCATTCGGTCTTATTTGTTCTTTATTAAAATGTAATAAGCCTATACATATGTGTGCGTGTACACTGCAGTAGTGTCCATGTAATTTTCACTGAGTTTGTCCATCATTCCAGTCCATTTGATCATAAAATAACTATTCATAAATCATGTAGGAGCGGTGAATAATGTTTGCATAAAAATCACAATATATACGTTTTAACGGGAAAATAAATTAAGCAATGTTTTATATAACACGATGTCAGATACACTGTACGAATATACTTTTCCACCGATATCTAATGTAACAACAACAAATGAGATACGCTGAATGAAATGTGAGTGAATATTTCGAATGAGTTCGTTTTGATTATGAATTCCCGATTGGGACAAGGTCGCTTTGGGGAGGAATTTACCGACTGCTGCAGTCAAGCCCAGTACCAAGTTTGCGTCACGTGACCTCGCTACCCGCACACATATCCTACAGCAATGTCCCCCTTTAAACTCGTTTTCCAACGACCATCTACGTATTCTATTGTGGCTCAGCTGCAACAGGCGCTCACTTGATGGCAGTATCTCGAGTGGAAAGCATAAGGTCAATTCTTCGTTATTCTTTCAAAGGCTGAACTACGAATTTGCATCTAAAATATCAATAGCCGATTCAATAAGAATATCTGTCTCTTTAATTGAACCATTCAATCAGTTGGATAGTTGTCTGATCGACCACCGCTAGGGGAACTGATCAGCGAGGCATGTAGTTACCCGTGTGCTTCGTTTCTTTCGTTTGTGCTATACGTGACGAGTGTTCCAGTAGAAGACGTATAATTACAGAAGGAGTTTGAAATGTAATACAAAAACACAACGAAACAAACATATATTCTGTAAATGAATACACGACATGTCCTACACGCGTGTATCTGAGATTAAATGAAAGTAAATACGTGAGACGTGTGTTTCTGATTGCACCTTACTTTGAAAGGACAACACGTGGATCGGACTCATTTCATTGTTGCTGTTGAATTTCTGTCTTGTGCAAAGCTGAAATCAAACTAATTGGCTAGTTACTGGACGTGAAGCTGGTACTTTAGGCTCGTCAGTGATTCAAATATTATTCACTTTGAACTCCTACTACACGATGGGTGGAGTTACCCTGTAATTATGCTGGTAGTTAGATATCATAACGAACTCCACTCACAGACTACATTCAACAGCAAAACAAACGTCACCATACAGAATACAAGATATTTCAATTTACAGGTGATAAATACAACTAAAACAGAGTCTTCAGAACTGTGAATTGTTAAAACAATTTGTATTACATACGTTTTAAAGCATCGTTGATTGGATCTTCTTATTTAGATGAGAAAGGAGAGTCAAGGGGATTTTTGTTTCTTTTTTTATGACGTCCTACAGTAATGATGCGTCAATAACTTTAAGTCAAAGAATGTTATTTGTTTCGACATCATCTCTTACTAATTACATTTTTACATTTTATCATTTTTGTTTTACTTAAATGCCCAAGTTTCTGGCCGAATAATATCATTAAAGTGCGATATCAGCACTCCAAATGTACATAATTCTTACTATGTAGTTTAAACATATTTCCCAACATTGATTGGTTGGGAGCACGGTCATGTGATCAAAATTGCAAGGTTCATTACCCATGAATTTCTTAGAAAATCGTTCATCGTCATGTGAACGTTCCCCGTTCCTGATTGAGTGTGATTGTCTTTGCAAATTTTCAAAGGTTACCACTTACCGCAAAGATTTATTTGATTGAATGACATAATGTCAATACCAAACTACCTTCTCAATTGTTAAAATATCAAACATTTTACCAAAAGATATCGGATACCATTTCCTGCTGAACCGAGCGAGTCATCAGGCCTAAAGTCAAGAACCGAAAGACGTTCTCTAGCTGAATACAAGTTATACAATCTATAAGGTACCATAACGTAACGAACGCGAACAAATACATGTACTCACTTATGAACTAAGGGGATTCGGATTCGAGCGGTCTTGGTAATGAATTATTTCTTTTCCGACTGTTGTTTACATAATATTGACGAGCAGTCAACAACAAATGGCGGTCTCCATACCATGACGTCATTCAAAGGGCGGATAACTCTGATATCATGTCCCTGAAAAATTAGATTTTATTATGCTTCATTCAGCATGCATATGATAAGTGCCACAGGTTTCATCAAACTGATTATCACGAAAATTATGTTCCGTTCACGGAAGTTTGAATACCGCTTTCCATTGGAAACACTCAAACTGACATTCAATTCTTTATTGAACTAACATAAAAATAAAAGCATAATACTGTGTTGTGTGAATTCGTCTTTACACAACATGTTTCTATCGACCTTCTGCGACATAAACATTTCGTGTTTTACTCTTTTGAAAATGTTACCACAGAATATGTTTGATGCAAATAATCGAGGTGAATCATGTCAATCAGCAGTGAAAGTCATAATACGTCAAGTTACATCCATGAAGCCACGCCCTCTTATTTGAGTTCTTGGCTTACACGTTACTCCACATCCGTGCCATACAAAACACCCATAATACATAATAATCTCAATTACTAACCTGCGTGCATTAAGGTTATGGTTATGGAAATTATGTCAGAGAAAATATTTCAGATAACTAGAGCCCAAGTTAATATGATGTGTCTTTGTCGGTAGCTTCCATTAACTAGGTGTATGAATTTAGTAGATGAAGTGAAACGATCTACTACACATTTTCTTCTTAGATTAGAGTATTTGCCACATTTCTAAATATAAAGTATACTTATTTCTCACTTTTTTTTATATATTTTTCTTTAACCAGTATCCATCGTCATGGGATCTTTTATTACTGTGTCTCACAGTTCCAACTTTATATCTACAATTGTTGCGTCTACATTTTGATAGACAATATTTTAAATACTGTATAATGCCATGTTTATATATAATTCAACGCTGAGTAGATAATTATATTGATAATAGTATTCATATTTAGAGGTAGAGGCGGGATAGCGCAGTGGTTAGCGCGTTCGGCTTCGGATCAAGAGGTCCGGGGTTCGAATCGCTTTATCTGCAGTAGAGAACTGTTCTACACGCAGTAAGGTTTGGGTGCAATGCTACACTGAATTCCAGCGTAGTACCACCCATGGTTCGCTAGTTCCAGCCGATGCTCTCAGGTTTCACCGCAATGCATAGCCACGTGAAATACTCTTGAAAGCGGCGTTAAACCCCTCCCCCTCATATTTAGAGGATGATTCACGGAATGACTGTCACTCTTGGCAGAGGTTGTAAAAGTTGTTTTTGAATTTCGTCACGAGACTTAGTGTATAATCGTGATGAGGCAGTATGCTTCTCCAAAGGTGGATCTGTCTTTCCAGTGTTTAAAGTCACTGTAGCACGTTTTTTGCATGTTATTTTTTTTCTCAAATTTGCCATTTAGTATTAACATTAATACAATATAATATTACCCTAGAGGGCAAAATATATCATTACACGGTCAGATAAGCGCATCCATAGAACAGTAGTATTGGAAACATGTTTTCACAAAAAAGAAGAGCTAACTTCAATAACAAGTCATCATTGTGTGCAGTAATAATAAACATAAACTTAATCATTAATGGGGACTAGCTATAATAGTGTGCAGGTAAATACATAATACGGAGAAATCCAAACCATTGAGTAATCAATTGAATCATTTGAAGCTTAATTTAGAGCTCTTTTTATAAATCTAATGATTGAATTGAATTTAATATTTTCAGATTGCAGGAGAAATTTAAAAGATGAATATATTGTTAAATTAGATGAAACATAAATAGGAGTAAACCAATTTTGAGTAAAAACCCTTATTCTCAATTTAACTGTATTTATGAATATTTCATAATCCCAAACGTCCAATATTTTCCATGTACTACTACATTCATAACTAAATAATATATCTAACAAAATCTGCTCAATTATTATATCCCAATTCATCATAAACTCACGGGCAAAAGAAACTTTACCAAAATTCTTTTCGCAAAATATTGAAGTTTTTAATCAAAATTATGATTCTAAGTACCCTAAATGTATCGCACAAACACAGGAAATGATATTCTAATCTCAAATCCGACGAAACTGCATTGATAACGGCAAAAATAGTTTTCTTTGGTAAAAGTGAAATTCAAGTTCTTAATGTCAAATGCTTAATGCATAAAAACCTGTCGTCAGCATCCCTTTAACCATAAGGAAAACAACTGCTACAAATGACATGCCGAGATTATCTAAAGAAGAGCGTGGAGAGCTTTTGGCATGCTCCATCGGGGATGTCTCTGAATGCCGGCAGGTCATGGTTGGTGAACTAATCCTTGTTGTTACAAGCATGGGGGTCGTATCAAAAACCTTTATATTGCCGGCATGTCTTATTGCCGGCGTCCCCCAATGAAACATGCAAATATTCAGAGCCACCTCTGTGGAAATTGCAAACAATGATAAACTCAGAAAGGAATTTCTCAGTTTTTTATTTTTGATTTATATACAATACACAATTATATACATTATATACATATATCTGTATATATACAATATACATGGACATGAAATAACAAATTAATACATAGTACATTACAGGCCAACATAATGTGCAACAGTGTCGTGGTACTGCTCCCTTGACATTTGTCCACATATCACTTATGTCACATTGTCTCAAGAGAGGTAGAGCAGACGCCCGTCTAACAAGCATTTGCACTTCTTCGTTGTTATTAAACTCAGTCACAAGTTTCAGTTGCTGGACCTTCCGCCAAATACATTGCCGAAAGTGGAAGAGGCACCCCTTCATCTCAGTGTTGAATACCTCTCGTATGGCATTCTGGGCTGCTGATTCAAAATCGGTGAACACATTCGATGGGGCCAAGATGACACCAATTTCTTCTGCCTTCTCCTTGATGCCACGGAAAAACCGAAGATACGTCTGCTGCTTCTTGTCTGGGAGAAGGCCATAAACGAGGGGAACCATTTTTCCTTCAACGAAGGCGTGGATGGTGTACATCTACATCTACATCTACTTTTGATTCTAAATTTGTAGCCACCCATGACTAAATTTCGGCCACCTCTTCTGTTTGCAATAAACCGTATGTTAACTTGAGCATTTGCCATTTTGATATGATCGACAGATGGTGTGATGATATTATATAGGCAGTGAGTTTATTCATTAATCAAATTACCATTAAAAATTCCGTTCACTCAAATGTAAGTAAACTTTCGTTCACTCAAATAAATTGAACTTTCGTTCACTCAAGGCAATAAACATTCTTCATTTTCTGAATTTCGCTCACCAAAGATTAGGAGATGCCCCCCGTAATCCCCTATTGTCTACCAATTAGCACGCTTCATTGGTTTGCCTACCAAAATCCAGTCTGCCGGCATTCAGAGACCAAATCGCTCCATCTTGGAGCCACTCATCAACATCTTGCAAGGGTCTTCGGTTGCACTTGTGCAACAATTACCAGGCTCCAGACAAGACATAGGCAGACAGGCCGTACTGAAGACAGGCCTAGGAGCGGTAGACCACGAAAAACAACTGAAAACGAAGATCGCTATATGCGTTTGATCCATTTGCGTAATCGTTTCGTCACTGTGACGTCAACAGCAGCAACAGCTTTGAACAACGTCATCAGCCGAAGAACAGTGACCAGACGATTACGACATTATGGTCTTCGTCCGTATCGACCATTCCGTGGGATGACTCTGACTCCTCGTCATCTACGTGAACGACTTCAGTGGGCACGCAGGGTACAGCGCTGGCAGAAATTGGCAGAGAGTAAAATTTACTGACGAAAGCCGATTTCAGTTATTCAGAGCAGATGGTCGGGTTCGAGTCTACCGTCGTAGAGGGGAGAGAACGGCACCTTGCTGCATACAGGAGGTCGTTCCCTTTGGTGGAGGAAGTGTCATGGTGTGGGGTGGCATCAGGAATGATTCAACGACAGATTTGGTTGTGTTTGATACTAATCTGACAGCTCAGCGCTACATTGACCAGGTTTTGCGTCCCGTGGCCCTGTCATTTCTCCAGCAACATCGACACGTCATACTGCAGCAAGACAATGCACGACCCCACACTGCCAGGATCGTCCATGACTTTCTTCGAATGAATAACGTGCATGTTCTGCCATGGCCAGCCCGATCACCAGACATGTCACCCATAGAACACTTATGGGATCATCTTGACCGCCAAATTCGTGCAAGCAACCCTCCTCCTGCTAATCGCCAAGGTTTAGTGAACGCACTTAGACAGAAATGGCGGTCAATCCCCAACAACGTGATTCGGCGACTAGTCAACTCAACTCGACGTCGTGTTCGCGCATGTGTCGATGCCTATGGAGGTCACACGCGATATTAACACTGTAAAGTCCTTGAAAACTACCCGTAACAATTGATTCAAGTCGTATGACAACACTGTGATGAATGAAATCTAAAACTGCAAATTCAGTTTTCACCCTACTCTGTTTAAACCACTGTACATCACTCATGTCAAATAAACTTCATGTAAATGTTATGAATATCCGTTGAAAAATGAATTATTAAATCATTTTCACATTTGAATTGAAATTACTTCTTGTGATCTTTTATCAGAGACATTTCAGTTTTGGTATAGTTTCTTTTGCCCGTGAGTTTATTTATAAATCACTAAATAACAATGTCTTGGATGTTGGTCTGTTGGTATTCCTAGTAATCTAATCCAAATGTTGATAACCTTCATTACATGTACCATGTTCATGCATTGCCATTCATCCCAGTTCACCCTGTATGCTATTAATGGAAACCTGTATACTTATCTCAACGCATATTTAAAACAGTGTGTATGTACTTTGTCTACAAATCTAACATTGTTACATTTTGGTTAAACAGTGATACAATATGCATTTGTAGCTATTGGTTAACGAGTATTCCCATCAAATTATCGAGAATATGAAGAGAGAAATCAAACTAAAGATTTCCAATAACTTTATTCCAAATTCACAATTCCAAAATGTTCATATTTTATGTTTGTGCTGTATTGAACGTGGGTACATCCTACTCAAATATTAATCTGTTTAGCTATCATCGTATTAGCTGTAGATTTATCCAAGAACCTTGCACGTAATTTCTCTTTCAAGATGTGCCGTTCAGTTATTCTCGTGATGGGTGACAACATTCCTGGTAAATGATAAGCTCTTGACATTTTACGATCCCCAGCCAAGTGCAAAACAAATAGTTATGTACACCTACGATGCAAACTGTATTCCGTTAGACACATTCTTTGTACATACACTATAAACGTGCATAGATGTATTGCTTCATCTTACACTTAGACTCTAAAAAAGTATTTATTCTGAAAATATCACCGTTTCATCAAATATTTAAAAGGAGAATGTACGAAATTAAATTTTCTGTTAAGAGAGGCTCCTTTTCAACATATTTTTCAGTGTCTAAGTGTTAGACTAATGCATTGCTGTGAATTAGATGATACACACTTGAATGTCTTATGCGCGGTTGGTTCATGGTAATATTTTACATGTCACATGCAGTATGTCCATTTAGTCACAAGTAATTGGGATAACGTTACATTTGAAACGAAATTACTTACGTTGACTTCAACCACTTATAACTTTCCACTAAATGATGCCCACAATCTCATCACCAGCAGGTACACGTTGATAAATAGGCCCCTTCAGTCACAGGTATGGGGTGAGATTTTACTCACTGCACCCACAAGTCCCGTGACACGAGGGGGCCCTCGGCGATCCTCCCCCACCACATAGCGCCCGGGGGCGGCTGCGTGGTCGCTGTGGGGGACTCACGCCTCGGACCGAGGGGGTTGGCCAGGGTTTGCAGCTACATGTACATCAGTAGACCACAGGTTGTCTAGAATGCTAGAAAGCACTCAAGATACGAAGTATGCGCTTTTCTCTTTCTGATCACGTGTAACGAAGTATGCGACATTGTGAGAATCTCCCCGAGAAATCTGGCACCGGATGGAAGTCCGCTACCAGTCGCTCAGTTTGGTGTGGAAAAACTGAAGATGGGACGCGCACCTGACGTTTATATACATGCAGCTGAACAACACTGTCAGCAGTATTATACACGCCACTAAACGCAGAGTCCATCACGCATTCAGCTCTCGAGCGGTTAACCGCCGAGAGTATTGCGCAACGATAAGTCTCTCTGAATTCGGGGCCTTTAGGTTTAAGCAAAATATTCTCGATGTGTCAGCAATGCATGACGAAGCATATGTAAGCAGAAACTGACTTTAATTATAGTTTCTGATCGACTGTTTAAAGGCATTCTATGTTAGAATAAAATTCGGTATTTATTTTTTTTCAAAAAAGGCAAAGCAAAGAGGCTTCGAATAAATTTTTAAGTCAAAGCTCACACGAAATTATATGTACATGTATATGTGTGTATTGGGGCAAATGTCAAACTAATAATGACTAAGTACCATAGTAATTAAGTTAATGATAAATTTCTGTAACATAACATGCCAAAATGCTAAAAGAAATTAAAACATTTAATTGTTATGTTTATTGTTTGTGTCCAGCGGTAATATTTAACATGTTGTAAGTACCTTTTAAAAACATGATTAAAACCAATAATCTGGGGTCTATCATTTCGCTTTCCAGTGAAGAATATCGATAACGTTTATGACTCATTAATGACGAAACTATGTCCAATCAATCTTACTCTTCTAAAAATATAAATAAATAGAACAAATATACTCATAGTAATAATGGTTGACACCCCTAATAGTTATAGGAATGAACTATTATATAAACAGCGTAATGTGTCAGGTTCAATTATTTTTTTGATAAAACACGTTACTACTAGATGTATTTTTGTGAATAGTTTCCTCGAGCATTGGCTATTTCTCCACTTGTACTTTACAATACCAAAGAAAGAGCAATATAAGAAAATTTTAATTTATTTAAAAGAATTTATTCCTTGTGTCTTGAGATTTTGGCATTGGTATATTATAACAGTCTTTAAGTGTTCTCATTTTGGTTCTAATAAATGATGAAAAGTTGCACTTGAAAACAAACTTCTATTTAACCCACATATACTCAAAATCTTTTATAGAGTCTCATTCTCACACAATACATACATAGCAAGTATTATATATTTTACAGCATGTGTTTGTGCCATTTAATTTCGAAAATATCATAATATCGAACAATATTAATTATCCATGCATTGAATTTGCTAAAACAAATTTCTGTATAGGGGTGTCAACCATTTTGACCATGAGTATATGTACAGCAGCGTTCAGGAACTACTCGGTTAAAACGTGGTATTGATTTGAGATGTAAACTGAGAAACAGACATTATTTGTTTTCTACTTCGTTTAGTAATGTATATGTTGTCATGACAGTCAAACTTTAACCCATGAAATTAGATCTTAGAGGCTCCTTATAATATTAAATGATCGGAATCTGTTATTCATTATAAACCTTTAAAATGCTATATAAAATAGAGCGATGAGATGACGCTTCAACAATACAAACTTTCAAATTTTGTTCAAATTTATTTACATAAATGTATACAGTGTCGAGAGTAAACCCATTAACTGTAAATCCATAATTGGACGAGGACACATATATTTCAATAAGCAGTGTGTAAGATACTCGTTTTTACTTAGGATGTATGTATGCATTTTCTACATAGTTAAATGAATGACTAAATTGATGTAGTATTATATACTGACTTTTTATAATCATTCGTGGTTTTAATTGTTCATTATTGACACTGACGCAATCTGTGTAATTTAGCATATTCATCACGGTGAAAATCAATACATAGTTACATCTTTGTATTTTATTTACAACAAGAGATATCTTTGTGGGTGAATACTAACCTATATGTACATGCTATGTCTACATTTGTGAACAATACAAATATCTTTTAAATAAGTTTTCTTATTCCATTTATCATGTCGTAACTGATCCCGCTATGATGTCGACATAATGCACACAGCACAATACTATAGACATCGATATCACCTCAAATTTCTAGATTTCTGCACAGGATATCAAAATCAAACTGTAAAACCACGTGCTTAAATTTAAATCCTTAGTTAAACATATCATTACTTTAAAAACCAATCAGTTGATACGGAAGTGAGATAACAGAGACACGAATACAAACGCGTCATTTTTAGTAACACACTGTAAGATAGTATTGTGTACAATGTGAGCAAAGATATTGCCAGATATGCTGACTGAGTGTGAAATACTCGCCGCGGTTAACCGCCTTACAAAATTGATCAGTCACAAGTAACCAGGCTGACAACACAGGCCGAGGTTAACCTCTCCAGTGCATGGTTGAACCGGATCGCGTGTTTAATACTGCTGACAGTGTTGTTCAGCTGCATGTATATAAACGTCAGGTGCGCGTCCCATCTTCAGTTTTTCCACACCAAACTGAGCGACTGGTAGCGGACTTCCATCCGGTGCCAGATTTCTCGGGGAGATTCTCACAATGTCGCATACTTCGTTACACGTGATCAGAAAGAGAAAAGCGCATACTTCGTATCTCGAGTGCTTTCTAGCATTCTAGACAACCTGTGGTCTACTGATGTAGCTGCAAACCCTGACCAACCCCCTCGGTCCGAGGCGTGAGTCCCCCACAGCGACCACGCAGTCGCCCCCGGGCGCTATGTGGTGGGGGAGGATCGCCGAGGGCCCCCTCGTGTCACGGGACTTGTGGGTGCAGTGAGTAAACTCTCACCCCCATACCTGTGACTGAAGGGGCCTATTTATCAACTTATCATTGAATTTGAAATCCATCTGGTTCATCGTCATCTGATTGAGTGCACGTGGAACGTTATGTCTTATGATTTTATCAGGTAATGACAGCAGGGTGAGTACTTCAACATCAGTTTTTGACATTATTTTAGAAACAATTTGAAGAACATTATTTTGTGGGATATTATAGGAACATTAATATATAAGTAAAATATCACGATTTTATACATTTACATGATTCGCACTTTTGATAATTTCCCCTCACAATATATATAGCTCATATATATACCAGGGGAATTTCCACGGTTGTTAGCATGTAGCACATACGCTAACAACCATATGCATGTTATTAATTGATTGCATCACAAAATACGTAATTCTTAATATAATATACCATATATATCATATTATGTTCAAGCTTTTTCAAGTGTCAGTGTGTCAGAATTTGCAATTGTTTTCGTGATGGGCGTTGTCACCATAAGTATTGAATAATTTCCTCCCTCGTATGCACGGATGTTGTTGTGCACTTTACAACATATACATATATATGTTTGATCTCAACCGACTCACGCTTTATGTTTACTTCCGTATAATCAAACTGATCCCTTTATGATGAAGGCCAGCTTGTTACAAGGCGACTTACGCCATCGTGTACGGTACATTATCCAATATTCTTCTCGCGTCATCGTCACATGATAAAAAAGATTTGTCAACAAACTTTCTTTGAACTGGGCGAACTTTATCTCATTAGAGCACGGGGTCTGTAATAATCTTTGCGAGCATCTTTTAATTTGGTTCAGCCCAATAAGCTATGTATTATCCCTGTGTATTTCCCCCAGGGACCGATTGACCTATACGTGTCGATGTCCCTATTAATCAAATGATAAACATCCCACAAAACTGAAAGGAGGATTTGCCATTACCAAGTCTTCGCATTTAGAATTGCCTTTGATCGTGATTGTCGCTCTATTCGCAAACATCAGTTTTTCTTATAAAACGTGTTTCTCATAGGAGAATAATGATATGTTACTCGACTTTCTCATAATGATAAAAATAATATGCGTATTTTTTATGTTCGCCCAATCCACCTCGGCAGTTTTGACTTACATGAATCATACTTGTAACTGTAAGAAGTTCCAGGTAATAAGAGAGAGAAATGTATGCCTCTGTTATAACTCATTATATCTTCAATATTTCTTCAAGTAATCCAACTTGCCCCGTAAGGCATAACTTGCGTTTGTCTCTATCACTGTCTATCTAAGTCCTGCTGCATTTCCTCGCCTTCACTGTACAAGAGATTTCTCATTGCACTACAGATTCCAATTCCTTTAAATGCGTCAGAGGCGAACTATACCTTCAACGGAAAGTGTTATCTTGATCACATATAGCAGTTAATAATCTCTCAAATCTAATGTGTATTTCAGTTTAATTGCTTAAAACGTTAATCTAATACATATGTTTCAGTTGACATGGTATTTGAAAATGGTTTTGTCATACTAATGTAACAATCAAAAAGTTTTTGGAGATAAGAACAGGGGGAGTTTCTTGATAACAACGTCTTTAATGTGAAAATACACAACGTTTCGAGGTATATACTCATTCCTTCATCAGGGGGAATGACATTAAATATTAAAGAAGTTGTTTTCCAGAAAATATATGTATGTTCTTGTGCATGCCACTTCTAAATGCCCTTCAAGACCTGTTTTTGATGATCTTGAACTGAAATGCTTCTCAGTGCTCACGTTACTTGTTGGTTCAGTTCAGGTCAGTGAAGTAACCTCTGTGGGGAGGGCATACATTGTATACGCTCATAAGAAAAACTATGGTCCCTGCATGGGTTTAGTAATTCACTGATATCACGGCAGGTCCGCAACACCCTTGTGACTATGCATTGCGGTGAAACCTGCGAGCTTGGACTGGACCTAATGAAGCAGGGGTACTGCGCTGAAGGTCAGTAAATCATTAGACCCAGACGTTACTGCATGTAGAATGCGAGTATGAATAACAAGTATTTGATTGGTCATCAGACATCACACAGTATGTTGATTTTTATTCTTGTTTGACTACACAAAATCATCTCCAACTATTCGCTATTCTAGATCCCTCACTGTCTGTGACAAACATGCATAACATCTAGTTGTATTGTTTGTAGTGGAGTTAGTTGAGTAGAGTTAAAGTTTAACTATCTTCTTAAATGTATAAATGCTGCCCACACTGAAGAGATCGGACACCTGAAAAGGGATTTTACAGGCGCATCATTCATTGAAGATACGTATGTCAACAAAGAAGCTAAAATATGTACACTTTGTGATCTAAATGAAATTAAAGACTATACCACATCCTTCTCAATGGTCCATTGAATTATTCAATACGTCATAAATATAATTTAGAGATACGACCATGTTAATCCGACTGTTATATCATTTTCTACTCTTTCGAGCAGTAGGAATCAATTGACACATGTAATCAGTATTACAAAACTGATCAGTACCTTAGTCTAACACTTAGACTCTGAAAAAGAATATTGAAAAAAATCCCATTTCTCTTTTCTCTCCTTTTAATATTTAATAAAATGGTGATATTTTCAGAAAACAAGACTTTTTCAGAGTCTGAGTGTTAGGCTAACGTAACTCTGACCATTTCGTATTTATTCTAACGTGTCAAGCTACGTTTACTCAAACGTTTCAAATGGTTGTTGGTTGCCTATATCATGTAGCAAATCCATTTAAAGGAAAATGTTCTTGCTATTCCAACGACGTTTGTCCTTCGAATGCTTCTGAGGCTTGACTTTAAATCACTTGAATAAATCATATACTTAATAATATCATGATTTAACTTGTTTTTTTTTTCAATTTAAGTTAATATTACGTTGGGTTGACAATTTGTCACACGTGATGAATGGTGTAATTATATCAGGAGGTCCTGACTGTTCAAGAAAATTACTTGCTTCAAATGAAAATCGAGCAACAGCCTTATACAGGTGAAAAAACCTCAATTACAAGCCCAGTCTGTAGCAGACGCGTACAGTATTCACATTTACATTACATCCTCTCAAATCTTTTTTGTCTGTTATAGATGCGTTTCCAGAATATCGTTTGACTAATTGGTGAGACTTTTGCACTTATATTGTTACTGATGAACTGGCATAAAATAGTAATTATCGCGCACGTATATTTGGCGAATGGGAATAAATATGCAAGACGAGGGAACTTAATAATAGATGTTATAATGTAAGAAATCCAAATAGATATTATGAAAGAGACTTAAAGACGCTGTAGCACGATTTTCTTACTGGCATAAAGTGCTCTCGCAAAAATATAAATAAGTTTTACCAATGGCTAAATAATACTCCTAACTCAATAAACAGAGTGGTAAAACGAATGTACATGGCCCGGTTAAGCCATGCTTGTCCATTTCCCATCGAGCGGCAATTTTAATGTGTTCATGTAGCAATACCTAAACACTCAGAGTAGAATTTTAAATATGGTACAATGATGCAAAGGTCAACCATCTTGCTGTCAGAATTCTCAAATTCTCATGAGACCTACAAATCTACCTTTTACACTGAAGAGTTCCAAACCGCTGTCGATTTATACGTCGCACCATATTCTTCGAATATACCGTTAGCTGTTTTCTATGAATACGACATATAGGGTCGTGTAATTAGATGTTTTATCTATTAATGCATCGCTATATTGTATAAACTTTAATAATAAATGGCAAATTTGCGAAATCATAAAATACAAAAAATGTGGTACAGCCTTTAATGCCACATTTAAAAAAAAATATGTGGATGATGAATTTTACAGAACAAAATTGGATCGTTTCTTAAGCAACATAACTTGATGAATAATAATTATGCTACCTGTAATATAATTCATCTGGTTAACCTAACCATTGCAACTATGAGTTTTACTATATTTCTAAGTTATTGCTCAAGAAAAATAAATCAAGGAATCAATAATAATTTTTTCTTGAAATAATTTCTATATCTCATACCATGGGTAAGGGAGGGGATGCGGTTTGGGATATGTGTCTTCTGGTCAAGGGGTTACCATATTTAAAGCTGCTTTTGATGCTATTTAAGAACATCTGTGCTCTTTCGAGACTGGTCCCTTCGGTCAATGTGTACTTTTGTATAGATAAATAGAGGCCACAGCATAATGCTATGCTTGTTACTTATTACATTGTATCTTGGCCAATGTGGATTGCAAATTTTAAATGTGATGACTGCTAAATGCCTTATTATTGCTGTATGTCTTATCATTTACTTTAGAAATAATGACTAATGTAATATTTGATGAGCTACAGGGCCAACGACTACATTTTCCTTGACTTATTGACGAAACTCCTTAGACTCAAAATCAAAGACAATATGTCAATTCTAGTTGCGCAATACGTGTGTATGGTTTAGTGTTTAACGTTGCTTTCAATAATAGTTCACTTATACCACGGCTGCTAGTATAAGTGCACGAAGAAAGCCCGTAACACTATTGTGACTATATATATATTGGCGTGAACCCTGCGAGCACGCACTGGAACTAGCGAATGATACTGCATTGAAAGTTAGCACTGTACTATAGCACGCAAACCTTATTGAATGTTGAACAATTCTTACCAAGTGAGACATTGTGACCATATGATTTTGTCCAGTATCACCGGTAGCGCCTGCCATTTACAGTTTCATAGACCATAGGAGGTCTGATGCTTTAGCGTAAACACGTACTGTACTCGTAAAACATTTAAGTCAAACAGAGCATCACGCAAGACATATAAAATTGAAGCGCATGTAAAATACTTCAATAACGCCGTTCATCCGATTGAAATGTGAGACACTAATACAAACCAGCGATTACTTTTCAACCTCTCTTGAACGCGATTGCTCAATGAAGCGCTATGTTGCAAAGGGCGCAAACCTCGAGGCATCGCTCCCTGTCATTCAGGAGGGAATGAGCGCTCAATTGAGCGCTCTATTGAGCGATTATAATCGCTCACTGTTATGGAACAGACGGCAGTTGTCCCTGTTGGCTGTATGTTTCATTTTTATTTACGGACAGTATCTCCAAACCGGTCGACAGAATCGTAGGATTTATATGACACTAAGCATTTGCATCTGAAGTGGTACCTTTTGATATTTTGATTTTAAACAATTCAATCAGATGATCATTCTGCGACCTTATCTTGAGAGATGCAAACGAAATATCATGTAAAGTGTAGTCTGTGCAAACCAACGATACACGACTTCACTTTATGGTTGATGACATGAAATTATTTTCCTTTGAAATTTTTATTGATTTATGTTCAAGGCAAAAATGGCAATTTTGCTATATTAATCTTTCTGCACACTACCTTTCCTATTTAATATATTCATATGTACATATCGTGTACACCTGGATCCAACGAAAATAATGGTAAAGGAAATATGAAAGAAGCATACGGCAGATACTCTAAAACGTTTCATCATAACGAAGATGGGCATCACGAGCTGATGAAGCATTCGTAAAATATAGAGTTTTGGGTTCCTACGCGGACAGCTGATACATGATAAATGGATCTGTTTATGGCATGGGGAAACATTATTTTGAAAGACCTATGCTGTCCAATAAGATATGGATATGATCAATGTTAAACGTCCGTCATCAAGGTCATGGTTATGTTCAAAGCATATGACTTTACATAATGGTCTTATTTCAATGGAAGGCACATCATTTACCAATGAAAATTAGCGCCAAGCTAGGTTAACGTTTAACCAACAATCTGAAAAAAAGGTAATGATGTATTGTACGGCAAGAGTCAGGACTACACATGTTCACTCAATTCATACGCACTGGTTAAATACACAAATCATGTTACAGTTTCAGAAGGGCGCTAGTTAACTTGATGTAACCTGTAGAATGATGTAGAAAAAAAAAACCGCTCATGCCGTTTGGATATTTTAATACGAACATCGTATGACCAAATTATCTCATGGGCAAAAGAAAGTATAGGTACAACAACGCAAGATATTTTAATCAACGAGTGATATATACGATTGAAACATAGTTACACCATGTCTCTAAAAGCAAACTATGTTTGTCTGTAAATTTTGAAACATTATATGTTCATAATTCTGAAAATCACGGCTTTTTAAAAATAGTTGTTATAGAATCTCCTTAACCAGGCGAGATTGGGGAGTGAAATATGGCTTTCAGGCTTGTTTTTCTACGTCCTACAGCAACGATGCGTCATTGATTTAAAGTCAAAGGAAGTGCATTTGTCCATACCATCTTGTTCTAACATAATTTCCATATTTCATAAAGTTTACCTTATATACCCAAAATTATTTCCCAAAATACCTTTTGGAATAGCTATTTCAGCACCCTATGTGTGCTTGAACAGGTATAAACTATTAAGTATCATACTCTCATTAATTAAATTGTGTATATCTCTTAACGAGATATATCCTCATCACAAACATTCAAAACCGAGTTTATCCGGCAGAAATATTTTGTGTTTGACTCTGTTGAAAAGAAGATATACTTTCTTTTGCCCGTGAGTTTAGTTAAATAAATTAAATTATCACACTTTCAGAATCATTCTGAAATCTGAGTGTCATATTCTGAGAGAGAAAAATTCACAAGTCCACCCCGTGAGGAGTCATTTGCAGATCTTATTGACTCTAAGCCAAGCAGTTGAGTTTCAAGGGGATCAGATTTGTTACTATTGTGCCTCACAGCTGCCCAACTCCAAGCTCCACTGTAGCCACGGTTGTAGGCCCATTCGAACTTTTCCGAGGAAGTTTGTCCATTCCCATTCTGTTCGGTGAATGAACTTAAGACAACAGCTTTGTCCAGTGTGATTTCAGTTTTGTTGTGCTGCAAGAAAATAAGGCGTGTTAATTCAGTGGTAATATTGGTTTTTCTTTTGCTTGGCAGTTTATGTGTCTACCGTGTTATGTCAATGTCACTTAAGTCATTCGATGGTTCGAAACAAAGCATATCTGGGTGAACAACCTTTTTTTTAAAATTATTTGCTGATATTTTGGAAATTATGAGCCCCCGTCAAACAATTTCCTTACTTAATCTGAATATCCTGACTGCTTACTTGAAAGTGAAAGTTATCTCCCGGGGTGGAATGAGTGGAGTAAAAGTTCAAATATCCCTGAAAAGAAAAGATAAATATACATTACAATATATATCAACTACATGTATCAGACATCAAATATTTAAAAAATGACGTAGTAGCATAATGGCTCTTTCTTACCCAAGCGGGCACAGATATGCCGGGTATTAAAGTTTTCATAATGGTCATGGGAATTACAGTTTTTCTAAATATAACTTGCGTTTTGATTGGTTGACGGAACTACTTTGCGCTCATTCATGAATTCCTTAGCTATCCTGTTTAAGCAAAATCACATAATTGAACAATTTCGAGTATACCTAATTGAAGTCACATGTCAGTAAAACTTATTAAATATAACATCATGTTTAACCTAAGTTTCCGAGACCGTCATTACAGTACTAAACTTGCAAGGCGAAGCAACATGCAAGAGTCGCCGACTGCACTGCCGTGACGTCATTGCTTTGTGACGTCATTAACCATGACGTCATTTGGTGACGTAATTGCACTCCTATCTTGCATTCCAAGCTCGGAGTTTATCACAATAATTAACTCGGGACAGATAATCCGTAATTCCTCGCAACTCGTTGATTATTATTATAATATAGGTGTCGACGTTATAGCATTATGCGTCCTGTCGCTGATGATCCGAAGAATGGGATTTCCCGTATTGAACATTTTAGTGGCAAATGGATTGGTGCCACAGAAGCTACTGAAGGAACAGAGTTGTGGCTGATAAAAACATTCAATAACTGAGGAGATCTATTCAACGATGACAGGAAACAGCACACTGAGCACAGCATCAAAGTCGAAAAAAAGCTTTATAGGATGTGTTTCCATTGTGTTACATACGTCTGAATCCGCTCTCCCTTTGTTCACAAAATAACAAGTTTATAGACAGAGTTATTAGTATACATCGTTGAACTCATATAAAATGTACATACACTGAAGTACAAACGAAAGTACACACCTCAGTTAGTTTTATCATATTCTACACCTCAGCTGGTTTTATTTTCAATTACAAATATTTGAAGTTTTCGACGTCGAACTCTAAAACTGAAAAGTGCAGGCATTAGCCAGTGAATACTTCTACTTGGTTGAATTGTTTTTGGGAAAATTAGATTTTTATTTCATAAATTCTTCCAAAATTAACTTGGATAAAACACAACTGTCTATCGACATACAATGTATAACACATCTTCTATGTGAAAATCAACAAATATGCCTCATTCTGCACATTTATAAACATGCTAGGGGGCATGTTGGTGTTAATTTCATTTCTTGCCCTTGTCTAAATTAAACAGAGATATATTCTCACTAATGTAATTCATTGGAACTACAGCAGATAAGTGTTATTGTATTGTACATAATCAAATGCATCTCATTTCTTTTGAAATATTGAATTAACCGAAAACATTTTTAGGTGTGTACTTTCTTTAGTACTTCAGTTTATATATTTTACATACTTATACAGGCAAACTTTTAAACGACATTAAGGACTTTAGTATGCCACGTGCTTCGTATTAATTAAACATATTTGTTAATCGTTGTCATTTATCTGAAAATGATAAGTAAACGCTTGAGGCGGACAACTTCAGAAAAAAAACAGTTTTGTCCATAGAGTAAAAACTGTAGCGCACAATGATATGATAAGCAAAATGGATACAATCATGATCATAAGTTCCTCGTAAGGGTTGGCGTCTTAAGATTGAAGATACAAGTTCTAGAGCTCTTCGTATTCAATCGCTTGTCGTACTTTCAGAAAAGTCCCCAGGTTATAAATGTGTAAACATAGAAAAAAAGTTATACAACCTTTCGTGAATGTATCATTTCCCCCACCAAAATACATAATCAAATCGAATGGCGATCAACAGTTAAAGCTAAAGGATACAAATAAGAAAAATTCAATACAGTGTTTTGTTCTGTTTTTAGGAAATGTGTCCTGAATCAAATAGGCCATAAAACGGTAGGTCACCATCGCTTTTCTCAATAATTGCCACCCACCTGAGATACTGAGCCCCGGAAGCATAACGTCAATACACATTTCTCTCTTATGTATATGGTTTCCATTTATTAGCCATTCTGACTCTGTGTTTTGTTTCAAATACATTTGGTCCAACACCATCGACGTGTGTCAGCCTGATGTGACACTGTGACATTTGGCATGTGGTGAAACTGAGCCTCGGGTAAAGGTTGACACGAGGCTATTGCAAAGGGGTTACCCCATGCTCATTCAAAGTCATATTTCGCATCATAAACTATTTTATGGCACAGTCGATGACTACGGTACGAAAGCTAATTGATTTCCCTACAAACTGAGCTATAAATGGTCACAATCGGATCATTATTTAAAAAGCTATGCGACAAAAACAGTCCTTCTAGCGAGAACGTAGGCCCAGGAAGCTGAATATGCGATACTCCGGGTCAAGGTCACCAATTGCTGAATGTCAAACTTACATGGCGATGATTTGAGACAAAATGTTGCAGTACAGTCGGAGAAATGACATGTAGGTGTTGTAATATTTGTTTACATCTGTAGTTCACTCTGCCGTTCTAATCTGCTGCTTCATAGGTGTTGTCAATATTGCTGGAATTAATAAACGATTGTAAAAGGTGAGTTTTTGCTGATTTTCATGAGCGTGGGAATTGGCTTGAAAATGTGGAGTTAGCGATATACGGACTGTTTTTTTCGCATAGCTTTTGAAATAATGATCCGATTGTGTAAATGTAAACGTGCAAGATTTCTGGTTTTCTGAAACGACCTTTTTTGAAGTATGACAGTGTACATAACGTTTTTCGTTCAGTACTAACTATTCAATCCACATATGAGTGAATACACTAGTGCCATAATGACAAACTTACCGTTGTGATTTATTGAACAATGTTTATGACAAACATAGATGTGACAAACTAGACCATGATTAGTATGTAATAAGAGCATAGGTAATCTTAAGCTTAAAGACCGATATCAACCATGTTTGTTTTTATCTCACATCTACTTAATGTCTAAAATGGCTTTTTCCAAGAACCAGCATCGTTGCGTTTCATAAACATCATTTATACACCTACATATATATACACCTGATCCACCTACCAGATCTTTCCCTCCTGCTTTTAGGAGGCATTCGTCCGTCAAGTGATTGAACTTGGATACCTCGTTGATTGTTAGATCTTGGTACGATTCAGATGTCACAATGATGTCCGGGTCTACTCGGTGGATTGCATCAGCTTGACGGGATATAAACCTGAAATATACACGAACAAGTAATCTTCCTCTTTACTAAATCATGTAAATGGGGGCGGTATTTGTAAAATCAGCCAATCAGAAAAACACGAAAAGAGAGCCATAGATTCTGTAGCTCATCAGGTTTTATTTAATACATTTGATAAGAATGAAACTTTTAATTTCAAGATACCAATGCGTTAGGCAAGTGACAAGTAAAATTTCACAACTTCCATTTATACCAATGCGTTAGGCAAGTGACAAGTTAGATTTCACAACTTCCACTTATACCAATGCGTTAGGCAAGTGACAAGTTAAATTTCCCCCTCTGCTGATGATTCAATAACAACTCACCTCAAAATCTCTTGCATTGAGTAATAACCGTGGTTAACATCATGTTGCTGACCTCTCGTGTCAAAACAGGGATCAGAGGAGGCTTCACCTTTTCGAACAAGTTTATCAGTTTCACTGAGGATGTCAAATCCGCCTAAACCTGGCTCGTCTTTTATAGCCTTGACAAGAGGAATAAGAGCTTTGTCTATATAGGACTGCAGGGAAGATTCCTGTGTGAACAGCACTTCAAGGTCTGGATGGTGGGACCGCCCATCCCACAGTGTAAGAAAGATAACAATGTTGTTCTTTGCAGCTGCCCTGAGATACTTCCTCATGTCAGGAATGAAAGAACCAGTTGCATCTAAGCCGATCACCAATGCTTGTCTGAACTCTGGCGTATGATCCCCCTTTCCGTGAACGAATGTTCCTTTAGCAACCGACAATCAGACAAACATGTAAAATATGAAAACTATATTTTTATTTCATGAAAACTATAGTTTCATTTCATAAAAACAGACGTTTTATTTTAATTGAAAAAAAAATCTCATGATAATTGTAGTGAATGTATTTCAAGTAAGTTTGTCTTTGTGAGTTCATATAGTTTAAGATGTTTAAGTTGAACAGGTATTGAAAGGTTTCTGCTATAATAAACCTTTTTCGAAACGATTAATGCTTTAAGATTTGAGAAAATACATGTTAATAACCTACGCATGCTGTTTCCTCCTGCTAAGTGTACTTGTCTCAAGTAGCACTCATATGCACGCTGGAACGTTAAGAACATATATCTAATGAAATTGTAGTGATTATGTGAGCTTGTAGAGATGATATACCGAGCAAATGTGTAATATGACAATGACATGATACTCATATTGCAAGTGTTGATTATAATTGATAAGCTATATAGGGAAAAGTTATGAGGTTCTTTAAGCTAGCAAGAGAAAGTATTAAGGATCTGCTAAATTGAAGTCAAGATCTGCTGTAATATCACAACAGCGTAATTTTCAAAGACAATGTTTACTATGGACAATCGTTTGGTAATCTTCTATTCTACATTGTGCAACAAGACAGAATAGTTTACGTAAAGAAACTTCGTGGTACATATACCTTTTTGACTCCGTGGTAGTAACCATTTCCGAAATCTTTCCCATAGTTTACAAATGGTGTGTTCAAGCCAGAAAGGAAAACCTTTTCCCCATTAACTTGAAACTGGCCGTCTGCAAGTTCTAGAACCCGTCCTGTAAATGGTGTGATCAAGGTCTTGCGCATTTTAAAGCGATTTCATTCATAATGACAATCGATATTATTGAGAACTCGGAAAATCTGGGTGTGCAACTTATTAGAGAGAGGTCGACCAAGGGCTCGGGGCTGTGTTGTAATCATGAATGCGCCTTAGAGGTTTCTCGTTATGGTAGAATCAGATTTCAAGCTTCTTCTGCTCTGGAGACTGGTACCGTGAGTGAATCACAAGAGTGAGTGAGTGAGTGAGTTGGGGTTTAACGCCGCTTTCAAGAGTATTTCACTTATATCGCGGCTGCTAGTATTATAGCAGGGAGAAAGCCCGCAACGCCATGTGGCTATGCACTGCGGTGAAACCTGCGAGCATCGGCTGGAACTAGCGAACCATGGGTGGTACTACGCTGAAATTCAGTGTAGCATTGCACCCAAACCTTACTGCGTGTAGAACAGTTCTCTACTGCAGAGAAAGTTGCCGTGCCCCTGGCGGGATTCGAACCCCGGACCTCTTGATCCGAAGCCGAACGCGCTAACCACTGCGCTATCCCGCCCCTTGAATCACAAGAGAGATCGCACCTTTAAAACATACTTGTTACTTCTTCCATAAAATGCAAGGTCTATATTAATGACATTTTGTGTTGAAATACCTTGACCAATTTGGATTACATTTTGTATTTTGATGTCTTTACCTTAAGGATACATAATAGAATAATACCTAATGATATACAGAGACACTGGCTCGATTTTAATCTAAAACACGACACGAACCAAGTATATTTTTGGAAATGTATCTTTAACAGATACAAAGACAGATTGGGATTGGAAGTGTTAATAGGTCATGTTAAGTACATTAAAGTACATGTAAAACCTTTATCTTAAACTTGTGGGGATAAATATGCAGGTCGAGTGAAATTATTTGCACCTCAATCAGCACATATGATTTGTGTGGACACGTCAAAGCTTATGAATAAATGAATAAATATATATTTGATATATTTGTTAGAAGACTATTTTAAGTATGTAGTAAGAAGTTATAAGGGGTCCTTTTCACGGTAGATTTGCAATTTGCAACCAATGATCCTTGACGCCACAGTTTAGAGCTAATATAGGAAGGACGTCACAAGACATGATTAATATATTAATACCCAGCATAATAATAATATTAATAATTTGATATAGAATAATATTGAAAATAATTAAATTGGAATTGATTGAATGGATTAAATGAGTTATATATAGTTTAGAGGAGATTTTTTAGAAAGAAAGTGATAAGCCATTTAGTATGTCTCTCTGTGACCTGAGGGTCAACTCGCCTGACCACGTGTGTGTCCACTGTAATAAGAGGAGTTTACTGAACGTGCCTCACTGGACAAGGCAACAGAAAGCTCTGTTTTTCTTTCCATTCATATAGTCTAAGATTAAACAGTTGTGAAGGGTGAAGAAAATAATTATATATAATGTAATCACATTTAAATGCTAATCTAATTATAAATACATGCTAAATGAATGTAACAAAGTAAATCATAATCAAATGAATTTAATCTATTACTTCTCAGAAAACAAAGTTTTATCAAGACCACTCATTCTTATATATCTTATTCAAAGAGGCATGTACACTGCAGGGTTGAGATATTAATTTTATAATAAGTAAAATACATGTATCATAATTCATTTGAATTAAATAAGAAACAGATTATTGTGAAGAAGAGTAAATTTCTAATTCATGTAATCATATATTCAGTTATTAATATACTATGTAAATATATTATATATGCTCAAGTTGATTCATGATACTAGTCTATGTGTTGAAAGACATATGATATCTTATGTTGTATTATCTAACACGTTTCCAAAACACATACTCCAACCATCTCGTTAAATTAATAAAATTTTCATAAATAATTCCTATATGTTAATCCTATTCACTAGAAAATATTTCTTTTAACTTTTTGGATTTATTTTACTCATATTTTTTAATTACTCACATATTAATATACTATCTGGTTCTTATTTAATTTAACCCTCAGGTCAGAGAGAGACATGCTAAATGGCTTATCACTTTGTTTCTAAAGATCACCTCTAAAACACTTGGGCAGTGTTAGCTTGTAAGTGTTACTTTTTGGAATGTTTCAAACTCACCTGATCAACATTGTTTCGCAGATCATTTATATTAAACATGTTTTTACTATATATTCTTTATGATACTTCATTCTTTTAATACTTTACCTTTGACAATCGCACCTCATTCAAACGCACCACAATCACACCTAATCTATGCTAGATATAACTCCTTTAATCCATTCAATCAATTCCAATTCTATTATTTTCAATATTAATCTATATCAAATTATTGCTATTATTCTTATTATGTTGGGTATTAATATATTAATTATGTCTTGTGATGTCATGACTATATCAGCCTTAGTCTGTGACGTCAGTCTTATATAATATCTAATCTGTGACGTCATGGATCACCGGTTGCAAATTGCAAATTGCTAATTGCAAATCTACCACGAAAAGGACCCCTTATAACTATTGTAGTAAAACAAAATAGTAACTTATGATTATACTTATATTTATTTCAGTTTTTTGTAAAGCTTTATACCTGGACCAAACATGTTGAGGTCACCAAAGTCCGTAAGTTCTGGTTTCCCATCTGGGCACTTCTGGTTGGAGGTGAGCACTGCCGTTGTGCTCTGGTTCACAACTTGTCCAATATGGAAATTAACAACTTTACACATCACGCTACCTTTCTAAATATAAAAATATTAGTTTGATTTGTAGAACACGCTGTATCATATAATTTAGATTTGGAAGTAAAACACTAAAACAATCCCACCAACTTTTGTTTGAGTGATGATAAATAAGTCACCCTTGAATTGCAGTAGAAAACATCTATTCAATTAGTGTTGTACATGCTCCCTATCACATTCGTACTTACGTGTACTGAGTAAAACTTAGTGTTATACAGCTGCGTACCGAAAGCGTGTTCACCCACATATGTATCTTACTGCATGTAAACTGACGTTCATTGTAACATCAATAAAATTGCATAACATACAATGTCAATGAATCATCATATATCCATGAGTAAAACAATCAAACAAATCCTGTGATCGTCAAGGCTGTGGTGCAGGTCTATGGGCGGTCAAATTTTAAAAATTAATTTTTGAATAAAAGTTTTCATATTGACTAAATGAGAATACATTCATCACAAATACATCCAATCAATATAAGAAGAAATAAATGATGTATGTTGGACGTAGTTGATCACTTACTGAATATTTCACCGAAGACAATAACAACTGTAGTTTTGAACAGATGGACTTCAAAGAGCTTCCGAAATTGTAACTGTTTACTTTGAGCTATCAAAACAGATTATGTTATGGAACACTCAACTGTCTTCTTATAATGCAAAAATCCTAAATGATCAGTCTAGATTACGCGTTTATATGATGCTTCAAAGACATGTCAAAATACATGATATTTGCGCTGAAATACACAGATGGGTGAACAAACTGTCGGTACGTAGCTGTATGAAAACCTATCATTTTTATATATTAATTTCACTCATTCTGTAAATAACAAAATGGCGCCTACCGTGGTAAAATGTGATTAAGAACACAACCGTTTGGGCACAGACGTTCATTCTCTCTTCTCGTCACAAACTGTGAAAAGATAAGTTATAAGAACCAATGCTCGTCCATATCTTTTAGATTATACACGAGATTACATTATGTCTATTCCTAATGCAGGATATTGACCATCCCAAAACACACGAGCGTGATAACCTCTATATTATATTTGTATATTTCAGACACATAAGTATCTAGGTGTAAACCTACAAGTATTGCTGGACATGATCATCAAGATATGTTTACTGCGTCAGCTGAACATATTATTATCACACTATTGTTATGTAAACACGTTTTTCTATCATACTTACCTCTGCACATGCAATAATGTAAAAGATATATTTATTTATATTCAGGTATTGCTGGGAATGATCATCAAGATATGTTTACTGCGTCAGCTGAACATATTATCATCACACTATTGTTATGTAAACACGTTTTTTATCATACTTACCTCTGCACATGCAATAATGTAAAAGATATATTTATTTATATTCAGGTATTGCTGGGAATGATCATCAAGATATGTTTACTGCGTCAGCTGAACATATTATTATCACACTATTGTTATGTAAATACGTTTTTTAATCATACTTACCTCTGCACATGCAACAATGTAAAAGATATATTTATTTATATTCAGGTATTGCTGGGAATGATCATCAAGATATGTTTACTGCGTCAGCTGAACATATTATCATCACACTATTGTTATGTAAATACCTTTTATTTCTTATAATTACCTCTGCATTTCTTGCAAATGAAATGATGTAAAAGATATATTTACTTATATTCATTAAATCTTCAGAAAACCAGATTAGTCACAAAATTAATGATCACTTTTGATTGTGTATATCAATCATGTAATGATTTAAGGAGAGATGGGACCCAGAAATTGAACTCGTTTACGGTAACATTTTACGACAAAAAAATTTTGTAGTGAATAAGTCTAAAAATATATGGATTACGTTGTTTGGGGCATACGCTTATCCATACACTAACGGAAAGTGCTTAAATGTTCCGTAACGTCTTTTTAACGGTCATTTTACGACATGCCGCATAACGTTATCGTCACCTATATTCGCGGTAAATATGTTACTGTGGGTGTTATTCGAATTACATACGTACATTTGTATCTTTAGTTACTGACGAATTTAAATCGCCTGGTATAATTATCAACTGATAGTTATTCTTCCATCATGCACTCCTAGATTGATAGTGTGTTCAATAATGATTACACGTTAGGCCGTCAAAGTTACACTTGAAACCATCAATATTGCCGTGATATTGGGTTTTTACGTTTATGAAGGTAATTTAAAAAATGACGTTAAAGTGATGAAAAACCTCCGGTGACCCCCTATTTTCATTTCTGAATTCGTTTGTTCATTCAAATGTGCACATTATATTGCATTTTTAGCAATATCTAAAATATGTGTGTCAGTGAGAAATCCTGTTCAATATGCGAAAAACAATGAGAAAAATGCCGTTTTTAATTAAAAAGTGCTTAATTTAATTTTGTTACTTTTTCCAGTGTCATTAATTTTCAAAATATAGGCTTGCTTTGCATCCCCGTATGTAACTGAAATGTATTTGAAAAGATTCTGAGCTTATTCGTTGAAAGCGAGCGCTTCATCTAAATACATCAATTCAGTCAAAAATGGCGTATTTTGCCGACGGGAGTATTATTATTAATGCCGATAACTCTTTAAATCGTTCGGTGAACCCCACATTTTCTTAGATTTTTGGATAAAAGACACAATAAACCTGCTATTTTGAAAAAATAAACGAATTCTAAAATATTTTGTTTCATCGTCCCATCTCTCCTTATGATTGTAAAAAAATTAACAGTTAATGAAAGGCATATTCACAAATCCATGCTTAATTATAAGTTGTGACCTCGCTGTGACCTTGAGTCTTGGTCTTTTCCATAGTTAACATTTACCAAGTAAGAGCCTGATTGCACACAGTTTTTTTTTAAAATCGTGTTTACAATGATTTTGGTAGCGATTTCAGAACTCATGACCTTCAACTTTGACCTTGAATGTGAACATGTCAAAACAACTCCCCAGTTGTATTAAAGAAAGCTTTGTATAAGAGTTTTGATACCTTCTTGGAAAAAGTTATTAAGTGTTTGCACAACTGGTAACCTTGACCAAATCTCATGACCTAGACATTTTACATTCAAGGTCACACACTCAGTGATCACTTTTCATTGTGTATAACAATCATCTTATGACTTTAAGTGTTAATTGTTGAAATAAGTCATGTTCACAAATACATGGTTAAGTTGTAACCTCGTTGTGGCCTTGACCGTTGATGGATTTAAGCAAAAACCTTTTCAAATCTTGGTCTTTCTTCATAGTTGATATATACCATATAAGACCCTGATAGCACAATTATATTTCAAGTTATCGTGTTTACAAGGATTACTTTTTAACTCTTGACCTTGACCTTTGACCTTGAAAGTGAACATCTAAAAAATTCCCCAGGGGTATAAGTATGAAGTTATGTATATGAGTTCTTGAAACCTTATTGGTAAAAAAGTGATAGGTTAAACAAAACGCTGCGGCGGTGACGGTGGCTGTGGAAACTGCACCAAAACTGATAGCAGCTCCGACTAAGTCAGAGCTGCTAATAATCAATCGTACTTAAGAGAAGGCCTTGTAAGGGTTTCACAATTGTCACGTTTGACATCAAACGTTTCTATCAATAAAGTATGTCCAATAGTATACCAAACTTCAGATTAAGAAAAACGAAACTTGACTGAGTAGTTGATGATCTGTCAAAATAAAATGTTCAACTTCAAAATAACACCATTGAACTTTTCTACAAGTAGTGTATACTTCTTCAGACAACAAACTCATGTTATTTGCATATTTTAATAGGTTCAAATATTTTCCTGAATGGGAACAAATATGGCATTTGCAGAACGATTTTCACATACATGCACATAGATTAATGTTCAATGTCATATTTGTGAAGGAAGAAGTTCACAAGTCCCCCCAGTGAAGAGTCATTTGCAGATCGTATTGACTCTAAGCCAAGCAGTTGAGTTTCAAGGGGATCAGATTTGTCACTATTGTGCCTCACAGCTGCCCAACTCCAAGCTCCACTGTAGCCATGACTGTAGGCCCATCCGAACTCTTGTGGAGAAGTTAGTCCATGTCGGTCCCGTTCAGTGAATGAACTTAAGATGACAGGTTTGTCTAGTACGATTGCTGATTTATTGTGCTGTAAAATAGAAACCGATTTACAGTCATTGATACCCCACGTTTCGGTTTCCTTGTTATGGTTTCTGTTGTTACAATTTTCATCTATACAACATATACCAACACTTTTTAACAAGTAATTTGAATTTTCTAAATTTCCAAATCTAAGTGATGATACTTTATAGCATAGATTATATATTCAGATTATATATGAACATTTAAGACATTTACAAATGTTTCATTGCTTTCTGGCCGAACGAACTAACCATTAGACCACGAGGCCAGTTGAAACTTTGTACATTTTGTACATGACCAAATGAATAAGGTTCTGATAATGCGAAATACAAAATATCACAAAATTCTATATTTCTTTTAATAGATAAATATAATTTAATCTTGGTTGCAAAATGTCTAAACAAACTAAAAACTTGGTTCTGTTTTCTCTAAACATTTGCCATATTGACATTAACCATGCAGTTTATGGCGTTAGCTTGTACATTTCAGCGAGATGCACCTGCGTCTGCCTTGACAATACCGTTTTTGGACCATATCAATTAGATTTCGAGCCTCGAACATGGGTAACCTTACAACGCAGCACGGGCCGACTGTATCCGCTCGTTGTCACAGATGAGGCCTTATTTGGGTTGTGCGTTTCATACACAAGCCTGTTTACAGCTGTATTTGTTTAGAAATATTAATATTATGAATTATGAATATGAACCGTAAGTGGGTTATAAGACGGATATACCCATATATTTCCGATTGTATCGAATGATAGCCTACAGTTTGCCCCGTGGAGGCTTACTTGGCTGCGCGTTGTACGGGTCCAACGGAGAAAACTGCAGGGGATCCTTCGATACACTCGGAAACGTATGGGTATACAGCTGGTGGCCATAATATAACGTACATGTGGTGTAATGCCATATACTTACATGTTAAATAGCTTTTGCGGGAATAACCTGTCATAAATTAAGTAAAAGTCTCTTTGCTGTCATATTTTGCAGACCGATTGGTAATCATTTCGGCATCTCATATGAACATAATTACCTGTCATCTATCAGTTGATTAGTTTTCGAATGACACTTGTTTAAACATCGTATATTCAACTTGTGATTCTAATGTCCCATTGACGGCTATGTTAAACCGTACCGGTGTGTTGTATATGTGTTGTTTGATAAGAAGTTGATTTCTTAATGATTATCAGAAAAAAAGATGGAAATTATGTATCTGTAGCTAAGATGATTTCCTATATTGTGGTACTGATTTCAGAATTTACTGACAAACAATAACTCCATGAAAATTATTCCCGCAAGAGCTATTTAACATGTAAGTCTATGGGATTAAGACACATGTACGTAATAATATGACCACCCGCTGTAGCTCTCACATATTTCAAGCCAACCTGAGCCCTAATACAACAGGCTTCCTGTGCGAGGGAAAGAGAAATATAATGAGGCCACTTGAAGAACTGGACTTGAGTAAGCTACGATTATTGGTTAAACAGACACTAAGAAAGTCATGTTCTCTAACCCATATGTTCACCTTGCCTATTTCTCACTCTATCAGTACGTGACCATGGGGCCGCAATCTAATCAAAGCAATATGCATTATGTTCAAACCAACAGGGTCTCTCGCCTACTTCAACTTGATTTATATTTTCTTTTCAACAATAAAATGGAATCTGAGCAAGGTATACACAGTTAAGTGTCAAATATATATGTATGGTTCTGACAATATTATTAAGTCCAAAACTACTAAAAATCCCTAAACGGCGAAAATGTACTTTAATGACCAGTAGGTACTTTGGACAAACATTTCAGAACATTTTTATTTATAGAAAAACATGCTTAATGTTATACAAATAGCAAGGACATTTCCGTTTTCTCATTTATCACTCGTTTTTCACATTCGTATTTTTCAATCACTCATAATCATTTTGAACGTAACTATTTAGTTTGAAACAAAGAAAATCTTGTTCCAAATGTTTTTGATAATTATTTCTCATAATATATAACTATAATTGTTTTAAAATATCAATTAAATGGACTCATATCATGTATGTTCTTCATTTATTGTGTGGAATAGCAGACGTCGTACCTTGAAAAGATAGTTATGATCTGTGGATGAAGAGGTGGAGTAAAAGTTCAAATATCCCTGAAATAAGAAAATATTTGTATTCATCATATTAATTATTTAATGTACACTCGTTAACGAGTCGTTCATAGTCGTCCAATTATATCGAGACACGGAAGCCTGAACATATTTCTTACTCTAAAGATTGTAATTGAGATGCTGTCAATCATCCAAAACCAGTATTACCTAGATTAAAGGAAATTGCTGGTATTAGTGTTATTAGTGTTATTAGACTTGCAGTGTTTATATCAGTGTGACGTTATCAGTTAAAGAGGTAATTTTACATCTTACTATGGTCGCTCTATGGGAGATGGACTCGCAGGGCTTAACCGAACCATGTTTTAGAACTCTTTCATTGATGATAATAATTTAGCTATTGGTAACACGTAATTACCTTTTTGTGAGAACACTTTGTTTCAGTAAAGACGACGTGCTTGAGGAAATAAAATGTTGCTAATGAATAGCATATAAAGTTTCTTAGATCTCTATCGACCATTAGTCGAGCTGACCAAGCACCAATCGGTGTCAACAAGCGGTACGTCGTTTGAGTAAATTTAATCCAAATTTAATTATCCATTTAACAATTTGTTTTTAAACATAAGGGTATGTAATGGATATCGAAATTACATTTTTGCATTTCAATCGTTTATATCGACGGAGAATTCGTCGTTTACCTACTTTCATAAGAACAAGACGTTTTTTTCTGGAAAATAAGTTCTTTAATGTGCAAATACACAATGTGTAGTATATGCTTACTACCTGTAAGGGATAACAAAATGAGATAACCTGAAAGCCCAGAGAAATGTTATAACTCTTTGAGTGTGAATATCATAAAAAAAAATTACGTGTTCAGAGGAATTTGCTAAGTTGTGGTTAACACTCTATCAGTTTAGTGTTTTGTGCTAAAATAGCAGACCTGTAACTTTAATGGTAAATAAGTTATCGCCAGTTCTTCATGGATGGGGTCAATTGTGGGTAGGGTTTGTTTCAAGAGCAGATCTCCATAACTATATGTGACCTTTCCATCACCGTATGTGGTATACTGCCTCCCCATATCATGCAGATGTGCCTTCTTTGGTGTTTGAACCTTTTGAATTTATTTTTTGTTTTTTCCATGGCAACAATTTGGGACTTTGTCTTTTAGAAGAGTACTACCTGAACTTGAATTGGGGGAAGGGGGAGACATCTGTTTTTACGAGTAAAAACACCTTCTTGTTATTGCTATGTAAAGATTTGACAGTATAACGATTTGTTGTTCTTGTTGATGTATAAATATACGCATTCTTCCACATATAACAAATATATTTTTTACGGATACACTGGTCGAAATGAGCTCATGGTATTAAAGAAGATTGATCCACCCAGAAGACCTTCAATTATAAACTGACAGGCAAAAGAAAGTATACAAATTAGTAAAATGAAATTATGGAAAGTTGATATTATTTATTCTGACAGTAGACATAAGATGCACACGGCCTAAACATTAACTTCTGGGTTTTTTTTAAAGTTTAAAGTAAACTAAAACCATATTTACACATTTTGGAGAAAAATTTAAAATATTGATAACTTACGTGACCTTCATACTGGTGTAAAGTCACGTGACACATTGGCAAAATTGCTTCACATTATTACAGTTGACCATCCCATCTGTGACAAAAACACCTAAAACCCGTCAAAAGTAACACCAGAAAAACCATCCTCGGTTACCCATGGTTTTATATATGCTCCGTTACTCTCCACTAGATATAGTGGAGAGTAACGGAGCATATATAAAACCATGGGTAACCGAGGATGCAGAAAAAACATGAATAACATGATGTCATTAGACATCTTAATTCTCGATCAGACAGTGCCTTCCATAATGCGTTGACATATGAATCGACCACATTTGGTACCCATGTGGCACATTTTACAAATTGAAAGACATAAGGGAATAGAGAGAGTTAACATTGACGTGTTTTGGTTGTGTTTTTTACCCCAACATCTTTCGGATGTCTTGTGTGCATGCGCAGAACTGGCTAATTAAACGTTAACGTTTAGGGTTTTAATGTTTTCCAAAATGAATGAACTATCCAATGTACCTTATCACAAACTTCTACAATATTTAGTTTTTTTTTAAATATAATGATTTAAAAAGAGGTGTTCACTTTCTTTTGCCTGCCAGTTTATGTAGGTCTTCTCTCTTGTACCAGGACAGGTTTAAAGACGTAGCACATAACCAAGGTTTTGTTCTCTTAATAGTGTTGATATATCCAATATCAGAAAACGGAAGGGTGAGATGCTATCCATAATCCAAAACCATTATTACTTTGATTAAAGGAACAGTGCAGGTATTAGTGTAATTAGACTTGCAGTGCTTATATCAGTGTGACGTTATCAATGATATGACGTCATAACATTATGATGTCATCATCATTATAGCATAATGATGTTTGCACTTGATATGTTTTTGTGGTTGTCAAATGGTCGTTAGAGTTGTTGTCGAATTTGATTACACAGTAACCATTTAATTAAAGACATATGCATACATTTCTGACACCAAAGTTTACATTAACTGAAAGAAAACAATAGTTCGGCGCCTAAAATGTTGAGTATTGTTATTACGAAAAGGAAATGTTTTCTATTATATCACGGCCATATCTCTAAGGCATTTATGTGAACACTGAAACACGTTCTTATACATCTCTCCCTCCTACCAGATCTTTCCCTCCTGCTTTAACGAGGCATTCGTCCGTCAAGTGATTGAACTTGGATACCTCGTTGATTGTAAGATCTTGGTACGATTCAGATGTCACAATGATGTCCGGGTCTACTCGGTGGATTGCATCAGCTTGGCGGGATACAAACCTGAAATATACACGAACAAGTAATTATTTTCCTCTTGTACTTTCAATTCTTCCATTAGCAATCGGATAGACTACAACATGTCGCTGTAGGGGAAATGTGTAGGCAATGGCTCTGTTAATCATCAGGTTTTACTGAATTCATTAATAATAATGAGGATACTTGTATTGTGCCATATCCACAACACAAAGGGCCGTGCTCAAAGCGCTACACACATTATTACCCTCGTAAAAGGACCAACATCGTTCCTTTTTTATTCTCAACTCCCTTGGAGTATGCGCCGTGTGAACGTGTACGCCAGAGCAATATTCCCACAAGGGAAATGTACGCTCCCCAATGCTGGCGGTAACTTTCGTTTTCATCAATCAGTGTTACCTTTTTTATATTACTGATCTTCATAGATACAATTATCCAAAATCCTTCCATGCTGTAAAATAGTGGATATCCATAATCTATCACACCAGATTGCAGCTGATTTTATGCCCTGGTTATTTTTCTACGTATGAAAATCTACGACGTCTTGGCCAGGAAATCCGACAGTCACTCAAAATTTTCCATCCGTGCATAATAATTACACTTTATTTAGAGCTGATACTGCAATAGCAAGTTTTAAGGGTATTGGTGAGAGTATCTGTACAATTTGAAGTCAATGCGTTTCGGGACTGTGAAGAAAATTACAGATTTTCATCCCGCCACGTGGTCGCGTGGTGTCCGCTTCCAATTCACGCAAGTGTCCGCTCTCAACTCACGTCTTAGCAATTTTTTGTACGCTTCCAAGTAGGTAATTTGAGAACTTTTCTACCGATTAACCCTTTGTAATCCACATATGCGTGTCATAGTTTTGTTAAATGGACACTTGCTGATGAAAGCTTCGACCACATTGAAGAAATAACCGATAAAGCTTAACCTCCGTTAACTTCAACGCCTCTTAAGGTCAAGGGAAGCGGCAATTTTGCTCGTACCTACAGTTCTGTCTCCAATTTAAAGATCTGATGAAATGCATTTTTCTCAAGAGTGACAGATGATTACCTCTACGTATATTGTATATCGAAATCCATTGAGCATAAAATCGACACATGCAATTGATAATTAAGACGGTTTTAATTCACACATTTTAACACTACCGCAATTAGTGGGGCGATTCATTTTGAAAATGCTCACTGAGGCGTGACTGTGATAAGCGACAGACGGGGCCGGCTAGACAGCCACTTCGCCAACGTTCAAGTGTACCAACTGCGCTAAACAGTATCGTTCGTATGTTCGCTGTTTGTTCAGTTTTACACTTTTTATTTGATTCACAGAATGGTGAACTATCTACAATCCTGGACATGGCTGTAGGAATTGTGATCTGACATTTTCTGTTTATTTATGTTCAGTGTTTTTGTCACGAAAGGTGGAAAGTCTCTTAACATGTTTGTTTCTATCCTATAAAAGGACAAATGCTTTTAATTTATTTGTTTTTTTTAGTTTGTTAAATTCAATTATCTCAAAAGAAAACATGCTTGTTGATTTTCCCCCGTATATTTCAGAGGTTACCATGAGACCAGAAATATATGGACCTGTCAACTCGTGTTGATATATATGATATCTGAAGACACTTGGACGACATTCTCTATTCAGCAATATCTGTTTAATCAAAGGGACCTATCGGGGTATTTTTTGGAAACGAAATCCGAGGGGACATTCCACTTCATGCACTTTTTTTTATCGGCTTCAATTTCTCGTAATGAATTTAGGGGGACTCAAATGAAAAAAAAATATGCATTAATATATACGTATGAAACTTAGGGGAAACCGGGGCAGGTTGGGTCAGTAAAACTTATTTTTGTTGTAATGTAAGTACATTGACAGAAAATAATTAAAAATTGGTTTACATACTTTCTTTACAACCCAAACTTCAAATCGGGACTTAAAGTTTCCACAAATAGTTTAGCATAATTTCGTAAAATGCGAAAGACGAATATTTTAAAATCGACCCAACCTGCCCCGACAGCCACATAAACCTCACTCACAGACACATACTATTTTACCCTGTAAATAATTGAGCATTATTAAATGGAAACATGTAATCATTAATTTTTCAATAATAAACTACGCTCTTGGGAGTGGACACCAAGATAAATTGAGAGCGTACACTAAAGAAATGTTGTTGGGTCTTGGAAGTGTACACTGATTTTATGACCATGTAATCTTTAAACCAGAAATGCTCCTAAACGGTGAACTGTCCAGTCTTTATATTTCGCAGGATAACTGATAATAGGTGATAGAAAAGTATGTTAGAACTTTAAAACATTTGGATCAGTTTGTGTCAGAGTATTTTTGACTGAAATCCGAAATTCACACGTGTAGCACTGACGGCAGTGTCCAAATATCTCAGCAGATAACTCGATGCAATGAATTGATGATTGAAAGTTGGTATACGTATTATGTATGGAATGCTCATTAACAGCATGAAATATCTCTGCTTAAAAGTGTTTATATCATGAGATATTTAATAAAATTCTTCTAACAACAGACAACACGAAAGTTACCGCCAGCATTGGGGAGCGTACATTTCCCTTCTGGGAATATTGCTCTGGCGTATACGTTCACACGCTTGAAGGTTATCTGTCATATTGCCTGCACTTCCAAACCAGCTGCAGGTACTCACTTGTACTGCTGAATGAACAGAGGCACATTTCGAAAAAAGTCCCTTGCCCACGGTGACACCATGAGCCTCTCAACTCATGTCTCAATGTGGGGCAGGGAATCACCCTTCAAACTATCAGTTTTTATCCAGCAATCCAGCGAGCCACGTCCGTTGTTGCTGAAGTTCATGATCACTGATAGCGATCGACTGAGCTATGCACAGGACCACGTGACATTATATAAAATTACAAATGTAACAATCATGCACGGGTCTACTTGGTGAGATGCATAAGCTTGGCGGAGACAAACAAATGTTGTAACTGTGATATAAGTTCCGTCCTAGAAAATAGCCATCAGTGAGTCTTGTCGTTGTACCAAATCATTCACTTACGTAATGAAAATTGTATTAACTAACTAACATCACGCTTCAATAAATAATATGTCCAGCCAACACTGCCTTTTAAGTTTTAGAAACATGGTTCATGTCGTAGCTTACTGAAGATAAAAATGCATTTATTTTTCAATTATACTTTTTCGGACCAACACCAAATTCGTCCGAAAAGCGAAAGCCTTCCCAAATCCAAATGAGCTGAATATATTTTCAGAGCACTCACCTCAGAATCTCTTGCATGGAGTAATAACCGTGGCTAACATCATATTGATGACCTCTCGTGTCAAAACAGGGATCAGAGGACGCTTCACCTTTTCGAACAAGTTTATCAGTCTGACTGAAGATGTCAAATCCGCCTAAACCTGGCTCGTCTTTAATAGCCTTGACAAGAGGGATAAGAGCTTTGTCTATATAGGACTGCAGGGAAGATTCCAGTTTGATCAGCACATCAAGGTCAAGATGATGAGAGCGCCCATCCCACAGCGTAAGAAAGATAACAATGTTGTTTTTTGCAGCTGCCCTGAGATACTTCTTGACATCAGAGATAAACGACCCTTTTGAGTCCAGACCGACCACATATGCTTGTTTGAACTCTGGGGTGTAATTTCCTTTTCCGTGAAGGAATGTTCCTTTGAAATAAAATTAAGTATTCATTCTTTTTTTAATTCAATTGACATGTTAATGACAATATGACGTCGTGGTTTTCAATGGATTCATTATTCGTATTTTGATGTGACGATGTATGATTGAATCATCTCATAATGTTTAAAAAACATTTTGATTATAATGAATTTATATTTGAATAACCTACGCATGCTGTTTCCTCCAGCTAAGCGTACTTGTCTCAGGAAACATTCGTATATACGCTGGAAGAGGAAGTTAAGTACATGATTTAGTATCTAACACACAAACACACACACGCACACACACACACTGATATTTTAGATCAGTATCATATTAAATGTACCATATGATTTTATATGACTTTGATTTGGCGAGTATGACGTTTCAATATGAGTATGATATTCAGCTTTTATTGAAATTGAATCACATAAAACTTTGATTCGCTTCAGCTAACACTCAACTGTTATATGACGCAAAAAAAAACAATGAAATGTGCAAATATGATGTTAATTTGGAAAATCAATCGTCAAGCGATCCCGAGTCTACAATTGTCTATTAGTTGGGCAGGATGAACTGGCACATGTACCTTCTTGTCTCCATGGTAGTATCCATTTCCGAAGTCTTTCCCATAGTTTACGAACGGTGTGTTTAATCCAGAGAGGAAGACCTTGTGCCCATGAACTTCGAACTGATCATTTTTAAGTTCAAGAACCCTTCCTGAAGTCATTTTAACTGTTCAATGTTATCATGAAGGGGGTTTCAATCCAAATATAAGGTAATTTGCAGATTTATCACTACTTTTTGGGGTTCTTTTGGGGTAAGAAGCTATGCATGATTAATTGTCAACATCCATGCCATGTTCGAAGTTTGACACACATCTACATTGTATATGGAACGTTGTAGAAAATTGCACAGTAATGTTGTTTTAATTGTTTTGATATCAGTACTGAATAAGCATTATTTTGTGACCACATCTGTTTTAACCATCATTATTTTAACAAACAAATCTTTGTTATTTAATTTGAGAAAAAATATGAAATGTGATTTTCGTAGTCTTCAATCATTCTGATTTAAAATTTCGTTAGGATTTTAGCACAGGAACTCGATATCGTAAGTAAAACATAAGTAAAACATAGGTAAAACAAACCTACCCCCTATATAATATAGAGTATATAGGGGGTAGGTTTGTTTTACCTACGTTTTACTTATGTTTTACTTACGATATCGAGTTCCTGTGGATTTTAGCTTTTCAACAGACTGATGGACAAAACATTTATTTCTAACAATACTTTTTACATGTTGTAAAACAATGGAAAATAGTTTTTATGCTAGGACTTATGAACGTACTTATTTAAAGGGATCGAATACAAAATACCTACACAATATAAATTTGGTATTATTTTGTAGAAACATATTTCATGATTCACATAATGTCCTACAAATAACAACCTAAGACAATATTGGTTCAACAAGTTGTCTTCCCCTAAATCAACAATAGTCCTATCATGCAACAGTTTTGCTATTATTATGCAGTTTTTTACAAAGATATTTCAGTACTTAATTAATTGAATGGGGGAAAACAGTTTTCACAATACATGTTTGTAGTAAATATTCATCAATAACTTGATTGACAATCAACTATGATTTTTATAAATAAAAAAGTAACAATTTATTCCTTTAAGATGAATTTGAAAAGAACACTTTATAAAGTATATTCATACTAAAATTTAAAATTAAAATACACAAATATGCAACCACAGAATAGATGAGATATCCTCAATCTATCCATCGTACTCATTAAACAGGGAGATATCTCATCATTGAAATTTTATTTTGGTATTTTCATAAATAAGTAAGATTCTAACCCTGTTTAGACGGCGAAATTATCACATATGCAATATTGTTTATGCTAGTAATATACACACGTGAGTAAAAAAAAAAATTAATAAGCGGTCATACGTGTATAATTTCTGCCTAATCAAATGGTCTTCCAACTCTTTTTATATATGAATAGAGAATTTCATAAAACATGCAAAGTAATATTTATTAGATGTAAACTAAATAAATGACATTAATTCATATCTGTCAACATTGGTTTGACTATATCGACCTAATTATAATGGAAATCGGATAGTCAGATTGATTTCGATGGTCATCGCATGCAGAAAGGAGATTATCCTACATGGAGAATTTGAATAAGATTATTAAGGCCCCGTTCATGCGCCACTGTTTACATACATGTGTAGAAATACACATATATGTATATTTACATAGGTATGTAAACGTGGCGCATGAACGCAATTGCATACACGTGTATATTTGCATCGTATGCAAATTTGCACTGAGACAAGAGGTAGTGCAAATGTATTTTTGCACATGTGCAATTTTGCACAGTATGCAAATTTGGCGCATGAACGCAAATACTGATTTACACACATAAGCAAAGAGAGAAAGAGAGAGTACCGAATGATGAACATGATCATGACTGCATGGTCTTGCACAGTCATCATAACCCCTAGCAAGCATGACATGAGCATATCAATGGCAGCAGGGAGGGGAACCTACCTGTAACTTCAACATATCTCATGATGATTATGGGGATTGCTAAAAATAAAATCAATAGACTTGTATACACGTTTCATGCAGGATAAAAGCACTAGTGTTGTGAATAAGTGACTGAGAGACATTTTAATTATGTTTCCAAGACAAGGATCAGGACATCCTATATTTTGTTTTCAGTCCGTCTATTTACCATTCCAAGATCTCAGATACGAGCATAATGTGCTCTTCCCAGCTACAGCCCACTAAAATAAAATAAAATCACAGACAACGTGCAACACAATCGAATAATCCCCATGTTCTGTGAAGGTGCAATAATTGGGAAGTGTGACCCATCTATGGATCCTGAACAATGTTGAAAACCCCAAATCTGCTCATAATCCACCAGAACCTCCCGCAGTACACCCCCTTCTGGAAACTTGATGACTTCAGGCGCCATCTTCTCCATCAAAGCATTTCAGACTCCTGAACACGTGTCACAGCCGTTTAGATTTGGCAACACCAAAGAGATGAGCAACATTTCTATATTCAGCTGTTGCTGCAAGCCAGTAGATATTAATATTAATATTTGAAGTATAACAGACAATGTTTCATTTAATTTGTATTGGTTTGATTTTCCAGGGATCCAGACAGTTGTGCATATATAAATATAGACAAAACATTCTTGTGACATCCATTATTCATTTGTGAAATTTTGAACAACATGGTTCTTAGAACTGTTTCTGAAAGATATCCCAACTTCTGCTATTACTGATGACTATCTATGTCATCATCATAACTGTCTCCTCAGTACACCAGTGTCTACATGACCAAGGCTTGTGCTTAAATGAAGGAAACTGAAAATTTACCCTATCAAAATACATACCATCAGATGGCGCATGAACGCATAGCAAATTTTGCATTTACACACCTAAGTATATTTACAAAGGGTGTATTTTTGCATACAGTGCAATTTTTTGGCGCATGAACGGGGCTATATGACTTCCTAAAGTTCTCTAATATAATTTTCCCAACCTGTGTGAAGTCACTATGTCTGTATACGAAGAACTTTTACTAGAATAGTGAAAATACCATATTTACTCACGGTAGTAAACATGTGCACCTGTCCCTGACTACATTGTAGATGCAAAACTGCTTACGGTAGTGAAACGTTTTCTTACGGTAGTAAAATATACATATGTGCAAATGCGTCTATACGGCGAATTTACTCTTATGAGCAAATTTGCATATGCTTTCCTCATATACAAACGCTCGCCGTATAAACAGGGTTATTGTTTTTATAATAAAACTATATTTAACATTTATAAACCAATAACCTTCCTTCTTGTAACGAGACAATAATTTGAATTTTAAAGGGGCAGTAGCACGTTTTTCGCTGAAATAAGTCAATGAAATGAATTTGAACAACAATGTCACCAGTAATAAAACACCTTTCTCTCTTCGGAATAACAAGTTGAAATATGAGTGTACATCGTTCATTAAAACCATGTGAATTGTTTTTGTCATTCGAAATAATAAAATAACTGGTTGCCATGCAATTTTTGCTGTATATGCAACATCGTTATTACCACTATGGATAATTGGTTTGTGTAATATGATGTTTTACGCTATAAAGTAAATATAAATCATTATATATATATCATTATTAATGGGAAATTTGAAAAAAAAAATTGGGGCAAAAAACGTGCTACTGCCCCTTTAATGTATGTGTCAGGACACCGTATATGCAAATCATAACTGAAGATTCCCATAAACAAAGGTATCCAACCTCCTTAAACCACTTACCTGGACCAGACATGTTGAGGTCACCAAAGTCATTAAGTTCAGGATTCCCATCCGGGCACCTCTGGTTGGAGGTGAGCAATGCAAGGGTGTTCTGGTTAACAACTTGTTCAACAGGAGGTTAAAAAGTTTACACGCCATGTCCATGTTGTTGATTAGCCGTCTATTATAGCCAATCACTTCATATTACGTTAGTACTTTTATTAATGTGAGCATTGGCAAGTTAACAGATAGTCAACAGTTAGAAAACACTGTTTTAATTGTTGGTTTTACTGTACGTGTCCATATCAGATCTAATCTTTACTTTTTGTGTAATATCTAGTGCTGGCAATGTCAGCATAATTAGACCTACTATTATATATAAAATAGCAGTTATTTTCAATGTAACTCATGTTTTACTAAATGAAACAAATTGGAACCTACCATGGTAAATTGTGATGAGTAAGGCAACAGTGTGGTCACAGACGTTCATTTTCCCATCTGGTCAAGTAAATGAATTGATAGATAAGTGAAAAAAAGATTACAAGGCATTCAGTCTAGTCGACACTATCTTAAAGGTTAGATGAAATGACTTATGGTCACTTTCGGATTCTTTGAAAAGGGGTTTCAATTTGACAATCGCTCGATTTTAAATTTCTGAAATCGACCAATAAAGTACTTATATACGGCTTTCTAAAAAAAAAAGTGCCTACCTAGCCCCGGCGACCAGAATGAAAGTGGGCGGACAGTGGTCACTGAACCGTATCGTGCTGTGACGTACGTGGAGGAGACTCACTATGGCCGCTAATCATAATTTAACGCGTTTTCGCAACTTTTTAACTGCTCATATAAGACAGAAATCTTCATCAAATCAACCAAAATGTTCACTCAACGGATAACCTAACTATTCAACTAGCGATTGCATATAGATACACTGACCGGGTCCTGCTTGATTTGATTGCATTTTGCGCTAATTCACAGTATGTTTGTAACAAATAACCGCTGACTGCTGTCATAACACATGGCCAAGACGGAAGTTTTGCTCGCATATACTGCTCTATCTATCGCTATCAAAATATATTTTCATTCTATGACATGTTTTTACTGGTCTGTGTTTTTGCTTTGATCCTGAAGACAAAGCAATTTAGCCACTGTCGGACCGTGGCGAGATAGGTCAGTGTCAAAACACCTGTAATCACAAGCAGGTGATATTTACGCAATTGTCTGTCTATAACAGTGATTAGTCGGCGCCAATCCAGTTTCTGTTTGTAACAACATGAACGCGTTTTGTCTCATTTGATTAAATAATGTACCAATGAAATTCATTTCAGTGTAAAATCATCATAACTATTTTGTTTCTATCTTGCCATTTGTGAAAAGACTTTGCTTGTAAGAGGGTTAGTATTTGACCATCTTCTGTTTCCAAGTACTGTCATTGATGGATTTATAGGTTTACAATTTGTGCCTAATGTGCATTTGGATATTCATATTGTCCGTTTGGATACGTTTATAAGGTAAGTTTCTTACACTCTTGCTGAAATGTCAATTTAATACGATGTTTATTTGATTTGATTAACCACACATTTTATTGAAAACATTAGTTTATTATCTATTAGATTCTGAATGTGTTAATAAGTGATTACTTAATCGTAAAATGTAACGTTGGGATGCGGTGTTTTCGTAGGTGGATTCGTAGACGTATTATTATCGTTGGTAACCAACTTCTTTTGGTGTTTTAAAATATGTGGTGAGTTGCTTTGATTGTTGTAATGTACTGTTAGTAAATTAAGTTGTCGGTAGATTAACGACGTTAAAAAATCAAGATGTTGTGATGTGCTGGGGGAATGCAGAAAACTCGTACCCAAAACGAACTCGTCCCCACCGGGAATTCGTACCCACGGATAACTCGTACCCTAAAAATCGGAGAACTCGTACCCACTTATTTTCTAACAATTCTACGTAGGTGCAATGAAGATAAAGAGGCTAAATACAGTTCAGGCTTAATAAATGTTTTAAATTCAGTACCATTCCTGTTGATATATGTCTTTACATCGTTGCTTAAGCAATTTTAAAAATGAATTCCTGTCGCCAACATCCTGTGCGATCCAAACGTGGCCAAAGCCGCATTGAAACAGAAATTCACGCACATTTGAAACCCAATTTTTATCCCCTTTGCCATCTAAAACCTTTAAAAGTTCGTAACTATTTCGGGATATTCTGTTCATGGGTTGCCTTATTAATCTTATCCAGAACGATATTGCTCTACAACGGGCATTGATAAATAAAGGGAAACGGCCACATTCAGCCAGAATAATCTTATTTGAGGATTTATATCCACATTTTAAAATAAACTTGCAAAATTTAGTGTGAACTTTTTCTATGTTCTTATCAATTTTAAAACCCCAAACTTCAGATCCATACAAAAGTATTGGTTGGATTTTTCCATCAAATAATTTGAGTGAGGATTCAATGGGCAAATATTTATATTTACAAATAAAACGTTTTATAACGTGCAATGCTCTTTCTGCCTGCATGGCGAGTGTCTTGCAAGCTTTGGAGAAAATATTTCTACATGAGAATACAATACTTGATACTTATAGTAAGATACAACCTCTATGTGGTTATCGCCAATAAACCATTTTTCACATTTTGCAATCTTACCCCCTTTCTTGAATACTATAATTTTCGTTTTCTTAATGTTTATTGCAAGTCCCCACTTTAAACAGTATTCCTTTAAAACATCAATCTTTCGCTGTAAATTAACCACAGAATCCGCAAATATTGCAACATCATCGGCAAATAGTAACATTGATATATCATGAATAGTTTCATTAATGAATATGCCTCTTGAATCATTTGCTATCATTTCTTTTGCAAGTTCTTCTATATATAACAAGAAAATTATAGGTGACAAAACGCAGCCTTGTCTAACGCCAGAGTACGTACGTTGATTGATAATTATAATACATTAGTTGTATTTATATTATTAATACATCTAATACCAAAAATAGAAAGTGGGAATGAGTTCTCCGGCGGATTTGGGTACGAGTTCTCTGATTTTTGTGGGTACGAGTTCGTTTTGGGTACGAGTTTTCCTACAGGTCTTTTCGTAGGAGGAACCAGTTCGAAGGAGTACAAAACGGTCGGTTCGTAGGAGGATATAACGGTCGGTTCGTCGGAGGATTATTAAATTGTATTATGTACAAGATTTGCAGACTTTATTTGTTATTTTTATGATCGTCTGTTGTTTTAATACATAAATTAATCTGGTAAGTATAATCTTTATTCAATTTAACAATTTATATTGTACTAAATAGCGAGTGAATCCCTAACATACGCCGCGGGAAATGAGGTTTATTTAAACATGATTGGTATTAAATATATATTATTTGCTTTGTGATGTTGTTTTTAATAAAATAATCTGGTAAGTATGACTAATCAGCAACGACTAGAAGATTAGCTGGTGCCGCTGAAGATGAAACGGGTAAGTCGCCGACAATGCAATGTACAAAAAAAAACATCTCATTACAACAATCAAAACATCTCACTACATACAAATACAACTTTCCTAAACTGAGAAGACTCATTTATTTTAATCCACGAACTATACAAACACTTATGATATATAAACCGGCAAAATACAACAGTAAGTCACTCTTCTTCAACCATGGCTCCATATATGCGTTGTATGTAACAAAAATGTTCGACCAAGGCAACATGCGATTTTCCTATTATCAGTTTCGTATCGCTGTACTGACTAAACAGACACAATTTAATGTGAAAAGACACTATTTATACAATATAAAGTAAAACAATTACAAACACACACTTAACAATATCCTAAAACATAATATATTTAAAAAAATAATCCTCCTACGAAAAGACCTTCTACGAACCGGTTTCACCTACGAAAAGGTCACTCCTACGAACTGGTTTCACCTACGAAAAGACCGCTTCCCGATGTGCTTTGATTGCCGATGGCTTACCGTAGGGCCTACTTCGCCGGAGTCTGCTAATCTCACGTTTTGTTGTTTTATTTTAAACACAAGCATTCTCCAAAAAAAATAATAATAATAACAACAACACCGACTATCTGATTTCGTTGTCTCAACTTTACTTCGTTCATATTATCAATCATATCTTGGTTTCATTTTGTCATCGTATATCTCATTAGCAGTGATTTATCCTATGTCTACGAACGTCTATGAGTCCACCGTCTTTCACTATTCATATCAATTATATTTTATATATATACCGATATTTTGGGACATTTGTAAAGTGAAACTTGATAACTATCATTACTCGAACAGTTCACAGCAGGACAGTGATATGGCATTATTGCAAAGCCTCGATACAACAGATTAACTGACCGATTCCCCGGTGTTTGCCATTGTAAATAGTAAGCTAATGTTTACACCGCGTCCCTTCTCGTACGTCAGTTCCAGTTAACCCCAACTCTCTAAGCCCCGCCACATTTTTCGTTTGTCGCTCGCCGTCGAAAAGCAGACGATGATTTTTGCAAAGTTTGAGGCGGTGTAGTTTAAAAAATCAGCAACCTATTACCTTTATTTTGGGTCTCATTTTCACATATTAGTCTGTTGAACCAATTGCAGATTAGAATTCAATATAAAATATTACATTTCGGGCTCCCTTTAAGGACATACCCTACGCATAAAAAAACGTCTACTGCGCATAACCGTGCGCATCGCAATTTGATCCGATAGGAAATTTACGACAATTGCTAAATTTATAACATTTAATAAATTCCAAACTCAAAAGTATTATTCGTCATAACTATAACATAAGTATGTCTATTAGAGCATAGATTCTCACATTACTACTTTTTAAACTAATTAATTAAACAAAAATAGACACTTACGACATGAAAACGCATTGTTGACAAAACAAGCCATGCCGTCAACAGCTGATCGGCCTCGATCAAGGCAGATAGCCAGACAGACAGATATTTTATTAACGTCTCACCTCATAAAATATAAATTACATGGAATATATACAACCATAAAATACGAGCCACTCCGTTTTGGAGTTATGAGAGACGATGTTAAAACAATATTGCAACAAGCAGTACATTATAAAACTAAATATTAAGAACACTCATATAAATTATAAAATATTGCTAAACATTATATAGAATATCCTTGCGTAGATTTAAAATATTTTTGCAGGTTTTGGCACTTAAATGTACAACATCAGGACTGGCCAGGATAAAACATAATTTGGCAAGATCATTTTGTTGATTAAAATCAGTCCACACTTCTTTGCATTTACTCAATAAAACCTTACGGACATCATGATCAACTGGACACTTCTGTGCATTTACTCAATAAAACCTTACGTACATCATGATAAACTTATTGTAGAGACGAAGTTTATTACCTCCCTTGCCACTCTTGCTCTTTTCTTGGTTTATTGCACAGTCCCACTTTTCTTTAAACTTCTTAAAAACATGTTCTTTTACCTCTGCACAAATATATTTGTGGTTATAGGAGTTGTCTGGAGAAATAAATGCATCAAGTCCCATGGCTTTATATTGTACATGTACTCTGTGGTTCCAATTTTTATTATTTTTAAAAGCATGCTTATTGGCCCATATACAAACTTTTCTTGTAAGTCTGTGACTTTGTAGGGAACTAACACGCTTATAGAACTTGGCTATTGTCTCCCACTGTCGAACTTTCCGAGGTATCCAACCCATATCTCCGGAAACAGCGTCGTTTGGGGTGAATTTACGTAGTCCCATAAATAATCTCATAGTCTTGTTATGGACAGTATTGATGCATGTCAGGTCGTACTGTCCCCATATTGCCGAACCATATTGAATCGTGGACCATACCATAGAGTCGTAAAGCTTCGTGTAGGTGGCGTACACAGTTGAGAGTAAGTCATTTATATAAAGGTTAAAAAGAAGGGGAGATAACAGACATCCTTGCTTCAGTCCGCTGTTGACGTCAAACCAAGGCGTGTATTGACCATTTACCCGCACACAACATTGCACATCTGTGTAGAGAGATAACAGAGCATTAAAAAACTTTCCATGAATACCGATGTGATGAAGTTTATCCCATAAGATTTTTCGATCGATACAGTCACAAGCCTTCCGGAAGTCTATAAAACAAATGAAAGTTGGTTTTCTTTTACTCTTCCTCGTTTCAATGATAGAAGTCAGCGTTGAAACATGATCAATTGTAGAGCGTCCTCTTCGAAATCCATTTTGGTAGTCTTCCAACAGATCATATAGTTCAGCATGTTTAGAGAATCTGTTGTTTAGTACCCAGCAATAAATCTTGTAAGAGGAGTTAGAGAGAGCAATACCCCTATATGACAGGGGATCCCTGGGGTCTGCTGTAGAGCTTTTCGGTACTGGTGCTATTATACCCCTTGTCCAGAGATCTGGTATCTTTCCAACATTGAAGCAGGTATCGATAAGTTTATGTACAAAATTAAAACATTGTTCGTTCTTTAAAACCTCGGCTGGAAGCATATCACACCCTGCAGATTTACCACTCTTTGCTTGTAGAATTGCCTGTCTCACTTCATCCTTTGAGATATTAACATTGAGATTATTATCTTCACTGTCCACATCACGCTCTACCCTCTCCCCCGTCGTGTTGGTGTTACAGTTCAGCAGGTCTGAGTATGCGTCCTTCCAGGTACCCAGGACAGTTGCTCTATCCCTGGAAACACGTCCATCACTCAACTTCACTTCAAATGGGATTTTCTCAGTTCTACTATTACCTACACCGACTTTCCCTATTCGTTTCCAAAATTCACCCTGCTCTGTTTGACAAATCTTTTCGATGTCAGCAATAGTGTTTCTATCATATTGTCGTTTAGTTTTAATAACACATTTGTCGAAACAATTTCTCTTCTCAACATATATAGCCTTATAGTGACGCTTCCTAGGACCCCTGTGTCGATTCCACTCCTTTTCGGCGCTACACATAACATTCCACAAATTAGTTAATTCGTCATTCCACCACGGCTTTCTACGTCTACGTTTTCTATGTTTAGATACATGCACAGTACTTTCTATCACTGTCTTCGTCGGTAGCCTTGAAGTCATTTCCGTTCTTACACAATCCACAAAATCATCATATGCACAATTAATATCAGTTTGGTGTTTCATTGACATTTCCAACTTCTCCACAATACCCTCTATACTCCGTGCTATTTCACTTGAGTTCATAAACTCATCCGGAAGTGCTGACGTATCACATCTTAAATAGGAGTAATTGTCGTTACCACTGTTATACGCCTTCATTGAAGTCACTTATTTGGTCAAGGTATTCATAGGGGCAAACACAGTAATCAACAACTGATATACCTCTTGTTGATACATACGTAAAATCATTCGTTCCACAATCTCTCCCATTTAACATACAGTGATTTGAATTAATTAAAAATTCAATAAACAATTGTCCATGGTGATTAACTGTTGTGTCTATTACACTCCTTCCTGGAAGAAAATCAACCCCTTCAAAATAATCTAACATGTTACCACATCTACTATTAAAATCGCCGCATATAAAAGCAATTGAAAGATCTTGGTATTTAAATACCTTTGATAGAATAGTGTCAAAAATGTCTGAAGCATCAACATATCTTGTCGAATGTTCTGGTGGTACGTAGCACACACATATAGCATACGTATAATCACTGTTTATTTTATGTTGCAGCTGTAACCATAAAATGTCTTCATGAGAATCATCGAGAATAGTCACATTAAAAGTATCAACAACATGTCTCTTTATTAAAAAACCCACACCACCGGACCCATACTTGGCATTTTTATGCAATTTAGTCCTTTTATGTCCAAACCAAGTGTAATCGTTCACATTTAAAACATCAGTACCGGTAAGGTGCGATTAAGTTATACCTAGAATGTCCAGATCATGATGTCGTAAGCAAGCTTCACGTAGCTTACTATTTTCTGAATACATGTCACGTGACCAGCTTCAAACTATATAGCTTTCATTTCTTCATCACCAAGTTCATATCTGGTCAATACATATACCCATATAACTCATATTAAAGGCTATGATTTTTTTTTACAATTGTTTGAGACATTGCCTAAACAAAATTGTGCCATTTAAAAACAAAATAACAAACTTTTATAAATAAATAGGAGGTAATGAGATATTAAATGTTTTAAAGGGCAGGATAAAGAATTACCTTTCAATTCACATTATAATTACTTATAATATTGAATGCCAAATACAAGCTTAGCATTTTATAATTAAACATAGTTCAAACCTATTTTTTCAATTTTCATGGTCAGGATGTAGCAGATCAGAGGATACAATCAGACACTTTCTAAATGATAAATAAACATATATGGGTGACTGTTTTCTTTTCAAACTGTCAGTCTCCAAGGAGATAAGTTGTAGTGAAAACCTTATCAATGATTTATAAAAGTGTATCCAAAATCAGTTGTAACAAATAATCATCTGTTTATCAGGAGAAAAGATAATGAATCAAACTTTCATTTACCCAATGTATTCAACTGAAATTAAACTATGTTATTTGTTTTCAGAAATATTATTCTATCAAAATAACCACTATTCATTTATATACAGGACTCTAATGTGCACATATACATTACTCTTTTCTCAAAACTTATAATTATTCATGATTAATGACATATTTAGAACATTTTACAGACAGATATACCAAAATCCAGGTTCAATAAATGTGACACTCATTTATAATATGTTGGCCCATGAGCAGTGATATAGACAGAAAATTGCTTTCATATCTTGAAAATGTATGATAATTCTTAGTTTTTAAAAGTTTTTTTTATTATATTTCATTTATATAAGTATTAGTTCAGACCAGCATATTTTGTGAATGCATCATCTGCCTTGCAATTAACATTGTGTAAATATACTGAAGAAGACAAATGTTTTATGGATGATCAACTTCTTTATTTACATCCATAAAATATTTGTCTTCTTCATCACACCAACTTCTAGAATGCCTCTCAAACAGTTGTAAATGTACTGTTAATCAATTGTATTTAAAAACAAATTATGTGTCTAATATTTTAAAAAGAGTACTTAGATTATTAACTAATGAAGGCACGAACAGATACTTGCGTATTTGAACAAAGAAAATCATGTGTATCTGAAGACCTGTTGACATAGGTTTAATATTATTTTCCCAGAAAAGGTAGGCCTACAATGGCCTAATACACAATTATTTTTTTTTAAAATACATAATTACAGTCATAAATCTAAGATCAGTAGTTGAATTCAAAATTTTGAATACAATTTATGTTATTGAAAACAATTCTATCTTTATTCTCCAAATAAATATCGAGAGGCTGCTTTTCTGAGTTTTCAAGTTGTGAAACTGTCAACAAGTGAAAGCGACCTTGACCTCTGCTGATTTCAGCCCTTCGCTTCCGAGGTTTTTCTCACTGAAAGGAGTAGAGTTGCACTAGATGATTATTTCATGAAATCATTTAAACTCATGTTAATATCATTTATAAGCGAAGGATGTGTACCTCAAAAACTGTTTGTTTACAAAATGATCGAGCTTGAATGGACATCGATCGCTCTGTTCGTGGCTGACTAAATAGTCCAAACACAACATGAGTTTTGATAAAATGCAAGTTTATAGATTCAAAATGTATATCTTATTTATAATATTTACATAATTTAAATCTACAAACAGTTTCCACCTCAACGAAAGCCGAAATCATATCGTGTGTCGTGTTGAGATTCGCGGCCCGGCTCGCTCTGAGCCTGTAACTTGTCCCCCCTAATATTTCAGCCAATCGCGTTGGAGGGGCGGGGCTTATACTGGATCGGTGTATTATCTCGGCATGTACACGTAATTGACATGTATAATTTATGCTAAAATATCGATATACTGAAAGTGATTCTTATATAATTATTTAAAGGAGCTGGTATCGGTGGAAATTCAGTTATTGTGCTGACAAAGTAATTGTTTTCCTGACTATACAACTTGGTCCTTGAAATATGTAGATGTGTTGAACCTTATATTAATGTAGCTTTGTAAATTAATTTCTATGAATAATTGTGTTAAAGAAGTATGACTGTTTGTAGTGATTATAAATTATAAATGCTCACATTTCTGTTTTCAGTCAACTGCTTGAGAAGGGATAAGATGGGGAGGAGACAGTTGCAGACCGGAGATATTGCATCTATCTGGATTATCTATCAGGCTCCACCCAGAATCTTTTCTCAGGTAAACACTTATTCATCATGAATCATGTATTTTCAGACAAAACGATTAAGACTCAGTAAAGGTCCATAGATATTTAACACACAGAATTCAGATAGTTAAAGTGCAGTGATAATAATGAGTAACATGATTATTTTAGAAAATTAGATACATTTCAAGATTTGATGAAGCATCGACATAAATAATCAGTTGATTTTCTTTCCCTTTTTCATTTGTATAAGTTGTCTTTTTCTTTTTCCAGAAAGCTGATGAATGGTGCTGTGACGAAACGTAGAACGCACCGTTGAAGACACAAAGAACCGCGTATTCTTGTTATCTCAAGGCAGAATAAACAATTATGTAATCTTAATCCCTAGCTGTCTGTTCTTTCTTGTTCAATTTTGGTTGCTTTGACTAATCCCTTGTTGCTTCAGCTAACCCGGAAGATACGAGGGGCGTTCAATAAGTGTAGCAACTTCAATATAAGACCAACTCGCGTAGTCAATTTTTTACTTTTATTTTTCAATATAGTTACCCTTCACCTCAATACACTTATTCCATTTCTCTTTAAGACTTTTGACGCCGCTTTTGTAGAAGTCTTCCGTTTGCCCCCCTAACCACGCCTCTGTGGCAGCTTTGACGTCTTCGTCATCCCGGAAGTGCCTTCCACGTAGGGCGGATTTCAGGTTTCTGAACAGGAAGTAGTCACTGGGGGATAGGTCTGGGCTGTAGGGTGGGTGGTTAAGCTGTTCGAATCCACAATCACGTATAGCGGCCTGTGCAACTCTTGACTTGTGGACTGGAGCGTTGTCATGCAAAATCAGAACACCACGTGTCAACATTCCACGGCGTTTCTGTCGAATTGTCTTTCGCAATTCTTGCATTAGGTTGGCATAATATTGATCATTCATTGTAGTTTTGGTTGGCAAGTAATCAATTAATAATATGCTTTTGCATCCCAAACGATTGTCGCCATAACCTTGATGGTTGAGTGCGAAACTTCAGGGGAGGCGGTGAACTCGGGTGCTTTCATTGCTTGGATTCCAGTTTAGTTTCCGGGTCCCAGTGGTGGATCCAGGTTTCGTCACCTGTCACCAGACGAGACAAAAACCTGGCTTCATCCGCATTAAACCGATCCAGGAGCTCCATGCAACTTTCGGTTCTTTTCTGGCGATCTTGTGCAGTGAGGTTTCTGGGTACCCATCTTGCAGATACCTTGGACATACCAAGATGGAATGATATCTGGAATTCCAAAGACAGTTCAGAAACTTTAACACGGCGGTCAGCTAAAATTCGTCTTTCGATAGCGGCAATAACTTCCGGTCGGGTGACTTCAGATGGCCTGCCTGACCGTGGGTCATCGTCTAAGGACTCCCTGCCCCGCTTGAACTGAAGAGACCAGCGACAAACTGTTGAAAAGTTAGGAGCATCCTTACCCATCACATTACACATACGATTATGTATTTCTGTAGCTTTGCATCCCTCTTTAGTAAGGAACTTGATCACAGCGCGTTGTTCATGTTTGAGAGAATCCATGATTATGGAGACCCCTAGGTCAGCGCAGCTATTATATCTAAATAATTGTTATGTCTAGAAATTGTTTTGACATGTGTCAATGTTATGTTTTGACTATAGTAACACCTGCTATAAGCTGACACTGTTTATGTAAACACCAATGCCCCGCTTGCAACACTTATTGAACGCCCCTCGTATCATATCTATCTTTTAGAGATACTAACTTTTAGATTTGAGATTATTTTTTTAAAGATTGCTACTGCTCAGAAAGAACGTCATTTATCGACGTTGAAATGAGGTTTTATTATGATTGCATATGAAATTTGCGGCGACGTCGATGTATTGTCGTTGAATCGACGTCTTAACAACGTTTTTGATACGACGTTGCATCAACGTTGGTGCAACGTTGTATCAACGTAGATGCAACGTCGAACCAACGTTATTGCAACGTCGAATCTACGTCGATGCAACGTCTTAGCAACAACGTTGTTCCGACGTCGATTTAACGTCGATAATCGACGTCGCCGCAAATTTCATATGTAACCATAATACAACGTCATTTTAACGTCGATGAACGACGTCGTTTCGACGTCAGGTCAACGTCGAATTGCCTGCTGGGGTAGCTATGGCATTGGCGACACACCTTGAGTAACTGCTGCATCTTAACCCTCTCTTTATACAAGCCAAGCGTAAAGGTAGTACACCTGAGGGTTCTCGTGTAACATTCCACTTGGCCTGCTGAGGAGCAGATCTCTCCGTGGCTGAATCGGAACAGGTTCCTGGTGACATAGGCGCCGGTGAAGAATGAGTGGAAGTCGAAGGACCCAAGTTGTCCCTATCTTGGCTACCACTTGTGAGAGGATGGCCGGCAGGGGAAAAGCATAGGCGTCCACCCCCTCCCACCCTAAAGAGAGCGTGTCTAATCCCATCGCTCGAGGGTCTGGTACTGGAGAGACATAGGTCGGTAACTAGTGATTGAGGCATGTCGCGAACAGGTTTATCCCGGGGGTCCGGAACTGGAGACACAACCGCCCGAAGACCAACGGGTTCAGTTGCCAATCTGGGGAGGGACATCGGGTCCCGACAGCGCATCCTCCAAGATGATCTTGGCACCTGGAATGTGGACTGCTCGAATGTCCAGGTCCGAATCGTTCATCAGCTCCAAGAGCTCGACCAATTGGCGTAGCAGAGACTCGGGCCTGGTGGACCCCTGCTTGTTTATCGACCAAGCAGCCGTTGAACTGTCTGTGTGGACTAGTAGGCACTGGCCATCAGTTCCCTCGTTAAGAACTCTCAGCTGAACAGCTGAGTGTCTAGGATAGCCCCTAAGAACTTGAGACCAGGTCCAACATAGCTAATTACTCCAAAAACACTAAGTCTATAAACTCACAAAACGTAGACGACGAGACGCTTAAGTGAGAAAACACGCAAGGCTAGACGACAGAGGCTATCGGAAGGGCCGAATGTTGAAGGGTTCGATGTCAAAGGGTCCAACTATCGGAGGGTCCGAAGCTGGAGGATGTCGAAGGGTTCGATATCGAAGGGTCGGAACGCGTTGCAGAAACCAGATGGTCCGACTAACGTAGGGTAAGACCACCGGAGGATACGAGTATAAAGACAAGTTGAATATAAAGGCCTCTTACCGGAGGGTCCGATAAACAGAAACTAACCGGAGGGTCCGACTATCGTAGGGTCAGACTACCGAAGGATCCTAATATAGGAGCACCCAACTATCGAAGGCTCCGAAACCGAAGACGAAGGACTAGTGTCAGTCGAAGGTAAAGCCAACCGAAGCAGACGATGAAAGAACTGCCAGAGGGCACGAGCAAAGCCCTACGAACCAAGCAGTCACACGACGAAGGTGAGAGAAAAACAAGAGACACGAGTTGCACGTGCAGAGCATGCAGCTTCAAGCTTGGTACAGCACAGTCTAGCACATGTCAACAAGGTCACTCACTCACTCGACACCTACAATAAACAAACTGTCTAAGACAACCTGTTAACGACGGGCGTAGATTAGGACGTTGAAACAACCTCTTAATTGAGTAAGAAGCAAGGTTAGCAAAAGCAGGGAAGAATAGAGTCGAGAGCTGAGAGGAGAGTGACGTCACGAGACCAACTAACTTAACGCCCTTGGAGAGGGATTTTATGCATCCCTTACTTGAAATAAAGCATGCATAGAGGAAGCAGGCATAGTAGGTCTAGTCAACATATGGGTATTTATATATCTATATGTATATCTAGATTGATAACTGGATAGGTTAATGTCCTACCGTGACCTTCCAAATCGGAATCTATGGGATCAGTTCGACAAACGTACATATGTACTTCAGCGTCAATCAACATTTCTTCAACAGTGTATTCGATCTGTGTCAAGGAGGTGTCATGAGGTGGCCGCGTGACTCTTAGTCTTATGAATTGTGCACGTGATAGCATAACATTGCTGTACACTGTACACTTGCTACACGGTTTCACAAAATTAATGACATCACTATCATTTGCTCCCTGCGAGTACAACGTCATGATGGTTTCACAAAGAAAACAAAACCAAAGAAATACACTTAATCATTAAAGTGTAAAACTCTGGATGTCATAAACCTTATCTCATGAACAGGTCATGGAAACGTTGTATAAAGTATTCCGCTTACCTACCATATCTATGACGACCCACCTGTTCTTGATTAATCAGAGAATAACAATAGCACGTGACTTTCCCAGTCAGGCCACCAAAAAGAACGGTTGAGTTTCTGTCTGCGTTTATCTTGAGTTCTGATTTATCTTTACACAAATAATAACTCTTATGCGTTATGTTTTTGTGGCTAATTAAATGCGTGTAACACGACGGGCACTACGACCCATCATGGGTACGTCAGATCGTTTAACTCAAAGAAGACTTCTGTAGACTTTGATGCCTTCTCTGCTTTATGCTATTCTTGAATAATATCGTCTATGGACGTTATTGACTTTGTGACAATAGCATGTGTTTTGTGTATTTATGCTTGGATATTGGCAGTATAATTGCTTTGAGGGAGAACTGACACACATGCTTTTCCGTATAATATTCAAATTTTAAAGACAGTTAACCCATTAACAGCAAATTATTGAAACAAACGCAGTCCGCGCAACAAAAGCTGATGTTACAAGAACTAAAAAATATATTGAAAATTTAGTTCAGAGGTGTTGAACTGTATGAGCCGTACACTGGACACATGGCAGGTATACAAAGTTATGATGTTGCCTATTGTGTAAGATGCACATCATCAGCGTCCTCCATTTAGTTATACGCCGTGTGGTATTCTTGATAAAACGTCTAGCTCAGGACTTAACACTCACCGACAGACTCACGGTCACCTGATCTGTTGTCGGACTATACACAGGGGCAAAAGAAACGAGACCATCTCTCTCTCTCTCTCTCTCTCTCTCTCTCTCTCTCTCTCTCTCTCTCTCTCTCTCTCTCTCTCTCTCTCTCTCTCTCTCTCTCTCTCTCTCTCTCTCTCTCTCTCTCTCTCTCTCTTCATCTCTTCAGATTATGTGAAACAGACGTTTTAAGAAATCGCTGTCTTCAAATCTCTCTAGGTGAGTCAAAAAGGCTTTTTGGTTTGTTTTGTGACGTCAACATCTTATACTAACATAATTTCAATATTCCATAACCATGTACCTAAATGCCAAACATTATGTCCAGAAAATCCTTTGAAATAGTAGTTTAAGCACCTCATGTGTGTTTGAGCAGATATAACATATTAAGTATCATACTCTCATGGTTGAAATTTGATATATGTAGTCATGAGATATACCCTCATCACAGACATACAAAATCGACTTAATCCTGTAGAAATATATTGTGCTTGACTCTATTAAAAATATGGTATCGTTTCTGTAGCCCCTCGGTGATTTATGCTGGATATATGCTCATTGGTTATACTAACATAATTTCAATATTCCATAACCATGTACCTAAATGCCAAACATTATGTCCAGAAAACCCTTTGAAATAGTAGTTTAAGCACCTCATGTGTGTTTGAGCAGATATAACATATTAAGTATCATACTCTCATGGTTGAAATTTGATATATGTAGTCATGAGATATACCCTCATCACAGACATACAAAATCGACTTAATCCTGTAGAAATATATTGTGCTTGACTCTATTAAAAATATGGTATCGTTTCTGTAGCCCCTCGGTGATTTATGCTGGATATATGCTCATTGGTTATACTAACATAATTTCAATATTCCATAACCATGTACCTAAATGCCAAACATTATGTCCAGAAAACCCTTTGAAATAGTAGTTTAAGCACCTCATGTGTGTTTGAGCAGATATAACATATTAAGTATCATACTCTCATGGTTGAAATTTGATATATGTAGTCATGAGATATACCCTCATCACAGACATACAAAATCGACTTAATCCTGTAGAAATATATTGTGCTTGACTCTATTAAAAATATGGTATCGTTTCTGTAGCCCCTCGGTGATTTATGCTGGATATATGCTCATTGGTTGATTGCCCAGATGGCGCAAAGTTGTAGTGATAACTGTGCCTATCATCATCGCTGTACAATGGCCGTAAATCTCTAAAAGGACAACGAAATGAATTAACGGTGAAATTTCAAATCAATTTCTATTTGCTGCCAAACAGACAGTGTTAATTCTTGATAAGATTCTTGATTTTAATTATTCTCAATATGGGGCTTTGGTGTAGGTGGGCTGTCGGGAAGGTCAGTGCCTGACTCTGAGGGTGTGGATCCCGCTGTAAACTCTACCCGGACAATGTACCATAGTTTGTACTATTCATATATTGTGATTGTTCTGAAATATAACCATGATTCATCTGGATTATAAAAAAAACCATAAATAACAAAGAGGCGGGTTGCGTTTTGTTAATTTTTAATGCAATCTACTTTGAGATCTACACGTATTCTACCCAGTTGGAGATTTGACAACACTGTTTAAAATGGCTACATTGCCTTTAGCTCAATATATCTTCCTCAAATATCGTTCAATTAAAACTATTTCTCAAACAGTATTAGAAACATCTTTATTATATCAGCTACAAATGTTTTACTGAATGACTGCCAATGTTTGGGACGTCAAACATCACGCCCCTTATATAAAGTTCCACAACAAGCCAAATACAGGTGCTATGAATTACTGATTTAAAGGTGAAGACATATTGAGGTAAAGGCCTTCAGACAACGGTTATATGAAAATTCCATTTTGAAATTACATATACAAATGTAATGTGCGGTAAACATGCATTATGAAAATATATATACAAATGTCAAACACTAGAATCAAGTAAAGGATAGATATTCTAGAAATGAACAGCTGACATTCTATATAGCACCACTCTAGTCTAATGAAAGGAAATGAGCAATGGTTACAGTTAGTTTCATAGCGATCTAAACACAGTAGGCTGGCATGATGCCTTGCAATGAATACCAATGTTTTAACTGTTGATGAAGGACTGCCACGTGAACACTGTGAACTGAAACACGTTTCTAACTTACACCCGCTAAACAATCAGCTAATACAGGTCACCTGTGGACCGCAGGTATGAACGTAGCTTTTCTTTAGCAAACGAACCAGATCTCACGATGGTCTCTTAGTGTCAGGAGTCATAAGTATGTAGTTTACGTTTCTTGAATACTGAGAGAACATCGACTGTCTACTTCAATATACATTGAAACCTGGCTCTGAAGTGCAACCATTGACACTGGAACACCAAATCACGTACATCAACTATTGATGTTAAGACGTGTATCTACATTTCAAATTTGGATGCCGTTTTGTACAGGGTAGATGACTCTGAAATTGCTCTACTCGTCTTGTAACATTGATTTCCTTACTACTCTATGCCATTAGCTAGGGTTCAACTTCAATGGATCAACAAGTTTAACTGTCACAATATCAACGTAACAAACGTAAACGCCTTATATACAATAACTTGGCAACCTTGATACAGAGTTGCTTGGTAACATGAAAAATGTGACCACTCGTGAATATGGTAATAACGTTAATGATAACAATAAGAGTGAAAATAGTGATTTCGTATAACAAGAGTATTGTTAACTGTGCTGGGAAACATCTAACACCATATAAACGTATAAATGCTAGCATAATGGTCAACGCCGGTGTTGGTGCTGTTCATTTGTACGTATGTACACATTGCGCGTACTCACACCAAATGACAAAATGTAAGTAATACAAACGACAAGTATGTAATGTAGATCTACAATTTGCGTTGCTTTCCGCTTTGGCAAATTGTTTCTATGATGGATTTCGATATGTTCTGTCTTCAGTGCTTCAATGTACGTACGTTACAACCTTCAAAACACCTCACTTGACCAAATAGGCGAATATGACCCATTGCGTTAACAATGTAACAATGCGAAAAGCAGGTGAAATTGGTTCCTTGAACAGTGACCAATGTATTAAGAATGAAATACTTCAAACGAGCGTCATATCTTTCACAAAGGAGAAGAAATCGATATGAGCACAGGAAATGTGTAAAAAAACGCAAAACATATCCGGTATAGTAATACCTCACAAATGATTTGTGTCGCTGTATGGATTGCGCAGCTTTCATTGGTTTTATAGGCTATAAACGTGAAAAAATATTTTTTGGAAAGTGTTTCTTTGATTTGTTTACCATAATAATTGAAAATGTCCATTAATATCCAAATATAGCGAACATGAAAATAAAAATAGATTTTCTAATTTAGTTTAAAATGTTCGTTTCACAACCTGTATTGATCCGAAGATTTTCAATCTTCATCACGCATTTTGGAAAATATATAAGAAGAAATATATATTCTCATAAAAAAATCTAATAGTAGAACTACATATAAAAGAAATTCACATTGTAATTTCAACTCTCAGCAATGTCTTACTGAAAATTATTCTTGCGAATAAACATAGAACAGTTTACTACATTGTAATGTTGTAAATATTTTCAATGTCAACGATGTATCAACTCAAAAGTAATAGTGCATGAAAATGAAAGGTCTATAACGGAGCATTTGAAATGTCGTTGTGAATGAATCACAACCATCGAAATGAATGGAAAATTGCTTCGCGTATCACGCATAACACCTTATGTATTACATTTTCAAATATATATACATAAACGAAAACACACACATATAAATGGCTTTGTGTCATTTTTAACTTTTGAATATTTGTTACTGTATACTTGTGAAAATTTTCAAAATGTGGTCTATGTATATATGTATGTTTTCGTCTATGTATTTACGATAAAGATATGTCATCATTCGAAATGATGATAAACAGCTAACATACACACATTCACGTGAAGAGAATGATGTATGAGCACATAATCACAGTCTTGAGAAGATAAACTGAATATATTTCAGGACATCATGAGTATATCTGTCATCAAAACAAATGACCCCAAAAACTGTAAATATAATATTTGAAGTTAAGCACCGCCATACAATTTCAATTAGAATATACTCAGTCGAATGATGCAATCAGCTGGGGATTGGTTTGCTACAGAACAATACTATGCATGCCTTTTCACTAAACGTTAATGGAATTTTGCCCGTCCTTCTCTTATGTGAATGGTGGTTCGTTAGCTGATGCTTGGACTCATCAAAAACAATGATGGACAGCGTAAATTTCAAAACTGTAACATGGGAAGCAAGAAAACATCAGACACTGTTTTCCTTCTTGATGATCAGATGTGGTGACTTTATTTCTCGTTGCAAGCAATTATCGAGTCAGCTAAGCTGGAAGTTGGGTGTATATTGTGTCTTATATTTTCATATTAAGTAGAAGCATAAAACACGTTTAGCCAACTATCGTATATTTTCTCTCTGTTGTATGGTGGTGCTTCACCTGTTCTGTAAATAATAAGGTCCTTAACTGAATCAAAATCAAACTAGTTGACACATTATATCAACAAACACATCCTGTTAGTATAACCATATTTCAAGGACAAAATTCGGTTTAATAGTAATCAATAGCAGGGTGCATGATGGTTCTAAATAAGCAATTTATACAAAACGGTTTCTCTAATATCATCGGAAATGGTACCTTTGAGATTTCGACATGTTCCCTGAGGTGCTCATGGGAGTCGCCATTACCGGATGTGAAATACCTCCACGATAGACCGAGCTACTACTAGCTACAGTCCTACAATCACACGCCTTCCCTAGTAGATCCAGAGAGAGTCCAGAAATACAGAGAACTAACAGGCTGTACCGCTACTTGCTGTATAGTATTACAGGCTGACCTCCAACACGCATGCGCATCAGTCTCCAATGATATCGTTGTCTTTCTTTGGGAAAGGTCTTCCGAATGCTCCTGCACCGCAATTAAAGCCCACTGGTCCAAGGTTGAACACCGTGGTGGTCCATTCTTTTGGTCTCAATGATGCCTCTGTGTTGTGACAGTAGGCCGTCTGGCAGTTGTATATATTGCATATTGTGTTACGCATGCGGTGCGTGACGTCACTTCCTTATACAGCAGTCATGGCGTTGCCCTCGTGGCCATTGGGAACCTTCTCCGGGTTGGTGTCGAACATCTCGTGTTCAAGGGGAGGCAACTCACCCTTTGACAGCTCGTAAACGAGACCCGCACCCAAACTGTCTCCCATCACGTTGATCATAGTTCTGAATCGATCCCTGGTGAACAAGATATTTTACAGTATAAGATTTGATGAATAGGTTGATAGTTCTAACAGCTAAACATTGTGAAAAAAACATTTTTAAATTTCAAAATCTGGTAAACATGTTGATCCTGATTCTAAACCAGTTGTCCAGTTAGGAAGAGATATTAATTTTGCATTACATTATTGTTCGAATAATACGTTACTGAGTTGCTCACTTATGTATTTCAATGTGTTTGCACTGTAGAACGTTTTTGCATATTTAATTTTATCAAATTTGCTATTTATTATTAACGTCAATACAAAATAGTGTAATGTAAGAGGGTAAACCATCTTATTACTCGACCCGATAAGCCATATTAACACACAAAAAACAGTTATCCGTATTGAAAGAAAATGGTGCGACGTATGAATCGACAGTGGTGTGGAACTCTTCGGTCGGAGAGGTAGATGTGTAGGCCTCATGAGAATTTGAGAGTTTAGACAGCAAGATTGTTGACCATTCCATCATTGTATTCCACATTAAAATGGCCATTTGATGGGAAATGAACTCGCATGGCTTAACCGAACCATGTTCATTCGTTTTAGAGATTTTTTTTTATTGATTGAGGAGTATTAATTATCAAGTCATTAGTAACATTATTTAGCTTTCGTGAGATCACATTTTTCAGTAATAAAACGTTTAAGACTTTATTTCTTTAATTTAATGTCACTGGCAAGTCACGTTTCTGTTGTCAGGGAATATTTATCTTGATCTTGATGTCAACGGTACTGCAATATACGTATACAACACTGTTGAATTTCTCTGGGAATAAAACATCCAAGAGCAATGCTTTCGTTTACGTTCCACGCTCTATATCACAGACTGCAGTAAAAGTGAAGTAGTACCATTGGTATGTTGGAGGAACTCCATGTTTGATTTCTTTACATCACTGGTCCTCACTATAAATGTAAACATGCATTACAAAAAAAACTGAAAATAAACAATAAGTCATATTGCCTAAACAAGCCGTTAAAGAGGAAGAGTTAGGATTTATTGTTTTGCAAATATACTTACAAGAACCAATCAACGACCAAAATCAGTGTGATGTCATCAACCGGAAGTCCTACAGCCGACAACACTATCACCATAGTTACGAGGCCGGCCTGTGGAACACCTGCCGCTCCGATAGATGCTGCCGTAGCAGTGATACTGAAAATAGACAATACCATTTGAACAAACTTATTGCATAATGTTTCAAAACCTTAATGTAATCAGCTGAAACTCTCCTCTGCAATAGTATCATAGAATACTATCACCAATACATACAATAGTATCTTACCCTTGTATCGTACATCCACTTCCAGCAGCGTATTTCTATCCTCCGCCCTACTACTAATACTATTAAAATAACAAAGGATTTTAGGTTAATTTAGACTTGATTTTACTTAATTATGAACTGTCATATGATAATGTTCACATCTATAAGTTATAACAGCTTGGACGATTTACGTCAATAGGTTTGCTGCAGAGTTATGCCCCTTTGAACGCAAAGTTCTCTTTAAAAACGTATACATTTATGTACATATAACTCTAAAACTTTGAAAAATATGAACACCAACGTTGACATTTAAGGTAAAATGCTTTTTGCTTGTAAAAAATATATGATACAGGCCTGTATGTATAGTCAATCTGAAGTAGATGTATTTGAAGACGCGTACATTCAGGATTATAATGTATCTTCAGTACAATACATTCAGGGTTATGATGTACCTTAAGTAGAATTCCTTCAGGGTTATAATATACCTTCAGTACAATACCATAAGGGTCATAATGTACCTTCAGTACAATACCATAAGGGTTATAATGTACCTTCAGTAAAATACCATAAGGGTTATGATGTACTTTTAGTACAATACCTTCAGGGTTATGAAGTACTTTCAGTACAATACATTCAGGGTAATAATGTATTTTCAGTACAATACCTTAAGGGTTATAATGTACTTTCAGTACAATACCTTCAGGGTTATAATGTACCTTCAGTAAATACTTCAGGGCTATGATGTACCTTCAGTACAATTCCTTCAGGGCTATAATGTACCTTCAGTACAATACCTTCAGGGTAATAATGTACCTTCAGTACAATACCTTCAGGGCTATAATGTACCTTCAGTACAATACCTTAAGGGTTATAATGTACTTTCAGTACAATACCTTCAGGGTTATAATGTACCTTCAGTACAATACCTTAAGGGTTATAATGTACTTTCAGTACAATACCTTCAGGGTAATAATGTACCTTCAGTAAATACTTCAGGGCTTTGATGTACCTTCAGTACAATTCCTTCAGGGTTTTGATGTACTTTCAGTACAATACCTTCAGGGTTATAATGTACCTTCAGTACAATACCTTCAGGGTTATAATGTACCTTCAGTACAATACATTCAGGGGTATGATGTACCTTCAGTACAATTCCGTCAGGGTAATAATGTACCTTCAGTAAATACTTCAGGGCTTTGATGTACCTTCAGTACAATTCCTTCAGGGCTATAATGTACCTTCAGTACAATACCTTCAGGGTTATAATGTACCTTCAGTACAATACCTTCAGGGCTATAATGTACCTTCAGTACAATACCTTCAGGGTTATAATGTACTTTCAGCACAATACCTTCAGGGTTATGATGTACTTTCAGTACAATACCTTCAGGGTTATAATGTACCTTCAGTCAATACCTTCAGGGTTATAATGTACCTTCAGTAAATACCTTCAGGGTTATAATGTACCTTCAGTAAATACCTTCAGGGTTATAATGTACCTTCAGTAAATACCTTCAGGGTTATAATGTACCTTCAGTAAAATACCATAAAGGTTATGATGTACTTTTAGTACAATACCATAAGGGTTATAATGTACCTTCAGTAAAATACCATAAAGGTTATGATGTACTTTCAGTAAAATACCATAAGGGCTATAATGTACCTTCAGTACAATACCTTCAGGGCTATAATGTACCTTCAGTACAATACCTTAAGGGTTATGATGTACTTTCAGTATAATACCTTCAGGGTTATAATGTACCATCAGTACAATTCCGTCAGGGCTATAATGTACCTTCAGTACAATACCATAAGGGCTATAATGTACCTTCAGTACAATACCTTAAGGGTTATGATGTACTTTCAGTATAATACCTTCAGGGTTATGATGTACTTTCAGTATAATACCTTCAGGGTTATAATGTACCTTCAGTACAATACATTCAGGGTTATGATGTACTTTCAGTACAATACATTCAGGGTTATAATGTACCTTCAGTAAATACCTTCAGGGTTATAATGTGCCTTCAGTAAATACCTTCAGGGTTATAATGTACTTTCAGTACAATACCTTCAGGGTTATAATGTACCTTCAGAAAATACTTCAGGGCTATGATGTACCTTCAGTACAATACCTTCAGGGTTATAATGTACCTTCAGAAAATACTTCAGGGCTATGATGTACTTTCAGTACAATACCTTCAGGGTTATAATGTACCTTCAGTACAATACCTTCAGGGTTATGATGTAACTTAAGAAAATACTTCAGGGTTATGATGTACCTTCAGTACAATACCTTCAGGGGTATGATGTACCTTCAGTACAATACCTTCAGGGTTATAATGTACCTTCAGTACAATACCTTCAGGGTTATAATGTACCTTCAGTAAATACTTCAGGGTTATAATGTTCTTTCAGTACAATACCATATGGTACTGCCATCATTCAGCTTTATATTCTCAACTTTAAAACATACTTTAAATTAGACCATTAAAGACAAACGTTGATAGCAAAAAGGAATTTAACAACATTTCTAAAACGCTATCCAATAACAAGAGAGCAAAATGGAAATAAAATTCATGAGTTTTGAAAATATTTACATTAGAATGGCCACTTAGTTAATTGAATTTCACTCCTGGTTGTGTTTTCCTGACGTATGGAATTGATTACAGTGGGTAATGTATTAGAGTCATTCTGCTCACGAAACGATTGACAAATTGTTTGTGAAACAAATGAATATTCAAGCTAAAAGATCAATCCGTAAGCTCCAGTAACATTAAAACGTCATATTTCCTTCCACGTTTAATTCGCCATTGATGATTGACCACATTAATGAAACATGGCACGCTAGATTAGAGTATGACAATATCATTTACTACAGACTGTTTTCGTTACAAACGTAATCGCTAATGCTATGCAATTTCTGCCTGAAACCGAATTTTATTGTATAACATGTGTAGAGTAATTCACAGTGAATATGAATACATGATCAGCATTACCTATAAAAGTACAACTTCCCAATGCAAGGCATAACTCTTTACATTACTGGCTGATTTACGTCTTACAGTATTTCCTTAAGATCTCTGTGCTTGGAAATCAGGGTCCACTATGCATTTCAGGTGCAGCGATCCACTATCTTGGCACAACAAAGCAAGGGAAATACTGCATGGCTTACCTCAGCCAGAAATGGAGACTGGTAAGATTTATGCCCTGCGTTTGGAAGTTGATTAAAGTACTGATTACTACATTATGAAACCTCAAGATTCAAATAAATAAGGACAAATACAGACGGGCGCACGCAGCGGGTGACAATGTTCTAATCAATTAGTTATCAGTAAAATAATGAAGCGTAGTAAAATGTCTTTATGCTATGACGAAATGACAAAATATTTTTATAATGTACTTAACAATGGTGCCTTTTAAGAATATCACATCTCATATACACGTATTGTTGAACATTAAGTTCATTTATTTATGAGAGTAAGGAAGCGACTTTTATAGTTGTCAATCTCCAGATAATGTGGCAACGTATTCCAGTTAATGCACCAAACCTTAAAGCATTTTTTCCTAAACGCTGTTTCAATCAGATATGCAAAGGGTATTTTAACTGTATACGTACCATAACAATGAAACCTTTCGTGAGTGTTTATTTATTATACTATAGCGGCATATATATTAGAGGTATTATAAGAGGACACATAACCACGTCATGATACGTTACTGTAAATGAAAGGATCAACCTTTCAAATAACATACATCTTATATCATTAACAAGAGATCCATCATATATGAAGTATTGATACACGCGCAGCTATCACAAACTTTCCAACGAGTTCTATAACATTATCAAAAAGGGAGGCAATTCCAGTGGTCCCAAATTTAGCGACGACAGCAAATCGTTTCCATCTCAGGGTTTGCAGACACTATCCGTTATTGGATTGATTTTACACCAATCACCATTAACCGTCGGGCACCGATCTTCAAATACTGTTTGCCCAACGCCCTATCATGGGTCCAGATTGATTGTATCAGAGAAAGGGCTTGGGGTGATAGCCCGTAGTCTTCCTGCGTTCTAGATGCTATGCTGATAATGGAATTTGCTATGTAAGAGGGGCTGATACCGCTTGCCCCGCTAAAATAATTGATTGTTTTTGGCATGAGTAAAACTCGACTTTTTCCCGGACATGGAATACTGGATGATAAATGAAGTAAAACTGGCTGACATTTTACCCTATTAGCCGGGCAAGCCGCACTCCGCAAAGGGAGATAATTGAATTTTCATGATTTGCTTTTATCGATTCCAGAGTTATCCTTCTTAATAGAAGTTTTTGCATGCCGTATGTATAACGCATGCATTTGGAAGCATTGAATAACAAAACGTTATCGAACTTTTTCCCTTTTCCTGAATTGAAATACATTTCTTTTGAGGAAGCCATCTTGAAAAGTTAGGCATAAATAATGAAGCATAATGTTCAGAATATGAAAAACAAAATCACGAGCGATTATTGTTACTTTGCTAACAATTGTGCTTCAAAGCATGTTAGAAAATTAATCGATTATTTCCTGCAGTTAAGTCAGGAGCCACTAACATTTTCAAGCAATGTATTGATTTTAACTTCTATCCAGAAATAATATACTGCAGTAGACACATTGTATCATGAATTAATTAGATAGGTCTCCACTACAACATAGAGTAGGAAACATGTTAAATGATAGATACATTTTGTGATTTTCTTAAAATTTATATTTCATGCGTTTCTACTTCTGTCACTAAATTTTAAATAAGGTTTTATTATACCCTACTTCTTTTTTAACCGCCTCAGGCAAGATTATAAATTAGTATTCTTGCATGAGGCGGTTAAAAAATATATATGTTTAAAAATAGAATTTGTATCGTGTTGCATCTTTGATCAAACTAACCCGGAAGCGCTAAGTTCAAATACATGGTCTTAACATTTTAATTTATTTTATTAAACAATTGAAAAGTTTTCTTTTGTTTATTTTCTTTTATTCTTTAATACTGAGCATACATGTAAATCTGATGGGAGTTTTAACAATATCATAAATAGTGCATGGACCTCTTGATTTCTACAAACAATTAATTTTCAAAATAGGGAAATAATGCTACAGGTAGTCTTTATCTATTTGTTTGTGTCTATGACCGCAGGTCATACATCTGAGGAAATCTTACATGTTCTACTAAATCCAGTATACATGTATGATTCCGAGCTACGTAGGAACATGCAGACATAGTGGACACCGGTCTTCTACCAACAGTTGATAGAAACAGCAGATATATAATATAAATAACATGTTTTTCTTTGTTTATTTGTTTTTATTTCTTAACGACGGCCATATATCAGAAGAGCAATCCTGACGGTATACTAAATTCAGTCTTCATTGAAGTCTATGAGCTCCGTAGCTCCACCAGCAAGTACGCGAATCCCATGGGTATATTTAAAATGCAATAAGCGAGGTGTTTCACGATTCCTACTGCTAATCAACTGAATACCTTTACACTACACCAACTCCGTTATGAATACCTGGGGACCTTGGAATGCAAAGGGCAGTGGTCGATGGCCGAGACATTGGGTGCCGCTGGGTGTCATTAATATCTCTTTGTGATCAGTGTTCGTGACCAGCACATGATGAACAGTGTGTCTGCACGCAATGGAAACCTCAAACAGCCAACAACCGTTCAAGACGGAGGAAGGGCAACGGAGAATAGATTAGTTCATTTTATTTCACCTCTTGAAGATTAACAATATCCATCGAGATCAAGCACAAAGCTGACGTGCTGTCTCTTTGTAATTCTGATTAATGACTTCCTCCCTGTTTGTCCGTCTCAAACACTGACCGCTGTCCACAGCGTGAGCACTGACCAGCTTACGACTGACCACCGATTCATCCCTTTCGGAGAGTAGCATCCGTCTCACAACTCCTACGCAGTCCCTGTCGTGACCAGTTTCATTAAATCTCCCGCCGAATACGGATAAATTTAGCTTTATTCCATCAATGAATACCAATAAAATGAACTTGAGATATCCCCACTTGAAACTCAAAAGCTTATTTACGATCACCCGGTTGCATCTCTTCCGAAAAAGTTTCCAAACGGAATAACAGAACCATTACCATATCATTTGCAATGAAGAGAAGATTATTCAAATCATCCTGGAAATAAATGACTTCAAATGCACTGATCATTGTAAGAAGCTCCGGTGATAAACACATATATCAAAGAGACATATGATTCAGGAAAATGGTGGTTTAGCGATTATGAGGCACAGAATAATTCTTAAAAAGGAAGCAATCAACCAACCTGATCGTTACGACTTTGCCGAAGTCCATACTCATGTCGTTAACCTGGGCGATAAAGAGCGCCGCCACAGCTTCGTACAGAGCCGTTCCATCCATGTTTATCGTGGCTCCTACAGGGATGACGAAACTACTCACTCGCGGGTCCACATGGTTGTTGTGTTCTAAGCAGTGTAACGTCACCGGCATTGTCGCAGAGCTGCAACACAACATAAATTGTGGTTCTTCGGTCTTACCATGCAGGGAACCATTGTTGTTACGTTTTTAACCGGCCTCGACACAGAGATGCAAATTAGTGAAAATGCAGGCTAAGAAGCAACATTGGTACATATAAACCATACTTTCAATACGCGTACGATTGCGGTTCAGGTTTCCCTGAAATCCAAGCAGATGACTTTGGATCCCGTAGATTAACACCTCCATATTGATACTTAACAGTTACTTGCGCCATTAAAGATGATGAAGGTTACGAATATCAAAACATATCGAACTATAATGTCCATAGCAGTTACTAGTATTTGGACGGCAATTAGAATACAAACTAAAATATTTATGTGTAAGGAAATAAGCATGTATACGTACACCTAGTTGCATTTAAGTTGCTGTTATCTAGACATTTTGACCTCTAACATGTTTCTATTTAGTTTTGTGAGACCCCCACCTCGATGATGTTCCAAAGGCGGTAGCCATGGCTTGAGAAATTCCATAGTAGAACCTGTAGGGGTTTTGCCGAGTGCAAATGAAGTAGAGACCCGGGAGGACCACCAGACCATGAACTGCCAGACCACACAGCACCGTCATAAAGTACAGTCCAACCTTCCCTACCAGCACGCCGAAATCTTCCATCTCCACGATCTTGGCTGCTATCAGGAAGGCGATACCGACAGGGGAATACCTGCATAGATTGAGAAATGTTTAGGTGACATGTGAAAGTGTTGTGAAACAAAACTTTAATGGTTAACTACACAGTTAAAATGAATGATTGTACATATTTCTTGTAATACTTATTAGGGTTTCCGGGTCTAATACATATGGAACCGTCCTATCAAGTTGTAATGGTAACATCTATCATTAGAAACTAGTTAAGTTTAACTGCAATAAATTTGGTAAGACAATATTCTCACAAGTTTACAGCATTAGTTCTGAATGATAGATATTGTCTTTGAAATATGTCAGTTCTTGTAGCACACAGACATTACATGAAGTTTAATTGAAATACTAGCTGTGTACTAGCTAATCAAATTTTCGAACCTAATCGATTCATAGGAAGTTATTTTGATTTTTTTTAACCTTTTGGGCAATTTTTGTTTTTGCTTGACAGAGCAGGTCGTAAATATGTATGTTCCTGTGAACCGCCAAATATGTCTCTGGTTAGATTTTGGAAAAGAATTATGCATGATGATAATTGACTGTGTATAATGGAAGATTGGTATAACAAGAGAAACATCTTGCGTTATCAATTTACCACGAGTTAATAAAACAAAACAAATAAGCAACAACAAGCTCGAAAGATATCAATACATCATGACATATAAACGGTCATTGCATGAGTACCTTGTCTGTATGTACGAATTTAGATAAAGTAAGTAGGCTATATATAAACCGATTAACATTATACCTTATTGTGTCATTGTGAATAATAAGTGAACAAACCTCAATGAATAGAAACATCTCTTACTTTGCTTTACTTTGAATAAAATGCAACGTGTGTTGTGTTTCTGTTGAAGGACCCGTCTCTCAAATAATATTTATCACTTTTATAACAGCATATCGAGGCAATCTCATATAACACTGTCACTGTTACAGTTACATTGATTAAATATCATTCGGATGGATTTAAACATCAGGAGTAATATTTTTAAAATCTACTTAATTATGTCTTTTAATTAAGTTTTTGATTAACTAATCATTGAAAACACTGGCGAAAATATAATATCAGAAAACTTTTCTTAACATTACAACTTTTACAAAATGATTACCTCAAATCGTTAAATCTCATTATTTCATTTAGATACATGGTATTGTATAAAGTCTGTATGTATCAAAACCATAATTTAACTGCACAAAGTTTCAAGATGATGATGTCCCGTATGGTGTTGGTATTGTATGATCATGGGAGGTTGGCTCATAAATAGATATCGCTCGCGTGAGATTAAGCAGTATCAACATTTATATTCAACATTTCGCTCCACTTAAAGTGTCGTAAATAGAGGATACTAAACGACCTTCTATTTAATACCATTTTTATTAAACGAGTTAATGATTTTGTATAAAACGAGCGAAAGCGAGTTTGATACCAATCATTCACGAGTTTAATAAAAATGGTATTAAATAGAAGGTCGTTTAGTATCCTCTATATATAGTCACTACATGACTTTACAATAGCTCAACTTCGCCAAGGACGTAAACTGGTATTGCTATGACATCATTAATTTCGTGACGTCAAGATGACCTAATTGAGATCACTTGTGACTTCAACTACTTTTTCGACTTTGTTGATCAATTAATGATAAAAGATGAATTTGAATTATACATTACCACCAACCCAATGTGTTCTGATTAAAAAATATATCACCGGTTAATAATTATTAGATTGTTAAAAAGCAAAATTGTTTATTATATTTTAGAATGCATATACGTTATTATTTTACTTATTCTATACATGTCGTTGTTTTAGTTTGTACGATTAATTTCCTATTCACAATTGAGGAGAAAGGTTATTTCTTCTTTACACTGATCTCAATTAGTTCTTGTCAGGTAACCATGGGCTGAATCTAATTCATATTTTGATGGGTGTGTACTTCCTAATCGCTTATCGCTGTACCTTAATCACTCTGACTTACATCGTATGTCAAGTGTACCATACACAATACTAGCAGTCATCAAGCAGGATACGTCCACAAAGTGCCGTTGATATTTAAAATTAGGCTAGTTATTTGAGATTCTAATGTCTTTAACTATATAACATACATATACAATTTGAGATAGCGAAAACAGGAAACAAGCCAGAGAAATTCCTGTAATTCGAATGTGAAGTTTGATCAATGACTCAAATCTTCATGTGGTACGCCAGGTTTATATCTAAATGGTTCCCGCAAATAATGAATTGTGACAATAATACTATTAGTAAGCTTGATTTAAATGATTATTACTTTTTATGATTTTCATTGAATTTCCTCTAATATTCAAATATATACAAAGAATTTGCGCCCATATTTAAGAATGGTCGTTGACCCAAACGACTTCAAGACTGGAGAAGGAGATCACGAATGTTGTGATCAACCTGGGTGGTTTCATTACATATTGAGAAGGAGATCACGAATGTTGTGATCAACCTGGGTGGTTTCATTACATATTTGAGATACATTTGTAACTACCTGGCAGTATTCGTAACGGCATGTACGGTACATTAAACAGTTTCAGTTATAGGAATACGGGTGCATTCAGATGACCATTATTGGAAAAAAAAGATTTTGGTGTTGAAATTATTAATATCGACCATTACACCATCAAAAACAAACCATATAAAGACGACGAATAGTTTCATGGTGACTTCGACCAGCGTGTTACAGAAGTCGAGGATGGGTTTGCCACGGCCCTCCATACGTCCAAGCATGATGCCGAATAGGATGGAGAACATGACGATTCCAAGGACGTTGGTCTGTCCAGTACTTCCGGCTGTCGGGATCCACTCAGTTGTCGGTTCTGGAGGGAGAGAAACACGTGTTATTGACGGTTTCATTAATTTTACATTTGAACCTTTGAGGAGGGGGTGGGCAGATGAATTGGCATAGATCTGTCTACCATGCTTGATTTGCTAGCGAGGTTACGAAATAAAGTTGAAACTGTTGTTGTACAGCGTATGTACTGACATTTAATTGTCTATACTTTAATTTACCAGTTTGAATTTGTTCTTCCCTGAATGTTCCGCTTAATACAGCTGTTGAAAAGTTAAAGGTCAGAATTCTTCTATTTCTTTATTCATCTGTAAGTTCATGTAACATTGAAACCGATTATTGCGTGTATTGGATAACTAGTATTAGATGACTTAAGTTTGATTATGAAGTTTGCATACAACATGGGACAGGATTGTGTTGTACATAAAGTGAAGCATCTCAAAAGCCTCTATATACTGGTAAGCATGTGGGCATGGTATGGACTATGAGATGTAATAAATGGGTAATGTGTCCAGGACGGTGTATGTCACAGATGTGCCCCAATGCCTGGAAGGATATGAACGTGTCATATAGAACTACAGACAGGACTATTAGTGGTATAACTACGCCCTGGTGGTAAGGAAGGGTAATATGTTGTCACAATGTTCTACACTGTTTACGACATGACGATAGGGGCAAATATGATGCATGACTGTTATGTTACTATTGGTGCATGCTAGTTATTCTGGAATCATCATCATCATCATGTCATAAACTCGACAGAGACATTCCAACGCATTCAGCCCATTCTTAAGACACGGGCTATAAGCCACGTTAAGAACGTTCAGTGATACGTACGCTTCGAGACCGAGAGCCACTAATATCAACATTAGTGCCACCCTATTATATAACAATGAGGCTATTTTAGAAAGTGTGGGTAACCTTAGGATGTTATGTTAGTAAACCGAATAATATCTCAAATCACCTGCAATAGACAGAAGCTTATCTATTGGACAGGCATTCTCTCAGCAACTATAGATGCATATGGAGGTGAAGCATGGGATGGGTGACACGACTATATTAGTACTGGCAGGGTTAAGAAGCAGGCTACAACTAATAAGCATATAGTAGGCTTGTATCAGTGGCGTGTATCCGCTCATTTGGCACATCGTCAACGTAATTTATGTATCATGTAAGGACAAATGTTCGAGTACACTTTTACTAAGGTTTGTTTTACACATGAATATCAGGTTCTGTAAAATAACTCATTTAACAATCAATTCATGTAATAAATCAAAAGTAGACAATAAATTAAGCGTTTAAGATTATAAAGCAAAATTAGCTTTCCCAGAGGCTTTAAGATAATAGCACTTTCGCAGCATCGATTGAAGACATGAGTACTTGGAGTACGTGGAGTACGTGGAGCACTTGGAGTACTTGGAGTACGTGGAGTACTTGGAGTACGTGCAATACTTGGAGTACGTGGAGTACGTGAAGGACTGGGATACATGATACACCGCTGTCAACACGCGTCCATAACAATCTGATGGTTGTCAACATTTCTATCCATTTTAATATTTTACTCACAATCGAAGATGTACCTATCCATATTGGGTTTTACCTAGTACTAGTGTGAGCTCTCAACATAAACGTTTTGAATAAGGTTGTCAGCTCAATAGAAATAACAGAAACATCTTAGCCAAGTTATAACACATTCCAGTAGATTCTGATTTGCTAAACAATTAAAACATTATTGTGACCATAGTAACATAACCGAGACTTACATGTATGCTACGATCGCTGTATAGCACTATCTGTTTATTACCCAAGTAATTTTAATATTAAATTTTCTAAACGACTAAACGTGAGTAAATCCGAGAGAGAGCGAGAGCGAAGTCTGTACACACATTATACACTGGCACGATTTTATGACGTCATAGAAGGCAGAATCATGCTAGATATTTGTTTGAATTGTTTGCACTGTTTGAATTAAGCCAAAACTTATGTGTCAAATATTAAATACAGCCTTACACTGTATTTATTTTGTAATCGGAACGGATTGTTCTATTTAAAAGGAAATTGCGAGGTCGAGGGATTAGTTCCTTACGACATATCATTGCAAATATACGAGAGGCTGTAAAGGCAAAGTAGCATCAGCTCTACTATATTATAATTACTCATGCGGAATTGGCAACAGGACTGCAATCACAAAAAGTGTTAGTTTGTTCCTGTTAATTTGATTACAACAATACGAGATACCCTGGGTCTCTGTTACGGATCATGTGTTGATGGAAATGACAAGACCAATTTACAGAACGTTGTGTCACTTAATTCAAAAGTCAATTACCGCCGTCACCAGCGTTATTTTAATAGCATCAACGTGTTATATTCATATTATCTTTTGGAAAAAAACATGAATAATATATGTGAAGATATGTGAAGTAATGACAGCAATAGCTTACAACAATTGTTCTTCCAGATCCCTTTCATCAAGTGTTGAAATGCTGATAAATAACACCTCAATGTTTGAAGAACAAGATTGATAATGGAATAGAAATCGGGAGTTTAAAATGAAAACATAAAGTAAATAATTGCATTGCAGCAATACATTTCACAAACGATAACCGTTCCATGAAGTCACCGTTCTTGTAACTTGATTATTGTGCATGTGCGCTTTAACTTCCAACTTGCATTTCTTGCATCGAGTGATTTTGCATAATGATTGGTATTGTTCTTCCTCCAGAATAACATAACAAGTGTGTTTGACGTGATTACAATAGAAAATATATTCTTGCATAGGAATAGCTTTTGTTATCCCATCAGAACGGGTTGTCTTGCCAACGTTAAAATCACACACTCTGTATTCAGAGTTCATCGTTGTTGAAGCAAACTATTAACTTGCTAACACCATTAATAAACCAGCACAACTATTAATATTAATAAACTAATATATCAGCATTAATTAGCATCTGTACAGCTGCGATCGAACGTGACTAATTTACTTGCACGTCTACGTGATATTAAGTAATTAGTGATGTGTGTGAAGCAACATAGCATGGTTAAACGGAACCAATATGTAATAGCGATTAACGGAGCTGTTGCACAATCCTAGTTCATATCTCACAGAAACAGCTGCAGTTTTGGTACCTTGTTGGAATGACTGCATGTAGGTGTCAAAATTTCAAAAACTCCAGTTTTGTTACATCTCTGAGAACCTTCTAATAAAATAAGCTCTAATTAAAAGCGGTCAACAGCGTCAAGCATTAGTTAAGTATTTTCCTGTACATTAATGCAATGAATCAAAACCGACAAAACACAGTCAATTTGCGTCTATCAGAGGGGTACTGAATGTAAGAATTAATTTAACCATCGATTGTTGGACCCCGATTTTTGTCGAGGCGAAATGGTCATGTGGTAAGCTGCTGGTACGGTCAGTGCTGGCGATAGTTGCCTTACTCTGAGGATGTGGATCGAATCCCTCAAGGGACTCATTCCCAACAAAGTACATTAATTTGTACTACTGAAGGAAGTGTTATCTCAAATGTAACAATGTCATAGACGGCTATTCTAAAGTTAAGGGAACCTGACTTTTGAAAAGCTGACACCCTCTGTTTATTTCATCTTGCACAATACTTGCACAACTGACCTGACACTGAATCACATTCTAAGTTTCAGAACGATCCCTTCTCAATGAAATGACGTGATGCAAAACAAACGTTCTGGGTGCAGCTGTATGGTCAAATACATCGATCACAATATAGTTAAATAATTGTGTTTCAGGTATACCTGTACATATACGGTAACTGCAATGACAACCTATTTCAAGTCCTGACTCATTACACATCATCTAAATCAACGGTGATACAGATGTGATACAATGTCACTTGTATCAGAAAGGCTTGTATTCTTGCAGGTAGAAAGCCTACAACACCATTGAGGATGTACATTGCAGATGAAAGGCGTCTGGAACTAGCTAAACCTTGTAGAAAAGTTTTAAATGTTAATGTTTGCAACCAAACTATATTCGTTGTTTGATGCTGTTGACAGTGCGCCATCAGTACAGATAGGTTAGTTTGGTAACATGCAGGACAACACTACCACGTGTACAAGCAAGCGCTAGTCTTAAAGCCCTGGGAGAACTATGGCCACACAGCGTGCCAACTAAATCTAAGCCTACCTTACTATGGGGGTCCTACCGAAATAAAATAATTTGACATTACCAGTGTTATTTGTACCATTCATTCCCCCTGTAACATTTTCAATGACGTTATACAGCACTGATGATGGTGTCGTGGCGTTGAGGGCACTGACGTTCACAACCGTCTTCTCGATCGGGATCTCCTTTTCTTTCGTTCGGTACTGAAAGGTGAATAGGAGTTAGTGATAAAACATTGAAATATCATTAATTTGTATAGCAATAGCATAAGAGTAACAGTTTCGTGTTTATGTAACAAAGGAACCATTACACTGAAATATCAGTGACCACATGGACACGTGTAGACACTTAGTTGCGGATATACATCTCTGGAGAAACGTCCTGGAAGTAATAATTTGACGTTTCTTCGTCATAAGGAATTTTTAAAAAATTTATTCCTATCGAAGGAAATGTACGGCGATATTAATGACGTTAATAGCATTCTTCATTCTAGTTACATTCAAAATAGCTGTATGTTTCTATGATGTTTTGATTATCAACTACAGATAACTTTGAACGTGTGTCACAATTATTTGTCCTTTGATATGGTATGGGATTTAAGATTGTGATTTCAAGTTAACAAAACTCACATAAATCTGTAATATAGATTGTTATTATTTAACCTTATAATTTAAAATAGGACACACAACTAACATCGCTCTGCAAGAAACGTGTAACATTTGTCAAATAGATCTTATTCAAACCATACACACGTGGACGCGACTGTGTGAGCGATTACGGAAATATAGTATAACGGGCAGAAATATATACCATGCATCAACCTCAGTCAAATTATGAAGCATCTTGCATGTGTGTAGTGTATGTCTGGTCTCATTAGGAGTAATTGCACATATATCCGGAAAAAGCATGTGTAATGATTGCTATATTGTGTGCACTTCACCGTATTCACTGCCTCAAGCGAGGACTAATTACACCTATCTCACGGAAGCATGTGCACGATTTCCGCACTCACAGCCATCTGAAGCAGTTGCAGATTCCCTCGAAACATCTGCGTATCAGGCTGTCATCTCAAGCATCTCTAGTCCTGGATGGACCATCTGTGTCTCTGGATCTACCAACTATTCGTCATATTCTATGTGTGGATACCACGGCTACACAGATATTCTACGTATGGCTACCACAGACTACATAGGTTCCATTTGGATGAGTATGAACACAACACGCGACAGTCAGCTAAGACTAAAAAGAGAAACGATTTTTAGGAGTCGGTGTCGGAATTAATACCGCAAAATACATTATTGAAATACGGTAAAAATAGGGTTAACCATCTTGTGACATATATCGTCAAATAGTTGGTACTTCCAGAGCTTGGTTTCTGATTAGTTACATGTACGTGACCATATGCTTAAATATCTCTCGATATTATAATGTCTCAAAAGTTTTCCCCACTGAAACTGTGGAATTGTAAGGTGGGATAATACATCATGTCGATACTAACAAGAGCCATCAGGAGAGATGTCCCCCCCCCCCCCCCCCCCCCGGCCCCACACAAGTTGAATAACTAGATTAGCGTTTGCGGGACACCGCAAAAGCTGAGCAGCTCCGAAACTTAGGTTCTCGCCTTTCCCTGTTCCGCCTTCTCGTCAGCATCAATAAAATGGGAATTCTTTTTAACAAAAGTTTGTTCATTATTCGAGTTATTACTAATCATCACTGGGGTCACTTTTCACAAGTTTGTTCTTAAAACCTATTTCTTCTTTCAAAAATTTGATCAAAGGATTAACGTGGCTTTAACCAATATCTCATGACCTTGACCTTTGACCTTCAAGGTCACACCATCAATGATCACTTTTCATCGCGTATAATAATCATGCAATGACTCAAAGTGTTCATAGTTAAAATATGACATATTAACAAAACCATGCTTAAGTTTCGACCTCACTGTGACCTTGACCTTTGACAAATTTTAGCAAAAACGTTTTCAAATCTTGGTCTTTCTCCATAGTTCATATATACCAAATAAGACCCTAACAGCACCAAAAAAGTTTGAAGTTATCATGTTTACAAGTATTGTTGTATTGATTTCAGAACTCATGACCTTGACCTTTGACCTTGAATGTGAACATGTCAAAATCATTCACCAGGTGTATAAGAACGAAATTAAGCTGAGGTGTTAATATCTTCATGGAAAAAAGTTACTTAGTGACCAGTCAGTCAGTCAGTCAGTTAGTCAGCATGACCATATCTCGTGACCTTGACCTTTAAAATTCAACACAATCAGTGATCACTTTTCATTGTGTATCACAATCATGTAATGATTCAAAGTGTTAATAGTTGACATAAGACATTTTCGCAAAAGCCTGCTTAGGTTGTGACCTTGCTATGACCTTGACCTTTGACGGATGTTAGCAAAAACCTTTTCAAATCTTGGCCTTTTCCGCATAGTTGATATATACCAAGTAAGAGCCTGATAGCACAAATATTTTTCAAGTTATCGTGTTTACAAGGATTGTTTTAGCAATTTCAGAACTTGTGACCTTGACCTTTGACCTTGAATATGAACATGTCAAACGAATTCCCCAGGGGCATAAGTAAGAAGTTATGTATATGAGGTGTTGATACCTCCTTGGAAAGAAGTTATTTAGTGATTTCAGAACTGGTGACCATGACCCTATCTCGTGACCTTGACCTTTAAAATTCAAGGTCACACAATCAGTGATCACTTTTCATTGTGTATCACAATCATGTAATGATTCAAAGTGTTAATAGTTGAAATAAGACATTTTCGCAAAAGCATGCTTAAGTTGTGACCTCGCTTTGACCTTGACCTTTGACGGATGTTAGCGAAAACCTTTTCAAATCTTGGCCTTTCTCCATAGTTGATATACACCAAAGAAGAGCCTGATAGCACAAATATTTTTCAAGTTATCGTGTTTACAAGGATTTTTTTAGCGATTTCAGAACTCGTGACCTTGACCTTTGACCTTGAATATGAACATGTCAAAAAAATTCCCCAGGGGTATAAGTAAGAAGTTATGTATATGAGTTCTCAAAACCTAATAAGGAAAAAAGTTATAGCCAATACAAAACGCGGCGGCGGCGGCGGCGGCGGCGATGGAAACAGCACAAAAACTGATAGCAGCTCCGACTTAGTCGGAGCTGCTAATAAGTTTAAGCAGACTGAGTATTTAATTAGAAGGTGTATTTGCTCATTAAAAAAACAGATGTCTCCTCCTTTCCCCAACTCACTTCAACTTACTACCTTTGTAAAAGACAAAAGTACGAAATGTTGCCATGGAAACAGAAACAAATAAAGTTTAAAATGTTCAAACTCCCTAAAGGCACATCTACATGATATGAGGAGGTAGTAAATTTGATGAGCATTGGTCAAACAGTTTTTAAAATTTAAAACAAGAATATTTTTTTTTAAAAAGATCAAACCCCAAAACAGCACATCTACATGCTATGGGGATGCACTATACCAAATCTGGTGAGGAATGGTAAAATAGTTTTAAAGATCTGCTCCGGAAATAAACCATACCGTTCAAATAGACAAGTCCAAGTTGTTTCAATGGAAATAAACAAAATTACAAAATTATAAATTCGAAACCTCTAAAAGGCACATCTACATGATATGGGGAGGCAGTGTACCAAGCTTGGTGACTCAGAGGTATGGTCAAATAGTTTTAGAGATCTGTTTCGGAAACAAACCCTACCCTTCAAATAGACAGAGTCAAAAATGTTACCATGAAAACAAAAAAATCAAAGGGCACATCTATATGATATGGGGAGGCTGCATATCAAATTTGGTGAGGATTGGCTTAGAGATTTGCTCCGGTTAACTAACCCTACCCTCCGAATAGACAACGTCCAAATTGTTACCATGGAAAAAATATGTTTTAAAAAAAGCTTTAAACCCCACAAGCACATCTACATGATTTGGAGAGGCTGTTTACTAAATTTGGTGAAGATTGGCCAAGTCGTTTGCGAGTACTGCACCGGAAACGATGTCATCACGGACAGATGGACGGGCGGACGGACGGACGGACGGACGGACACACAGACGGAGCCAACGACTATATCTCACCTCATTATATGCCGGGGGTATAGCAAGTAGAGGTTTTCATATATCGCTGTGCGTGGAATAAATCAACAGCATTTCAAATCTAATTTGCATCATGATATCAGTTAATGGATTACAAATGACCGACAGGACAGTTACACTTCTGTCATAGTACAATAACGTGGACTAAGCTTAACGTTTATTATATCTGATAATCGCAAATATATTGATCAATTCAATTGATAAATACGTGCAGTTCAGAGAAACAAAAGGTTACAGTGAACACGACAGGTTACATACTAGTATGAGGGCACGAGTTCATCCTTCAGCTCGATATTCAGATGGTTTCATCTAGTAAGCCTATTTAAACTATTGAGAAGATAAATCATACCTTCGGGGTGGGATTGAATCGTTTATCCTGCTCATGTTAACAAACTAGAACCATTTACAATTGATAGAATTGATTGATCGTTATAACTCTGTCAGTCTAACTTCATATGAGATTTCAGCTTTTATACGTACATAAGAGGTTTATCTTCACTCGTTACTGTGGTATTACATCCCATCACGGAAGTCCGTTAACGAATTTTTTTTTTCTTATGAAGAGATACGTCCATTACGATATAACGATAATCAACTTTAAACCGATAGAGTTATCCAACTCTGTATCCATCAACTTACATTGCTACATTGTTTCAGTGATTTATAAATATAAGTTATAAAGGACAGATGCAGCGAGGTTGGTGTTTCAATATGGTGTACTGCGAGTACTATAACATATGTTCTGCGTGTTATGAAAATAGCTATCCTTGACGTCGCATTTTGTATCATCTTATACACAACTAAATTTACATGTATGCTGCAAAAATAATCCACAACTAAAATCAAAAGGAAAGCAAGTATCCATCGAGTTGCATTGATACCAACATCATTTATTAAAGAAATAGAAGACGAGTTGACGTGCTTTATCGTAGAAAAAAACCATAGCAGGGAGCATAAAGCACGAAGGGCGCAGCCCGAGTGTTTTATGCTCCATGCTATGGTTTATTTTACGATAAAGCATACCAACAAGTCTTCTATTTCTTAAATGAGATATTGTTGTATATTTCTCACGAGGGTAATACGGTTTCATGTACCATCTTTGTACCAGTGTCTCCAGAGCCGTCAAGCGAGGGCTGACACTGGATGATGGTACTGCTGAACTGTTAAAAGTCGTATAACGTATTACTACAAGCTTTTAAATGCCTTAAAACGTTTTAATAATAGCTTAGTTTAATTGGGTATGCATGCAATGCAAAATAAGATTTGTTTCCAAACCGAGCAGCAAAAAAAGACGAAAATAAGTTTGTAATTAATATACCCGAAAATAGCTGATAGAACTCCGTACACCGCGTGATCATTAAGCGACGCAAAAGCTGTTACTATGGCATCGGGGTACATGTGTATACTATGAGACTCGCGGGGTTCATAAGGACTAATGTATCTACCGTTAGCCAATGAAAAATGAGTATTTTAATTCTAAGGAATGCTAATAAGGGATGTAGTCACGTTTAAAAACAAGTAACGGGTCAATGATTAACAAAGCAATGCAGACCACACACTAGTCTGCCATTTAACTTACCATTGGGTTAAATATACATAATAATCGTAACGTATTCCATAAGACAGATTTGTCCTCGTATTCGATTATGCAATATCTTCACCAACGATAGCTCGATCCATATGCAATTGTTAAACTGAAAACTAAACCGGTTCTTCTTAAATTGACAATCATTTCAAAGTAATTAAAAGCAAGTTGTAAACATCAACTGTCAATAAAAGCCATATCTTTGTCAACCTCATAGATGCAAGGACTCGAAATGTAAAGGTTAGTTTTAGTTAGTACATTTACCTATAATCTTTTAGCAATCTATTCAGCCTCTCTCTTAATACATTAACTTAAATGTTTTATCAATACTTTTTTTCCAAATGAACACTTGAAGATACGGTCCCTCTCGTGTTTCGTATCCTAGACATTAACACACGAGCAAACAATGTACACGCATGTCCCAGCACACACTGTATACATATTGCTATTGCAAGTATTCCTTCTGAATATGTTACTCACTTCCGGAGTTCCTGTGTTAATCAATAATTAACTGAGTATCAACAGCATAAACAAGTTTTCTGGAAACATTTTCTATAAACATTTCTTGTGAAACACGAGAGATAGACACGAGACACTGTACATGATAGGACACGAAGTAATGGATGCACTCAACGTACAGTTATTATGCACGCACACGTGAACAAGTCAGCGAAAAATGACATTTCTGCGTGTGCAAATGTCACCCCTTACGGGATTGTGAGAGGACTTTTTCATGTGAATTTCATGAATGTCAAGTGCAAATGTACATGTGTTTGCAGGAATATCCATAGTTTCCAACGTGGAACTGCCAAGGAATAATTACACACTGTTATGCGTCGAATACCAGCGTTCATGGTAATGTGTATAGTCGCATTATTAAATGTGTAAAAATGTCATTCTACAAAACGTTGCATGGTGTTGGTTATCGAGGATTTCCAATGAATGCAGCATGATAACTATGTGTCGGTTCATGCTGCTATTACATTTGATTATTACCCGATGAAGTGTGTGATATGACTTTAACTAAACGAGTGTGAATATTTGAATTTCCCGAGCGAGATCGAGGGTTATACCAAAATGTGCACGAGTTTCGTGAAAATCATTTGACACATTTCCGAGTGTAATAATGTCTTTATTACCCATTCTATTCCATTTGAATCGCATAAAATTAGCCAGGATATGGCTCACTTCTCTTGCGCCGGCAAGCTATAGTGACGTCACGAACAATAGTTATATGACGTCACAGACAACGATAAACGGGAAGTCGCGCTGAAACAATGGTTGCTAGGCAAACGTGATGTGTGCACACGTGCTCATATCAATTATATTAACTCGGTTATGTTAAACCATACGGGTAATAAATTATGTAATCAAGTTTTCAGATTGGTATAACCCTAGAAGTTGAAATGGATATTGATGTAATAATTGTCTTAATGGAAGTGTACAACGCCATTAATATTCCTCATGTGTATGTCAACCACATAAAATGCTGAGTTATGCTTAATTACAATTGCATATGTGAAAATATGAAATCTTTCGTGACCTGAGGTAAAACTTCATGTATGCTTCATATATATGCATGCTTGTTAATACAATTAGACGTTTTGGTGAGTCTATATAAGCTCTCCTCTTGTTAAGATGGTGGTAAGTGCAAGGAATTTATATTGAGTTGTGAATGTCTCAGTACTAAAAACGTTTGGGAAATATACTGCCTGCATATGTGACATGCCATTCTAACCTAGATGTAGGTAGTGAGAAAGGCAACATACCGCATTGTAGCAGGCGGTGACCAGGTTATCTGGGAACAGGTTCCTGAAAGATAAGAAGGAAATGTCAGTACATTTGAAACACATGTCAATACAAGGACTAGCATGTTCCTGATCCTCTAGGCATCCATCACACATTCTTACAGAGCAGACTTGTAGACAATGCCTGTTATATGATATCCCCAGAAGTACTAAACTAGTCTGTTTCCACGGTAAGAGATTATCTCCTTCTGTATGTTAAATATAGCCCCATGATGTTGATATTGAAGAAAAATACACAATTAGTGGTCATGCAATGATCGAGGGAAAATATATCATACTTTAATTGATGAACTTTAATTATCTATACACATATTAGATTACATTTATACATTGCAGGTAATTGAAGATTTGCTTATTTGTTACTTTACCTATTCAGAAGACATGTTTATCTGTCATCGCTATTTGTCATCGATACGGATTTGTAAACATCGTTTGTATTTATCAAGAATATGAATATCACATCATATTGTGAATTAAAACATTTCAATGTTAATATTTCAATAGCTTAAGGTTATTGACGATAATGGTACATGTAAAGTATATGTTTTAAAATATAACAAATACTAAAGATTTAATATGAAGAACAGTTTTAGTGTATACTATTACTTAGCATTTATCATATAACGACTTTCCAATAAAGTCATATATCACTATATGGTAACGAATTATAAAAAAAAACACATTATGTTCGTATGTTCGTATTCATACTGTGCTACTGTAATGACAGAGTGACATTAATTGAGAAATACTTCATTTGTGTTGTGAAACTACATCGTTGAACAGAAATTTGATTTGAAAAGCTATTGTCTCCACTACATACAATAGGTATGAGGCACTGGGTAATGTCACTTATTTTCAAATACTCGGGCACCAACAAGTGGAACAGTAAAACGAACAGATTACAAAGTAAATACAAAATACAAAATTATTTTCGACGAAATCATCCAAAATGCCATTAAGCCCCTAGTGATGTAGAAGTACGTTATTGATACAACGAACTTCAGATTCGTTTTATTCCATTTCGGGAATTCAAAAGAATAAACTAAAGTGTCCATCGTTTAAACCCTGATTTGAAGTATTTTAGCCAGCAACGCCAATGCTTAATTACATCCACAATCCGTTCAATATCAATCAAAGAAATGAAGGCATCATATCAGACTGACGATGCCAATGTATCTGTCTACATTATAAGCCCTATTTCAGAATCGACAAGGGGAGAACTCATCCCCCTGTGTACTCAGAGCGAGCCAGCATTTGAAGCACTCAGCCGGTTTCTCTAAGCTGACAAGTTGAGTTTACTTGGTCCAAACATTTCACGCTGAACAATGCGCATGACTACAATCTAAGTCTCAGGCAAGTGGACAAGTAGCTTTAACTTTTTCAGTTTAAGTACTGTTGACAACGGAGACTGAAAATAAAACTCCTCAGATGCCAAGTTTTGCCGATTCGGCGGAGAAAACCTAATTATGGCGAGTGGCTACAAACCCGATCTTAATTCCAAATCAATTACGCAGTGCGGGTAAGTAGGCTTGTGAGGGGAGACTGTGATCCCGACCCAAGAAAATAATCTTCTTACAGCAGCGTGGCGTGAACACAACGGATTTCGTCCCCTCCCTGCATAATCTGGGAGAAGCATGCACACTGCCTTGTCTCTGTCTCTCGTTATGAGTGATTTATCGTCTACAGGCTGGACGATACTCTGTCTACTTGTGCCATGCTGGCACCACACTGCTGCTGAGTTTATATGTTTGTTTTTGTGAATCTTTTTTAAATGTCTTTTCTGAGTTATCTGGTAAATCTGCTCATAATTTTGGACATGTGTGCTTTGTATGGATCTCTTGTTATGAGTGATTTATTGTCTTGAAGATACTCTGTCCTTTCGATTCATACTCGCATCAAAATGGTACTGATTGTAAGCCTGTTTCTTTGGATTAAGAATGTTTATTCTTAAGTTTCAAGATATACATGTTTTTACATCGCCTTATAGAATCATGTACTCTCTCTTCTCTCGGTCTCCCGTTATGATTACTCCATTGTCTATTGTACGGACGATACTGTGTATATTCGATCCATGCTGGCATTAGCATGGCGCGGTTTGTGGTTGGTTATTTCATGTTTATACCGTGGATTCCTAAGTTTTTAGAGGTGGATTAATAATCTGGGAAAAACATACATACTGCACTCGTCTCTATCGTGCGATTTATCGTCCACTGGGTTTCTACTCTAATCATACTGGCTGCACATTGATCCTGAAGTTGTGTGATTTTTATATTTGAAGTCTATTTTCAAGTTTCCAGATAAGTCAATACGTAATCTTGGAGAAACAGTGCCCTTGTATTGTCTCTTGTTCAGCGTGATATATTGTCTGTCGTGTCAAAGAAACTCTTCCTATTCGAGCCACACTAGCATCGTTATGTTGCTGTTTATGCATAACTTCCTCATATCCACATATGTGGAGGACACTCAGTCCTGCTGACACCAACAAGATGTGCTCTGTCCACATACGTGGAGGACAATTCGTCTTGCTGACACCACCACTGTGTGTTTTGACCACATATGTAGAGGACACTCAGTCTTGCTGGCACTACCATCGTGTGTTTGTCCACATATGTGGTGAACACTCAGTCTTGCTGACACCACCACTGTGTGTTTTGACCACATATGTGGAGGACACTCAGTCTTGCTGGCACTACCATCGTGTGTTTGTCCACATATGTGGTGAACACTCAGTCTTGCTGACACCACCACTGTGTGTTTTGACCACATATGTGGAGGACACTCAGTCTTGCTGGCACTACCATCGTGTGTTTGTCCACATATGTGGTGAACACTCAGTCTTGCTGACACCACCACTGTGTCTTTTGTCCACATATGAGGAGGACACTCAGTCTTGCTGACACCACCACTGTGTCTTTTGTCCACATATGTTGAGGACACTCAGTCTTGCTAACACCATCACCTTGTGTTTGTCCACATATGTGGAGAGCACTCAATCTTGCTGACACCACCACTGTGTGTTTTGACCACATATGTAGAGGACACTCAGTCTTGCTGGCACCACCACTGTGTCTTTTGTCCACATATGTGGAGGACACTCAGTCTTGCTGACACCACCACTGTGTGTTCTGTCCACACATGTGGAGGACACTCAGTCTTGCCAACACCAACACCGCGTGTTCTGTCCACAAATGTGGAGGACACTCAGTCTTGCTGACATCATCACTGTGTCTTTTGTCCACATATGTGGAGAACACTCAGTCTTGCTGACACCACCACTGTGTCTTTTGTCCACATATCCGGAGGACACTCAGTCTTGCTGACACCACCACTGTGAGTTTGTCCACATATATGCCAGGAAGGCCCCACCATTGTCTTCGCAACGGAATGATGCTTTGATCAGTTGTATCTATTCAGCTTTAATTATTTTATGTACATTACAATTCTTTGATGAGTCATTTTATAACCTACAGTGTACATGTATACAAAAGTTTACATCACAATCATGTGCTATAGACCAATCAAAGCTAAGGAATATAGTCACTGTAAAAACTAAAGATGAATCAATACAAGTAAAAGCATAGTTAGATTGTTAATTTTCAGAATAAAAAGTATTCTTCATTTAAAATTTAGAATAGTTCGTTTGTGAAACATTTCCTGTAACACCTTTAATTCTATCGAATTTCAATAGCTCAGATCATCGTGTTCTCATTTAGTATTCCACGTTTACAATAAAAAATAATATTTTATTGTAACCGACATATAAATACTTGACAAGCTGTATTTCGTATTCAAACTTCTTCGCGTGAAAGACAAGCTCATTCATTACTAAATTAAGACTAGTTTTATCTTCGTACGCATCTAATGACAGTAACATGTGAAGGAAAGATTCATTCCCAAGGACATGTTACCAAAGAGCAGGTGTCATATTTCAGTATCTTAATTATAAACCACAAGCACATTCCCCTAAGATACATGTTCGTCTTAAATAGTAGTAAGGGTTTGACACTACTTTGTTGAAAATACAAAAGGGTAAAAAAACTGTATAAATGACTGAGTTAGATACATATCAGCTTCTTATATTGGCAATAGTCTCTCAATAACGAGGTTTGTCTGATAAACGTTTCTGCAATCACGAGTGAATATGGTATGTAAAAGATTTATATTTTCAGAATGGTTTGAATTGACTAGTGATTGGTGGGAAGATATGCGTTGGAACCTACAAATAATAGCAGGTGTTTTAAGTTCGAAAAATACATATATTAACCGTGGGAATTTATACCATCGGATTTTCTTGACTCTCCCCAGTCAGTTTCAAACTAATATAAATAATGATGTTTACTATTTACTTACAAATGATAAAACTATGCATGTGAAAAAACTTATTTAATTAGGTGGTTTATTTTCCAGCAGCAACATGTGTGTCTTTAATATGTCATGTAATGGATTTTAACAATTAACTAAACGTTATGGCCACACACAATTTTAACCTACATTCATTCCGAGTCAACAATATGTCTGCATGCGTTATCTCTTCATTCTCTTATCGCAAGAAAGTCAATTTCCCAAATGAAACATAAAATCCGTAGAAAACACTTGCCCTAGGTCGGCAATCTAAATTTGGACTTGTATCATATCATAGCATGACTGCAAAAACAAGTATGTCGTGGCACAATAAAAAGTTATAATGGTTAACTTCATGCGTGTGAAATGTCTGGCGATCTATCAGCGAAGGTTCTGCTGAAATAAATGGTTTACATCAAACCAGAATAGTTATGTTATCATTTATCAGAAGGTGAACTCTGAAAACGAAAACAATGTCGTGGAAATATAGGGTGTGCCAACACTTGTACGGGAGTTATCATAAGTTTAATGATTTTATTTGTTTTAAATCAGTGTATATTTGTTCGTACTGCATGTTGGTCATTTTCAGCGTTATTAAAGGGGCAGTATTACGTTTTTTCGCAGAAATTAGTCGATTAAATGTACTTGAACAATAATGTCACCAATAGTAAAACACCCTTCTCTCTTTGGAAAATTTAAGTGAGAAAAGTAGTGTACATGGTTCCGCAAAGCCATGGGAATAGTTTTTATCATTCGAAATAATAAAATGTGTTCACAATAAAATGGCCGCCATGCAAATTTTGCTTTATACGAAACATTGTTATTGCCACTATGGGTAATTGGTTTGTGTAATAAGATGTTTTTCCCTCAAAAGTAAATATAAATGACATAAACTATCATTATAAACGGGAAATTTGAAAAAATAAAATTTGCAAAAAACGTGCTACTGCCCCTTTAAAATATGTTTATGATTTTTACACGATTGCATGTTTTATGCCGCAATGGCCGGAAACTTGTAATATTAACATTGCTGACATCTGTATACCGTGTTCGAAGCACGTTATATGATGGAATAATTACATGAAATTGGATGAATATTACTCATGAAAAAAATATCACTAAGGAAATAAGAGCCAACGTTTATATGAGAATCGACTGGATGAACCTATCAACATAACGGATACCATCAACACACCCTTGTACCAATAGCTATAACAACTAAATGCATTTAAATCTTTGAAGGGCATTTAGAAGTGGGATACAAAAGAACAGGAAGATGTTCTTGAACACATTAAGTAGTAGTAGTTATCAAGAAAATCTTCCTATTCTTAAATTTATTTATAACGTAATCACTCTCAAACAACCAGATTATGTTCAAACATAGTTTCTAAGGGATATAAATTGACAAAGACGTGGATGACTCACCAGCAGTGGCGACACATGAGTTCATGCAAAAGGTAAGTAGGCACTGTCCTTAGGGGAACCGGTGTTCTCCAAATACCCATACAGAGTGTCAGTTTGCTTGTGAAAACTCATAAAGATGTCCAGAAATGGAATAAAATCAAAATCAACGAAATGTCAGTTCCAACTAGTTCTTCGAGCGTTAATATTGTATTCACCTGAAACTCTACACGAATAATCAAAATTTAAACTTTAGACCTGAAATATTATGTTCTCTAATCACAAACGATGATTATGCTTGAAATATACTTGGGGCATACTAGAGACATTTGATATACGATATCCAGGTGGTATATGGCAAGTTTGTAATGCCATACTATCAAAATTTCACTGTCAATTACATATTGGACTTTTCCAAGATATATATGATTACATCTACGTCATAAAACTGTCAACTAAAAACTGTCAACTGATTTCTTGGCATATTGATAAATATTTTATAATTGTGATGAAATTGTGCCATAGCTCAGTTCATTAACATTAAAAGGATATTCGATCAGAATGACGACAAAAAGGATAATAATGTTTTTTTTAAATATATTGTCATCCAAGTTTTTCGTTGAAGCCATTTAGTGATACTGAAAACATGTCATAATTAAACGTTTTAATGTGAGTAAAGCCAATCTCTCAAGTGAACAGATGTAATCTCAAGTAACTAACTTTTATCTACGTAAAATAAGTAGGGACGTTTAAACCTCCACTGTAAAATTCAATATGTTCTGCGATGCGAGACGTGGTTTTCGCTAATTGAAAAGAAAAGTCATCAGAAGATGGCATATCCCACCGAATAGTGTAAGGTTGGATGTTTTTAAATTATATTAATATTGAATGAACCATATTATGTGTCAGGAGGTGTCTACATGTGCGTGGTCAGGAGTGCTGCTATTACATTGATGTAAAATTGTTTGAGAAAAACAGAAACACCATCAATTCAAGTCAGGATGCTCCGGAATAGAATATGACTACAGACATACAGACATATCCCATATTCAATCAGAAATTATATCTTTGTCATCATTAATACTAATAAAATAAGTGCTGCTCCATAAATTTGTGAACATGAAAAAAGCAACACTTTCGTAGGTGGCTAATACACAGCAACAGTCTGTACTTCTCGATAACATACCACCATGTATAACGTTTGACATGTAGACTGCAACAACTTACTTAATATCCCTTTAAGTTCACAATGAAAATGTCAAAAGAACACAATATATTTTAATGTATAAAATAAGTGAAATTTGTTTGACGTCATTATTACAACGTTGCTAAGTGACAATACAACACTGATATGGCAAGTCGTTAAAGTCGCATCTTGTGGGACAGATATGTATCCACATTGTTACCCAATACAAAATTGAAACAATATATACAATATTTTGTAAATCATAGCATATTTCACTCATATTCTACTCCTCGTTTGTGAAGGCGTGTGGCCGATATTTGCATGGCAGCTGTGGATCAATTACCAACTTGATTTTCAATGAAGTGTACACATATCACAACCTGTGGCCACTATGAATAGGGAATATTTACCTACATCAGTAGCCCATATTGTAAATAACGTAAGATTCGCTGTTCTATTGACGCACTACTTGGATTCGTTTTACCATGGTATCCTGCTGACAAATGTCTTGCCATTAGGCTGTTGAGTGTTGGTCGATATTACATTTATGCATATCAACATTATTAGATACTAAACATACACAAAATAATGTCGCTAAAAAACTAGCATTGATCTGTTGAGACTTTAAAAAACACAAAATGGAAAAGTTAAATGTTTTAGGGCTGAAAGAAGAAACGTACTGTAGACAGAATTAGACTGCTCAATATCTGTCCTATTCTTAGGTAAAGGGCACTAACATTAACATTAACACGCAAATTATTGCGCATACCAAACCTAAAAACGAATATAATTATTTTCAAACTAGAGCATAACGGAGATGAACTTTTCTTTTAAAATGCACGGCGAAGAATGACGACAACACGAAGAGTGTGGTGTTCTGGTAACAGCTTCAAACTTCCAGAAATCGTAAAAACCATTCAATCCAATTCAAAATAAACACAGAGATAGCAATATGATAATCACTCTCTTCCCACAGCGGTTACTCCCCTCAACTGTTCTATAGTAACCTTTGGTGCACACATGCGTTATTTCACTGTTTCGCAAACCTGGCTCTGAAAGTTTGCAACACTGGTAAAGTCATTATGTTTGTTCACTCCAACACTGAATTCTGTCTTGAGCATAAAACAATGTGTGCGCATCATACAGATGTGGCAGGTCTAGTAATTTCGGGACTTACGGAATGTTCATTTTGAAATAACGTCGCTGATTGCACACTTGACTTGACATTTCTAGTCGAAAAAGCGCCCGATATGTAACAAAGGCTATGATAGAACATATGAAGGGAATAACCTTTTTTTGTGAAGAGATTTATTATAAAATGATATGGTTTCCTTGAGAAATATTACTTCTATCATAATGGAGAGTATCCATTTGTTTTCTTGCACATTTGCCACGTCTGTCATCGCAACGGGACAACCTCATCTTCATTTAATTGACATGTACTAATTAAGCAGAGACATAATACTAAATACATTATCTACATCTGCGAGATAACGCCTGCATGTACATCTTACAAGATTTTTAAAACCAGTATTGTTATTGAACGAAATATTAAGCATGGGGTATCAAACATTGAACATCATATAAACTCACATTTTTTAACCCATGGAATGTTTACGTAACACCATTTAGCGGGCATTTAGTCTGCAGGTAAACTTGTGTGAAAGGCATATCATCATATAATCTAAATATACTCAATTGCAAGGCCATGCTTATGAGGTTTTGCCCTTCTGGAAAAACATCGAAAACCCAGAATCACTTCAGTTTCTATTTCTAAGAAATCCAAGAATATGGAAAATGCCTTTACGTTGGAAAAATGGAGTAAGGCTATCAGAAAAAAAATATTATGACAGTTTTCATCAACTCTATCAAAACGAAACATCAGATTGCGAACTATCAATTTCCTAAGGGCACTGCAGTAAAGACTCTTGTGTAATGACGCTTTCACCCACAGATCATAGATTGTGCAGAGTCGACCCTTTCCCACGAAGCAATGTTTGGCGAGAATCGATGAGAACTCGCGAGACTTGCAACTCGCTTCCAGTACTGACTTGCCGAGAAGACTGGCCCATGGGGTTTGATCATCGCTATGATCGACTCGGTAATTTAGCGGCCGAGCGGAAAGAGAGGTTTTAGTGAATTAAACAAGGGAAGAAGATAATGGTAACAACATGAAGTGAAAAGGGAATGGACTGGTCGCGTCCGTCTGTCGATAGACTCAAGTGTGAGAGCTCCAAAGAGTCGTCAGTTAAGGCCCTTAATTGTTACTGCGCATGAAGAGTGTCCACACTGAAGGCGCTGTTAGGCATATTCCTCAGGGATCGTCAATGGAAATTAGAACGTTCAATCACTGACAGTCAATTTCCCATGCCATACTGTTGCAACTGAACATTCTTTTAAGATTTACATCAACTGTTGATGCTGATGGAAAGCTCAGATAACTGTTATTTCCAGAATACATCCCATGTTTCACAGTAACAGATTATTCTAAAACAGATCGAGCATAACACCACTGATTTGCAGCAACATAACAACTGCATTTAAATACGTGATTTTAAATTCCATGAATGATTGCTTTCCACCTCATCTAAATAAGTTACACTATCTGTTGAAACTATAATTACAAAAAAAACTATTGGTTATGAATAATTTATAAATAAAATCGCCAAGTGATGTTGGTTAGGCATGGCAGTTGTCACGGTATTGATATTAGTTTTAAAACTGTTATTCGTCGCGACGAGTTGGTAAATAACTAAAGAGTATGGGAGCTGAAATTGTGAAAATATATTTATAAGAAGATGATGGTGAAAGGTAGTGACAATTGGTAAATTGAACGAAATATGAAGTCATGTGTACCCAGTATAATGCAAAGGTCTCAGGCTTATATACATGACAAAATATATACAATATTATAAGATATAAGTATAATACATATCTTGCTTCTCGAGGTTGACATTCTCTCTCTATCTTAATTTATAAGCATGCATTAACAAGTACTTAAATTCTGCAATATCAACATATTATCCATTAATAGTATAGATCAAAATTGTAGCATTTTTAGATGTTATTGATATTCATTTGGCAAATCACCAACTTGTAATCGTTATATAAATGCAAAACCTTTCATTTCACTGCCACTCAGAATTATAGAACTCCAACTCTTTGGACATTGTCTTATTGGATAGAGCTGGTATTTCATATTCTGAAGCCAGTTTCAGAATGATGGTCCAATGATATAATTAGTAGACATAGGCAACCTATAGGATAAGTACTTGTAAGGACATTTTGATATCCATTTACCTGACTTACTGTTGTCATAAAACATACCGCCATTGATATTCTCCAAGATACCCACCCGGCACGTTATACCCGCGAGACATCGAGGATGTAAAAACGAACGAATGGAGCAAGACATCACTCGATAATATTAAGCTCATCATAGTCTCCATATGATTAATCTTTCTTTCCTTTTCTTTCCAGGATGCAGTCAGTAACACTATTGTGTCTCTCAGCGTGAACAAGTATCTACATTGTGATTCGTATTTGTTCGAATTTATACCCAACCGAACCACATGTAGATCACCTTTCATACGTATCGAAGAGGTGATCAGGCCATGTTGAACTTCTCCTGTTCAAATAAACTCTCAAAATCACAGATCTCTTTGTCAATGTGTGTAGATGAAATATATCATAAATTTCAATACAATAAATAGAGATTATTAACCAAGTGTGTTTCCGTATCATTAATATCATATTTTTGGAATAAAAATTGTATTATGCGAGCCTTTGGCGAGCATAATACATTATTTTTTATTCCAAATATATGATATTAATGATACGGAAACACACGAGGTTAATAATCTCTTTATCATATATGTCATTATTAAAATAAGCGTATTTTTGTAGTAAAATTGGAAAGAGAATTGACCTAGTTTTAGCGTAGTAATATCATAGACGGTACATCAAAGTGATGGTCACGACAACGGCTGTGAAGTGCCTAGAAATAGTTCTTAATTAAAAAATAAAATAAAACACGATGTGCGCGTTTATTAAAAAATCAACAATTGGTCGCTGATTTCTTATTCATGGAGATATTTTCAATCAATTCATATGCACCTATCTAATAATTAAAAAGCACTCATCACTTGGTCACGTCGCTAGAACAAGGGAAGTAACTCTAGTTTCAACGTTTTGGAAGCTGCGTTGCAGGGTTGATTCGGATTGCTGCATAACAGTATCTTTCACACTTAAACGGTAATTATTTGTGGGATGAGGTTGTTTCTTTCGTTTATGACAATAAGTACCTATAAATGTATCGAATACCGTATGCTCAGCCCTCAAGAACTGCCGAAACGCTAGTGCGATCGACGAGGCGTGTCGGTTTGACGCTGACACATCAAATTCATTTTGTACACAGGACACTGCAGCTACTTGCTGATTCTGTTGGCCAATAGCGCACTGAAGTTTTGAATGATTCTTAGATTAAATCTACAATTATCTTTACTTTGTTAAAACTAAAAATGCACAGTTTCATATCAGATGAATTTTTTTTTCGAATGTCCATTCTTTCAAGCGGAAATACACGGATAAACTCCCGGTTACGCTTTCCAATGATTCGTAAACAGTTTTAGGATTCGCATGAAAGATTGGAATTTTTCCGAAAGTAGTTCGTGTAATTGACCTTTGACCTGTTTTGCATATTTATCAGATTTGGATACCAAGTTTATCAGATTGCTTTATTGCATCGATAACACCCGCCATTATATGATAAAATGATTATACAAAATTATGAAAAATATTTTTTACACACGTTTTTCGATCATGCATAATGTCATTGCATAACCGGACAGCGAATAGAGAATTTAATAAAACATGTCTGTTTTCGCTGCAAAGTTCATCCAAAATGCAAAGTGTACATATGAAGTGAGAAAAAATGAGATCGTATCCCTGAATGCACCATCTGTTGTAATTTATTTCACCTTGGTGACCACAGTCAGATGAATACCCTAGCCAGCGATTATAGCTATTAGAATAAGCTGTTAGGTATTATTATACTACTACCACCCTACCTCCTGTAGATTACGAGGATAGTTATACACTTCATGTTCATTAATTACGGTAATCATGACTTAAATATTAATTAAAGACGCAGTTATATTGCCTTAATGGTTTACGGGGTAATTCCTGTCACAAATACGAGTCTCATACTGTTAGCGTGAGTGTGGCCTATAGTGCGCCCATGGTTAATGTATACTGGTCTGATTGAGTGCATTAAGACTGGAAAACGTCTAGTTCCTATTATCGTATCATAAATTACTTAATGTAAAGCAAATATTGATTCGCCTGCTGTGACCCTTGTGTAAGTATGTATATATGTGCTTTGAGGTCTTAAACTGGTTCCTAATGGGTTATGCTACCTCTCAAAGAATGTGCTTCTGGCCAAACATGACTTTCCGTCACAGCCATGTTAATGTTAAACTTCGCTGAATAGTGTTTCTACGATGCCCCAGGGCAAAATATCCCCTTTTCATGGTGACATGACGTCATGAGAGATATTATGACGTCACACTTTGTCTCTAACGTTGCGTTCTAAATGGACCGTGAAAGTTGTTTAAGCGTATATGTCTTAATTGTATGACCTGTATTGTATTGTATGGCTTTCTTATGAAATATTTAAATGCGCCTACGAAAATTTGGGTAAGGTTTCGGAATGGAGATAAACTGATATCCAAAAGAAAGTATACCAAATACGTTTTGGTTTAAAAACATTAACAGAGAGAGAGAGAGAGAGAGAGAGAGAGAGAGAGAGAGAGAGAGAGAGAGAGAGAGAGAGAGAGAGAGAGAGAGAGAGAGAGAGAGAGAGAGAGAGAGAGGAATGAACCAGGAAGGAGCTTCACATGTCCACATAGCAAGAACGTTCGGCTGCACCCGTGTGTGCATCACCAGACTGTTTCGACGGTTACGGCAGACAGGCCAGACTGCAGACAGACCGCGAAGTGGGAGACCACGAGTGACCACGCCGATGCGGACTGCTACATCCGGGGAATCCACCTAAGAAACCGCTCCATCTCTGCAATAGCAACGGCAGCAACGGCACTCGGACATCGCATCAGTTGACAGACTGTGTCATGCGTTTACGGGAACATGGTATCCGGGCACGGCATCCATACCGGGGAGTTGCGATTACCTAGCAACATCGGCGTAACAGGTTCAGCTAGGCAAGGCGAGTTTGACGTTGGCAAGTACGAAACTGGTCACGTGTCCTTTTTTCTGGTGAGAGCAGATTCTGTTTGTTCACAGTTCATGGGCGTAAACGTGTTTACAGACGTGATTGTCGACGATTAGCTCCAAACTGTCTTCAGGGAGTCCCAGCGTATGCAGGAGGCGGTGTGATGGTGTGGGGAGGAATTTGTGGTGAACTGAAAACGAGGCTAGTCATCATCCATGGCAACCTGAATGCGCAAAGATACAAGGGATGAGATTCTGCAGCCAGTTCTCCTCCCATTCATCAAACATCAGCCCCATGGCATTGTCTTACAGCATGACAATGCAAGACCTCACACAGCCAGACGCACACATAATGTTCTCAACAACATGAAAGCGCATGTTTTAACTGGCCTCCTGGTTCCTCAGACATGAGCCCGATCGAACATCAGGGGACCATCTTGACAGACAGATTAGGAGCAGACACGTACCTCCAGCAACCTGACAAGAACTTGAACGGTGTCTGATTCGTACATGGAATCAGATTCCATGTGACGTGACGTCATTAGATGCCTCACGTCATCCATACGCAGACGCATTATTGCGTGTATCGATGCTCGAGGAGGACACGTTCGATATTAAAGCAAGATCCAATGACTATACAGTGTGTAAATTTTGTTGTAAATAACCTTCTGTGTACGGATGCATTTTGAAATCCCATTTTTCAACCCCCAATGTGTCTCTGTCGATATTGCATTCTATTGTTTGTTATCGATGCAATGTGTTTATATTTGATGTATGCTTAATCAAAAGCTCTTATTAAATATTCCAATCATTTTGTCTAACTTGCCTTTGTTGTTTTTTAATTACTTGACAAAGTGATGGTATACTTTCTTTTGGACGGTAGTTTATCAGATGTTCGGATGTATCTTAATTTCTACTGCACAGAACTGAAAAAAAGACGTTAGGGTAGAAGATCTGAAGGAAATAAACGCTGAGAGGAGAGAATGTTTTCACTGTAGAGAACTATTCAACAAGCATTAAAATATAGGTGACAGTCATTGTTTGGAATTCAATGCAGTAACGACTACGGTACGGTAGTTCCAGTCGGTTTTTGTTGACAGTGAGGTAAGCATGTCCATGGGTGTATACTAATCTTAAGGAAAGCGCAGAAAGTAAATAGAGACCAATGAAGCATAATCAATAAGACAAAATGAAAATGACTTCATAGTCTTAGAGTCGAACAAAATATTGATTCAAAGACTGGAAGACAGACGAGCTAACCACAAGCATGTATATTTCCAAAGGAGTCCTTCTCGACGTCTTGCCTGCCACTTCAGATCGGGCGGGTTATCAATGGCTGAATAATACATGCAAGAGCTCCTTGAAACAATGGCTATTTCTGCCAATCTTCCCTTACAAGCTGTCAAGTCACTCATTCATAAAACACAACTATTACAGCAGCAGTATCAATGTCCAGGACAATTAAGCACATCACGTCGTGTTTGCACACTGCACTGCCTAGGAGATTTGCCTCTCTATTGCGTCATATCCGGTGTTCAATTTCCGGTCCCTGCTACTGCTATTCATCCGAAGACGGTCGTCACTGAGATCTGTGGTAAAGCTTTGAAGTGGGAATGTAAACAGCGAGAGGATCGTGCCGGCTGAATAGAAGCTTTGGTAAAGGCAAGATCTATGGAGCTTTCCCGGCTTGACTTTATGCAGTGTCAAATCCTGTTAAGGCAAATAAAGAGCTGTTTTCAAACTTAAAATATGCACCGACTCTTTAAACTGTCATGCTTTCTGACGAATCTGTTCACACATACAGATGTGGTATCACTGTGGTCGGATGGTTGCTTTGTTCACTTGAACATTAAAGGCGTCAAATCTTTCAACTCTAACCAGTTTGACGGATTGTTTTCACACATCCATTGCCTCCAACACCTCTTTCATACGTCATGCCGTATTCGAAAACTAAATCCATCAAAATACATTACGTGTGAAACCAAGATCATAGGACATGACAGATATAAATAGTTGCCAAGTTCACATCTCGTACAACAAAGTGAACGACTGCTGACAACTCAACTACAGTGAACGACTGAAAAACTTATTTATTTTTCTCCACATGTTTATAATCATATCATGCATTTAGAACAAACACAAAAAGGTCATATGTCCAGGTGCATGTTGGTTTAAAATTTATAGATAAATAAACACAAAACACCGAATTTTTCTCCAACCGGTTTCAATTCATCATGATATATATGGTTACAAAAATCCATTACGTGTATTTCTTCTTTCTTTATTTCAGCTTGTAGCATGACCAAATTAGATTCCAGGTAATGAAAATCGCGGTTGCAACCGAAGCCTGAGGCAATATTCTTGGAAGCATAAATAAAATAAGTATTTCAAAACAAATCAATTCCCCTTTCGTCCTTCTTAGTCGTAATGAGACTTTGTCATGGAGGAAAACGATTGGCACATTATCATGTGGTCCATAATGGAAAGAACAAAGGGATGTAAGATTTCTTTGAACTATCAGATACAGTCACTGAAACTTATTAACACTTTCAAAGAAGCCAATATGGTGAAAACGCCAATCAATTATGACTCCTCATACAGCATAGTGTGTGCTAGTAGGTATATCCATAATCAAAAGTACAACAGTAATTTGATAATGGAGTAATCGAAATTACTTCTATCAAATCTCAGCCAACTGCAGTATCTACGAAAGGGAATAGATAATCAATGTTAATGCTCTTTCTCTAATACGCACTTTGCCAACTGAGTAATTGTATTCACAGAAGAGATCGGCATTTCAGCTCCAGTGGAAGTTTTTGTCCAAGAAAAACATAACGTTTTAAAGATATTAAAGTCACAACCTATTCTGGAAACCGACAACTTTAACTTCAAAGAGGAAGCTCATCATACGCCTGTCAGGTTAATCTGTGTAAAATCATATTATGTAAGTTTGATTACATTAGACACGGGCAAATGTAAGATTGGTTGGGACCAAGGCGTAATAATCCGTGATTAAGGTATAATTGAAATATTGATGTTTCAGTACATCCATCACCTTTTTCACGACATCCGCTTTCAGAATGTAATTAACATCCATGTATGGAATTTACGTTACTGTCGCTTTAATACCGCCGTTCCGTTTCTATGGGTAACACGCATGCTTCCTTTTGTACTCCCCCCTCCCCCCACAACCACCCCATCAAACCTACAACCACCCCATCCACCCCATTATGCTTATTTGTAATTATATCATATAGACACAATGGCGCAGTAGAGTTTTTTATATGTTGGTTGTTGGTATATCTAATTTGCAATTTAAATCATATCACATCTTTTCACGATATGTTAGTGATTCTTACGAGTATTAAACATACCTTCAACTACGAATAAAACTTGTACTTGTACCAAAAACGTTTGACCTTTCTGTCAGTAAGATATCTTTAAACCAAGGTATTCAAAGAAAGGTAGAGATTAATAGGGTGATATATATGTTTGTGATGATGAAGGAGATGATATTTTAGTCTAACGCTTTTGCACTTCCTTGTAATATATACATGTCGTGCTCAGTCATCTAAGAGAGTGCACCACGTCGCTCATATCTTATTCATATTAACTCCAACATATTCCCTTTTCATCAGACTATGTTTATGTTTAATTATCCCAACAGAGAGCAATGTCTATTTCCCAGCAGAGGTATTCACTTCACAAGAACGTTAATGGTGAGTTAAGTCATCTATTAGAGTACATCTACAGGCAGTGATCTGGTTTCAGGTGACAAACGGAATCCTACCAATTTTATAATTCGTCAAACGCCGATAATGCCTTAGAAATATAGCGTTGTTAAACTGTAGTTCTTCCATCGGAATGTGAGATACCAATAACAATAACATGTAATCTTAACTCGGCGACTAAGACATTCTGCAACTGCGAGGATTCAATGAGAAGAAATGCCTCTGGGACGAGTCGGTATCTGTACTGTGCTATTCTAGACTGTCTTGTATGCAAGGATCCCTCATTAACACCAGTCACACGTGCATCCGCAGCGACTACACGCAGCATCTTCCAAACTCCTACTGATGGCAACAATAGCTCAGGCTGTCTCGTTTCAAAATCAATACTGGACGAAACATAATGAGAAGCGCGCCATGTCCATTAATTGCCACCTTCGTCCAAGAAGCCGCCATAATTACCCCGGTACAAATTTAATTACAAGCAATTTAGCCCTCTCTTTCCGTGGCAGTGAGAGCACTATGTGAATGCCAATGGCGAATGAGCAACCACGTAATTGGGCCCAGGAAAGCAAAGTACGGAAGAAAACAATGTGTACAAGCCCAATGCTATGACAACACTGCTAGCCAGACGAGCTTTCTCTGAAAACAGACTTGTCGTCTGTCAAAGCAGAATTACAGCCGTCAGTCGTAAGGATGTCGATGTTGGACGGAGCTTCAATTATTCCTCCTGAAATATGTTCTGAGTGCTACAGAGGACGGGAATACCCATGTAATTGCTGTACATTGTTAACAAACTAATTATTGGATAAATCGACGGAACAATATGTCATTAAAGGCTCGGTTACACTTTTACTTTACTCCTGTTGAATACGTTATTTACTATGCTATGTATGTACTGGAATGGTTGCACATCTATCAAGCTTTTGTCAGCTATAGGATCAAAGCAACTCAAGAAGTATTTCTGATTTGAACTGCTCGTCATTTTAAACGATTATTCTTTTTTCTTTGTCCTTGAAATGAAATATTTACTAAAATGAGAAGGATAAGAAATGAGATCAATTCAGGACGTGCTCACATATAATCACATCATATCGTTCCGTTTTGTATTAGTTTTGGCCAGAGCTGTTCTTTTCGTGTGACATTGTTAAACTGCAATAGTTTCACATACCCTCCGTGGTATTATTGCTCTACACCTTTGTCTGTCAAGATTCCTTTAAGGAACTAACTTACAAAAATGAACACAACTGATTTAAAGAAAGGAAGTTCAGATCATTACAATTTAATGATACCATTACCAATATTAGAAAAAAGTCACTGGAACAGTCCTACAATTAATACATGGCAAAGGAATTGAACGATGACATTTTAAAAAGTTTCAAATCATTATTTTTACTTGACATTTCAAATAACTGTGACATTTGGATATCGCCATATATAATTTATTTCTGAAAGTATGTTATTGATTCTAATTAAAATGTCTTTTCCATGACCTTTCCAGAGAGAGGACAGTTATTCGAAAATCTGTGTATTAAATATTCATTGTAATCTGATGGAAATATCTAATATGTTTGAGAGGAACTCGCATATCACTGATATCTACCCACTCGAAATGAGAAACGGTAAATTAAAGCACGTCTGACAAGAATAGATAAGCCTATTGTATTGGAAATGGTTTATAAGTAAGGTCAGTGTACTTATAGGTTTGACTTTTGGGAAACTTATCACATATTTGACAATATCATTAAATTTGTTAATCTTTTCGTTGAGTCATTTTGAATATTTTAAACTGTTATCGGTGTGACGTATACTTTATCCTTTACTCAGTTATCATATGTAACAGTCATATTGTGTCATATACTGTACTTTTTCATATTCAACATTGACTTCGTATTACGACGATATTCCGTCTTATGTCACCTTGTCACAGTGATAACACATGAACATCGTCTGACATGGCGTGATATTCAACATGGGTATCTATTACAACCACCTGTGTTAGTATAGTATTATATTACATGTACAATGTATATCCTTTGTATTGTGTATATTTCTGATATTCAACGATGTTATACTATATGTATACTTGTCATATTCAGCCATGTTATGTTAACCGATATCTTTCGTATTTGCCAATGCTAACATTCAACAATATTATATTCCATTAACATGTACACCCTTTGTCTTATGCCAAAGTGTCATATTTAGCAGCGTTAAAAGACAAAGTCAATGATTGACATCTGCTTTATTAATTTAAAACTGCGTTTAAGGGCTACTTTTTGACCCTTCCTCTGGTGGATAAATAGAGGATATCTGTCTTTCCTTGACAAATACCATGTTTCTCGCATTGAGTGAGGTAGAAGAGTAGATATTTCACGAGTGGCGCCGCCACGAGTGAAATATATTAACGTTTCTACCTCAAGAGATGAGATAAACATGGTATTTGTCAAGGAAAAACAGATATTCTATTTATTATATCATTATTTCTGTGTTTTACGTTGAGTTGGAGTGATTTCAACGGCAAACGTACAGCCTTCGCAAGCTGACAATATGACGTCATAACATTGACGTCACGCGAGTGGTGATAAAGTTTATCGTCACTCAGTAGAGTCGTGATGAAGGTTATCACCACTGTAGTTTGATAGAGGGTTTATTTCACTGATAGAACCAAGTATCTCACTCCAAATCATGTAATAAATAAAGTTGTCATCCACAATAATTGTCTCTTAATACTATATCAACTTTTTAAAGCCTTTGAGGAACGTTGGCAACAGTGTAATAGTAGATGTGCATTGTTTGTCATCTGTCAATTTGTCACATATAACACTGCATTTCCTTGGGTTGTTTTCCTGTTCATGTAAGTTTTTTTTAACATGTATTCATATCACAGAAGGGATTAGTTGTTACGAAGAAGAGTGGTGAGGTGTTAGCATAACACGACGTATGTTGAGTATCACAGAATAGGGATACTTACAACTGAGAAAGCATAGTGAACACAATTGATAAGGACATGGTTGTCCAACAGCCAAATCATGTTTTAAATCTTTCTATTATCTTTAGCAAATATATATTTTCAACATAAAGAGAAACTTGATAACGTATTCAGATATTATGATATAATCCCTTAAAAGTGCATCCATTGTGTTTCATAAAAAAATTATTTGGCTTTAATACGTTCCATATGTGTTGTTTACAATACAAACCAATTCACTCAGCTTGCATATCCATCCCCAATCGCCAAACATATTATAGTTACTAGTTTCCAATTAAAATCGAGTAACATCATTATGCACGTGCAGAAACGCTAAGTCCACGTCTTATTTACATACACAGTAGTTATATGACCTATTGAACATTATCAACCCAAATTTATTAATTTGTCTGGTTTAAATGAGATTCCAAAATTACGATTGACTCATTGGAGCGCGCCACACGCGGTGCATTGTCAGGTTTTCGATAAAATCGATACTTTTAACTTCATATCGTCAGTATACTAAGTCGACTATCATCAAAATGGTAGTTCTCGGTAACAGTTGGTACCCCAACAATACAATGGATGTACCTTTAAGAATACCTACACTTGCACTAGCATCTATCATGTAACGTGGATTACGTCTGCACGTCAGTTGCAATAGCATTACTTCAACTGCAGTAAACATTGCTACTTCTTTGTCCATGTGTTCCACAAATCGTATGTGATCGCGAGATCTGTTGCACGTTTTTGAACTTTGGCAAGATGTAATTGAAAGAAGGGGTCATTGTTTTAAAGTTCATATTTCCGTAATTTGGAAATTAGAAAATATATATCGACTTAATGAGAACAATTCAACACAAATACATTTCATGAGTATACAATAGAGTAATGAATAATGTTTGACGCTGTTGATCACATCTTAAATAAATAAAATAAATAAAAATGAAGTTTTCATGAGTTTATACACTTCAACAACCTTCAACATGAGTTGCGTGAGTTATGAATTTTAGTATGTTATTATGCAGTTAAGTATTCCTCTTCGTCAGCGATAACTCAAAATTATCGGTTTCGTATTCCCAATCTTACAAGACCTCAAAGATAGTATAACGGACATGAAAGCTGTGCTAAGAAACTCAAACAGGTGAGCAACCTCGGCATTATTTGATGTAACTGACTACCGGAAATACAAGACTTGTATTCAGCACTGTCGTATATCTTATATATATAAGTATATATGAATTGTGATATTCAACACTGTTACAACAAATTTTCATCCGTCGAAAATTTGTTTTTCATCGATTATTCGAATTGTGGAAGTAGTACAAATCAAATTTGAAATATATTATTTTCGGGGAAGTATTCGAGACGAAACACTATTGAATTATTCAGAATATATTCTCAATTCATAGTTTCTTTCCCAAAGATTGTTTTGCGCTTCGAAACAAATGAATAATCTTGACAGCACAATGTTAGCCCGAGTGAATGCAGATCTGCGCTAAACTTCTACGCATGCTCAAGTAAAACATCATGGTGATATTTCTTCTCCTTTTTTTGTTGATAGAGTTATAACTACTTTTATGTGTATATAATTTTGACTTTTTGTGTAAAATCCTAAAATGAAAAATGTGAAAGTTTTGCAAATATGTAAACACACCTAATCATCTAACGTGCCCTTGTGAAGAGGAAACTATTCATTGTATGGATCAAGCATGTGACGATGACACTCATATAGTCCCCCGTAGAGATACGTTTGCGAGAAACGAACAGTTTCCTTCGTTAACTCCAATCCTTTTAACCTGTTTCATACTATCAGTAGCCTTCATCAGGAATTGTAGGATCATTTAGTATCATCTCGTAAAACATCACTTTCAAGTCACTAGTTATTCTGTTCCAGCGTTATTGGGAGAGTAGGTTGAGTAGGAGTGACGACACGTCTGATGATATGATATGTGTAAGATAGAGAAAGATTAAGCCCTGGAGATGGGACCAAGAATTTGCTGGATGATGGAAAATGTAAATAGAGAGATAATGAGATGCATCATGGTAAATGACAATTATGTTACACGCATAATAGTGCAATCACATTCGTCATCTTCAATTTCAATTTCTGTTAACAACTCGAACACATTTCAAGAAAGTAACAGAATATCCTTGTTTTAAATGTGTTTACGTGTGTGTGTCATATAAATCGCACATATATTTAATCATGTTAAATACCTTGTCAATACACCAGTCAACAATTTACAACGCAAGTTTCTGTGCAAGCGTAGTAACGGTCAGTATGGAGTTCCGGTCCGACCCTCGGCTACACAAGCACAGAAGAGGTGACGAAATACAAGAAGGTCAAAACTAGCCAGTGTTGGAGACTTGCGCAAGTTATGATTTGCGATGATAATAGGCCAGTGACGGATTTAATTATTCAAGTGTCAGGTAAAGTATAAATGCAAATGGTCCTTGAATGAAACGTTATTCATGTTTTTGCTGAATGTATACAAATAATAGAAGTATATAGTAAACAAATCAAACCATACGACAGGGCCATCATAACCTTGTTTTAATTCAATGGTATTGCTGGTTTGCAAAAGCTTATAGAAATGCAGATAATATAATAATATTATCAAACCATATCAAACAAGACAACAAGGTAAATCGTATGATCTGTGTATTACTTCAAGTATATCGCTGGATTCTCAAAACAGGCACTTGCGACGACGATTTACAACATATATTAGCGTCCGTACTTCATTTGTGTTTTTGTACAATGAACACGCACATCAACATTGGGTGCTTGACCGATATAAAAAAAAACAATCATGAACGTATAATTGAAATCCATTGCCTTTGTACTTCTTGTCCCTAAACAACGTCTACTCTTTTCTCCTGGCTAAGCCACCTTAATCCCATTGCATCACAAACAATATATTTTGGAAATCATTAAATTTGGAAAAAGCACATTTCAAACAGCGTTGAGGTCTGGTCCGAAAACGAACCGCCCTGGCGGGCTGACGGACGGACACACGGACACACGGATGGCAGGAGCTCATATCCGTATCATAATAACAATCAAAGGTGCAACTTCACATTTAAATGTATGATATTCGTATTCTGCAATTGTTTTCGGTAGGCTGAATTTGACAGGCTACAAAAATAACTATTGATAATGTGACAACAATTAAAATAACAATTGAATTTCATAAATGTTGATATCAAATTATTAAATTATATGATACATACTAGTTGGGATCACCTGTCGGATAAATAAATTCAATTTCTAAAATTAGATTCACAAGCTATTATTTCTAGTATGTACACATGTTCACCGTGTTGAAAAGAACATACTTCAGGACAATGGCAATCTAAACAAATAAACATTTCAATTTTAAAATTCTGACTTTCAATGATGTCTTTGTTATTCATGTGGCAACGACAGAGAAATTACCATTGAACATGTCAACATTTGAATTTGGTCACTTCACTCTAACATGAATTATATTCGTGTTTTGCATTTCCATCTTGTATTCAATGTAACAAGCTATTGAATTAATTAAAACATTCGAATTGCATCCCTTGCCAGTATACGCAAACAGACGCGACTATTTTTTCTATTTCGCCAGACAAACTACCATTTACGATATAATATTTATCTGTTATATATTCGTTTCTTGCACGCATATTTATTTTGTTGAATGAAATATGCAGTAGCCTGCAGCACACAACCATTTAATATGTCAATGTCTGAATTTCTTTTTTTGCGAGAACACTTTTAACGTATTTGTCTTCTGCATTTCCACTCATTTAGCTGAATACAATAGACAACGATAAACCTCTAACCACTGACGATGTCTACCATATGCATCCTGTACACTTATACCTGTATTTTTCTTCATTTTCCCGATTCCAGGTAGAACATACACACAACTATTGAGAATGTAAATGCAATTACTTTCATGATTAGCAAGTTAAGGTAACACATATTCGTCTTTTGCAATTTCATTTCATTGGAATATAACATGTAATACAGATGAAACAAAAACTTAAACATTTAAATAACCTGTTTCCTTAAATATTTTATTTCATGTTGATTATACTGCATGCAGTATGGAGCAACGAACCATTCACGATGTATCTCGTCAACTGGAATTTCAACAATTTCAAGTGACAGGCAACAGAAGATATAACGCCACTGAGGACGACACACACTTTGTCGTCAGGAAGATAGCATTTGAATACTGTTGGAGTGATGAGCTTTCGATATCCTACAGCGGAAGCTCTTCTAAGAAATACCCATAATCCTCTTAGAAACGCGGAAGTGGTGTTCTTAGCAGGGGCAGCCTGCTTTGATTTCTTGGGTCATCAACTGCGTCTCAAACAGAGGTAAAATCAATTGTTTTCCACGTTCCCATCCCCAAGTCATCTCCTGACTCCCAGATGGAAATGACAATTGAATTACTGACAATCAACCCAATATGAAGAATTCATTGTTCGCTCTTCTCTCGATAAAAAGACGACTTCCTTCTAAACCAAGCAAACCAATGCAAAACATTCTCGACCATCCACACATTTAATATATTAATGATTTTTTTAATACTCCTAACTTTTTTTCTGACAGTGAAATCGGATTTTGATTTCATCTTGAAGGGTGAACTTTTAAATCAAATTGGTATGATCAATCTATACAGAGTTTAATCAAATCTGAAATGATTTCCAATACATCACTAAATCAGAGTTAAGCTCTGCTTGTGACTGTGACGGCATTGGATCACCTAAATGCGCTTTTCATTGTCTTATTCCTGGGTGGTAGAATTTGGATTCTTTTTCCTTAATCATTGTACATGCATATCGGAACCAATGGTGAATTTGAGCTGAAGGGATGTACGGTTTTAAGGTGACTATTTTCAAGACTATTTTACTTACATCTTTCATGGAGAACGTATTCAAAACCTACCTTCGAGTGGTCATTTTAATGTGAACACATTAAAATGGCCATTCGGTGGGAAATGGACTCGCATAGCTAAACCGAACCATGTACATTCGTTTCATAACTCTTTTTATTGATTCATGAGTATTGGTTAGCCATTGCTAATACTTATTTACCTTTTAGTGAGAGTACTTTATTCCAGTATGAAAGTCGTGCTACAACGCCTTTAAATGCAGTGAATACAGGATCCATAATTAACATAAGCAACATAAACTCATCGGCAAAAGAAACTTCTCACCTCAGTTGATTTTATCATATATATGATTTTCAATTTCAAATATCTCAAGTTTTCGAAATGATAATCTAAAACTGAAAAGTACAGGTGTTTAGTCAGCAGTCAAAGAATACTTCTACATATCTTTTTAATTTTAAAACAAAAGAAATTTTAAATTTTAAACTCCTTCAAAATTTTAAACATGGTGGGGATCATATTGGTGGAACTTTCATTTCTTACCCCTGTCTTCATTAAACAAATACATTTTAACTAAAATTCAACCACAGTCACCAATTAATTCACCCAAACTACTGCAGATAAGTAATTTGTATCTTGTCACAGTCAAATGCATCTGATTTCTTGAATATATTGCATTAATCAAAACCAACTGAGGTGATAAGTTTCTTTTCCCGATGAGTTTATTTCAATTATGTTAGCACTTCATTGTTAGAAATACATGCTATCTATATCGTGAACGCATGCTATTCCATATATTAGAGTAACACTATCTGCAAAAGTACAACGAGGTACCGGAAGTTAAATCATTGGGAAATCCTGTGTTTGGAGATGAGTACCAGTGTTAGTCTGAACCCTCGCCTCGACAAAGTACGAGGAGATTTTACGTTTGTAGAGTTTACAATGCTATTGTATTTATATTTCATACTAACTGCAATGGACGTAAAAAGCAAATTTACATTGTGGCACATCAAACTAGAATGGAAAATTACACTCGTCGTGAAATCTCTCTTTTATAACATCTAAAGTGTGACACAGCGAACCAGAATGGATTTTCTCGTACTGCCCTAATCGGCCCGTAAATCCAACACTTGGACAGGTCTACAACATTTTAACAGGGCAATTCAGACATAAAGAGGAGGTGTGAACATCTTGTGAGCAAATTAATATTTCATCAGACGCTGCCTCTTGTAACGAGACAGACATCTCATGTAGCTGAGGACAATTTGACTCTTACTATAGATAGGACAAGTGGGGTCTTGTAGAAAAAACATCACTTGGACTCGTAGGCTGTTTTTGGATCCCTCTGTCACGTTTCTATTGAACAAAAGCCTGAAAAATGGCACGTCTGATCCCGAATCATCCTTCCCTCATATCCGCTGAGCTGCAGACGTGAGTGAGCATGCCGCGAAAGCTTGATCGCTCTAACTTTAGGCCAATCAAGGCACAGAGGACTCTGTTGCCACACACCTAGCTATTGGAGGTCAGCCGGGCAGGAGAGGCTATTGTGCTGCTACACAGACGCAAAGTGTTTAACAGCTCTTATTGTTCGACTTCTGTAACTTTTTAATTATATTTGTATTGATTTTTGGAGATTTTGACCGATTTCTCCTTTCTTCTTCTCCTTTCTTCTTCACGGAGTAAAGAGTTACCGAGATTGTCCACAGGCTCATCTTCTCTGAATCAGTTTCTAGTCATCTCACCAATGACCACAGCAAAATGCTAACCAGTGTACCTCTGCTGAACTGGAAGATTAACACAGTTCTATGTGTAGAACATCACGAATAGAAATGCTGTAAGTAATTGACAGGGATAAACGCACTGATGTGACTTCGCTTTTGATGATTGCAACAACACGCATGTTCTGAAACATTTAAACTGTAATGTTTCAGTGCTGTAACATTAACTACACGATGCTTAGACTACACCCGAGTATTGTTCACTATTCTCAACTTACCTACTATCAAATGATGAAGGGACCAATGCGCAGTGAAGTCACACGCCATTGATCTAGTGGTGCATTAATGTTATAACAGTCCCTGACAGGACTGCAGTCTACATAAAGCATGTGTGTCTACTATGTTGAATACCAAAAGTTCAATATAAGTTCAAAATTTTCAGAATGTCCTCAGTTCACAAGCAGGACAAAGGTGCAAGGTTCAACTTTTCCAAATCAGCCCCAAACAATTAAGAACAATTTATCCCATCTTTGCCTACGATTCCTTATCACCAGATACACGTTCCTTTTACTACCTCGTATGTCTCCCATATTGCTTTCCCACATTAACGTTATAGATTTATGAGCTCTGTAAGTGAATGAAGCTATTATCATTGTATTACCAATAATGACACTCCATACACAATGTACACTATTTTGACAGTGCACTTCGTTTAAATTTGATGGAAAGGATAGTTTCATCACAACAGTAGATTTGTTTAATGGACATTCAATAGAGATTCAGAACAAATCATTTCCCAGTTTGAATCATTTGCCATTAAAAATCGGTCAACACAACCAAGTCTGCTTATTTCAACAAAGGTAATATAGCAAAAATGTGTTTCATGTGTTTTCTTTTGCATGCACAACCCATGCAACCTTTGCAATAAAAAAACTGGAGTTTTGTGAGTACCAGACAGAGGGTTCAAGGACGGTTACTAGGGAGGCTTGTGAGTACCAGACAGAGGGTTTAAGGACGGTTACTAGGGAGGCTTGTGAGTACCAGACAGAGGGTTCAAGGACGGTTACTAGGGAGGCTTGTGAGTACCAGATAGAGGGTTCAAGGACGGTTACTAGGGAGGCTTGTGAGTACCAGACAGAGGGTTCAAGGACGGTTACTAGGGAGGCTTGTGAGTACCAGACAGAGGGTTCAAGGACGGTTACTGGAGGGGCTTGTGAGTACCAGACAGAGGGTTCAAGGACGGTTACTAGGAAGGCTTGTGAGTACCAGACAGAGGGTTCAAGGACGGTTACTAGGGAGGCTTGTGAGTACCAGACAGAGGGTTCAAGGACGGTTACTAGGGAGGCTTGTGAGTACCAGACAGAGGGTTCAAGGACGGTTACTAGGGAGGCTTGTGAGTACCAGACAGAGGGTTCAAGGACGGTTACTAGGGAGGCTTGTGAGTACCAGACAGAGGGTTCAAGGACGGTTACTAGGGAGGCTTGTGAGTACCAGACAGAGGGTTCAAGGACGGTTACCAGGGAGGCTTGTGAGTACCAGACAGAGGGTTCAAGGACGGTTACTGGGGAGGCTTGTGAGTACCAGACAGAGGGTTCAAGGACGGTTACTAAGGAGGCTTGTGAGTACCAGATAGAGGGTTCAAGGACGGTTACTAGGGAGGCTTGTGAGTACCAGACAGAGGGTTCAAGGACGGTTACTAGGGAGGCTTGTGAGTACCAGACAGAGGGTTCAAGGACGGTTACTGGGGAGGCTTGTGAGTACCAGACAGGGGGTTCAAGGACGGTTACTAGGGAGGCTTGTGAGTACCAGACAGAGGTTCAAGGACGGTTACTAGGGAGGCTTGTGAGTACCAGACAGAGGGTTCAAGGACGGTTACTAGGGAGGCTTGTGAGTACCAGACAGAGGGTTCAAGGACGGTTACTAGGGAGGCTTGTGAGTACCAGACAGAGGGTTCAAGGACGGTCACTATGAAAGCTTGTGAGTACCAGACAGAGGGTTCAAGGGAGGTTACTGGGGAGGCTTGTGAGTACCAGACAGAGGGTTCAAGGACGGTTACTATGAATGCTTGTGAGTACCAGACAGAGGGTTCAAGGACGGTTACTAGGGAGGCATGTGAGTACCAGACAGAGGGTTCAAGGACGGTTACTAGGGAGGCTTGTGAGTACCAGACAGAGGGTTCAAGGACGGTTACTATGAAGGCTTGTGAGTACCAGACAGAGGGTTCAAGGACGGTTACTAGGGAGGCTTGTGAGTACCAGACAGAGGGTTCAAGGACGGTTACTAGGGAGGCTTGTGAGTACCAGACAGAGGGTTCAAGGACGGTTACTAGGGAGGCTTGTGAGTACCAGACAGAGGGTTCAAGGACGGTTACTGGGGAGGCTTGTGAGTACCAGACAGAGGGTTCAAGGACGGTTACTAGGAAGGCTTGTGAGTACCAGACAGAGGGTTCAAGGACGGTTACTAGGGAGGCTTGTGAGTACCAGACAGAGGGTTCAAGGACGGTTACTAGGGAGGCTTGTGAGTACCAGACAGAGGGTTCAAGGACGGTTACTAGGGAGGCTTGTGAGTACCAGACAGAGGGTTCAAGGACGGTTACTAGGGAGGCTTGTGAGTACCAGACAGAGGGTTCAAGGACGGTTACTAGGGAGGCTTGTGAGTACCAGACAGGGATTCAAGGACGGTTACTAGGGAGGCTTGTGAGTACCAGACAGAGGGTTCAAGGACGGTTACGAGGGAGGCTTGTGAGTACCAGACAGAGGGTTCAAGGACGGTTACTAGGGAGGCTGGTGAGTACCAGACAGAGGGTTCAAGAGAGGTTACTATGAAGGCTTGTGAGTAGCAGACAGAGGGTTCAAGGGAGGTTACTATGAAGGCTTGTGAGTAGCAGACAGAGGGTTCAAGGACGGTTACTAGGGAGGCTTGTGAGTACCAGATAGAGGGTTCAAGGACGGTTACTAGGGAGGCTTGTGAGTACCAGACAGAGGGTTGAAGGGAGGTTACTAGGTAGGCTTGTGAGTAGCAGACAGAGGGTTGAAGGGAGGTTACTATGAAGGCTTAGGTATCGGTACCAGCAGCATGGAACAACCCCTGATTGACCTTCGTGAGCTGAGTGAGGTGAGTTGTGGTTTAACGCCGCTTTCAAGAGTATTTCACTTATATCACGGCTGCTAGTATTATGGCAGGGAGAAAGCCCGCAACACCATGTGGCTATGCATTGCGGTGAAACCTGCGAGCAACGGCTTGAACTAGCGAACCATGGGTGGTACTGCACTGAAATTCAGTGTAGCATTGCACCCAAACCTTACTTCGTGTAGAACAGTTCTCTACTGCAGACAAAGTTGCCGTGCCCCTGGCGGGATTCGAACCACGGACCTCTTGATCCGAAGCCGAACGCGCTAACCACTGCGCTATCCCGCTATGACCTTCGTAAGGAAGACCCCGGTTGACCACACCTACCTGAGACCGGTTTATCGATGTGTAGTGCTTACGAAAGAGGTTCAATGGATCTGTGGGACGAATATTAGAACACCCTAAGACAGTTCACCATGCTCTGATCCAGTCTATGGGACGTTGATGCCAGGAAACCCTTGTTGCTAATGAAGGTTACAACATATATTGAGTACTTTGTGACCTTGACCTTTCGACACTTGTCATTTGTTAGGGTCTTTTTCACGCATTCAACAACGATTCCTAATTTCTGTCCTCCATCTCTCAAACTTACATCTATATAACCATTTTCAGCTATGCGTATCTTTATTTGAGTAGTATGTTTGCTTATTTGAAATAGAATAGCCATTGTAAGCCTCTTAACATGTACTTGTCAAAGGCTTAACAAATCTACAATTCATCATCGATATTGGCTAAAATAGTCATTCACACGGCTTTTAGGATTTTAGTTAAGAAGATACCTGATTTAGAGCATGACCCCTATGACGCTTATTAGGTATTCCAGAGTCAACAACCGTACAATTACCAACCCCCATTAGCTCAGCATTAGGTACACACTATTTCAGCTTTCTTTATACAATGTATACTGTAGTCAAAGTCAAAGATAGTTTATTTGTACTTAAGGCCTCTGGCCCATATACAATGTTATGTATACAATACAGTTTTACAGAACTGTATATGGAGTATATTTATCGGAGCGCATACTCTGGATTATCGAGAATGCGGCCGGTGGTTCTTGAGAAGAAGCGAACAAAAGCGAAAAGTTTGTGGACTACACGGAAGGCCATACCACATCATACGCCCATTGGTTCTGTCAGGCTAATTGAGCTAAAACGGTACTTACGTCACTAAAGTGCGAGTCCCAGTTCGAGGGGGTAACAACATGTCTACACTTTTGAAAGCATCTAACGTTACACAAGACATCGTAAGTACATACTCGTCAATTCGTTGACAAAGTCGGAATTCTTTCATTATTTGCACACAACTTTATTCCCATAGCCTCAATTTCAACAGCATTGCAACTGTATGTATCCTACTTACAAAAGAACGTTAACCCTAAGGTTACCTAATCATCGCCCAACACTATACAAGCATAGTAAGTAAGCTAACATTCGAGATTTTTCCAACGGACCCTGAACCATGAGCGCTGGAAGACGTATGGTGCAACAGTAGTACGAATCCTTCAAAACATGGGGGTCAAATTCTAATGCATAACGTTCTTCATATCATATAGTTGTAACGGCTGTGTGGACAGAACATGGATCGGTGACTAGGAAGCCAGTAATATGTATTGCACCCACATTGAACATACAACAACTACATAAATCCACTAGTAAATCACACATTGTGTAACAAAATCACAAGGTACCAAATGACGTGACACCATAATGTTAAGGCAGTGCGGCACAATGTTAGCGCCGCGGATGCAATGATTTGTAACCTGCTTGAGTAAGTGTGATGTGTCATCGATACTATAGCCATTAAGCTTCATGATAGCAAATAATAAATAAAATTATAATAACGAATCAATTCCCTGTAATACCATATTCATGACACCTTTCCTTGGTCTTGGTATCTAACTTAACCATTCACTTTTCACTAAACTGGTATCACATAGGGCCGAGTTTTGTATTATGTTGTCTATATAATACATAGTGCACATATGATGTGTGTAGGTATAAAACCAATCCAATGCATCCAGAAACATCCAGTCCTGTCAACAGATGCAGGTGAAAATAATTGTTCATCCTGCAGTGCATCCTACTCAGACTTCAATATGTACCATTCCTCAAGACAATAGCACTAATGCAGGAAATAAATATTCACCCCCATTGATATTATTTCATTGCTTGGAGAGGGGTGTGAAGCCGTTCTGTGAACTAGGTTAACTAGCCATTGTGAATTACCAGACACATTCTAATTCTATCAACAAGAGAAAATGCGGCATGAGTTCCTGGGATGACACCGAGCTATGCGGTGTGCTTTCAATCTAATTAAATTACTCTACAAGAGGAAATACTATTAAATAAGACTGCATTCGTCTGAAAACATTTCCCAATTTTATTGATCGATGGAGAAACGCGTTTCTGGTCACAAGAGAAGAAAGACAATCCCAGAGGAGAGCAGTTTAGACGGGCCCCTGATTCTACTTTGATAGTTTCAACAGGAAATATGAATTTTAATTTACTTAAAGTTTTAGCTTTCGCTTCTAATCAAATTTAACTGCATTTTTTAAGCTTCGGTGAGTCATGCAATTTCAATAGTTCGTCCGATTAATCTCCCGTCAACCAATATCCGCTTTTCTACAAAACCTTTCTTCGTAAAAAGAGCAGCAAGAACAATATGGCTTTAAACACACTTCCTGTGAGCATCCAAAGGTTAAAACAATAATTTGAGATTAAAATATCATACAAATCACATGTATTAAAAATATCTAAAATGAGATATGAATCACATGCTTTAAAGTGTCTATAAAGAGCATGTTGGAATGACGTGGACGAATTACATAAATGTGAATTAACAGAAGCATAATTCCCACCAGTACAATAGGTAATGGTTAAAGCTCCCTACTTTATATACATATCACAATAGCTCAAAAGGTTAATGAAATGAAAGGTTATTATATTACGGGGATTATTTGGAAGGCTACAATAGGGTATCATTCTCTCTTTAAATTTGGAGTTTAGATTGCAAATCTCCTAAAAAGTTTATAAACGTTGCCTTTATGTTCAGCTATTGCGTCACTTTGTCATTAAAGTTTTACTTTTAAAATATCACACTTCTTTGCAAATTGTTGCAAAGAATAAAGGTACACTTTACATTAAGTATTTGCATAGATGCTACTGTAGGTTCTTACATGTAACGAGTCAAGGAATTATAAACAGAACAAAAGAGAAGGCATTTTAGTGTTCGGTGTATTACTCAACCACTTCAATGTAACGACATTAGCAGACAGCTGAACGAAACTAAGATTAAAGAGAGTACGAGGAGAGCACTGTGCGACGGTGAGGACATCGTGACGTGACAATTGCACATTCTTGTGACGTTACACGTGAAGCGGTATTACACACCTCTGGAATGGGGATAGGGATTCATATCGGAGACATGAAGAGACAACCCTTTTGATATCACACGATGTGTCCTAATACAGATTTGTTTTGAGGCGATGAATAATTATAATTTACTGTATACTCAAAATACAGGTACTGCAAGTAGCATAGGCGTAGTTTAGAGGTGGAAAACATCAAATTCATCGTCTTTGTCATACTAATAAGCATATGCATTGTAAATTGGTGAGTGTTCTGCATTGATAAAGAGTTCAATAATGATAATAATAGTCAATGTACAGCGCTTTTACCATGCATGGGCATGCTCAAAGCGTACGACTTTACATTATTACCCTAAAGGAATTGTACTTTCGGCGGCGCTACTCTGCGCTTCGTGAGACCCAATGTGTCCATACCTCATGTGTTCAGGTACCCATTTAAACAGCTGGGTGAACTGAGTGTAATATGGATGGTGTGTCTTGCCGAGGGACACAATACAGTGTGAGACCAAGGTCACATTTTTGTGTGCATCAACGTCCACCGGAATCGAACCTGGGCCTTTTGCGTGGGAGGCGAGCACGCTAACCAATACACCACCGTGTTTCTAATTCCGGTACAAAGGGATCACCTATATGCCTGATGTTTTGATAATCTCCAATAACCATGATGTGCCGCCAAACCGTACTCGTTAACCTAGTTTCCTTGTTAATCTCCAAAACTGAGCTCGACTGATTCGCAATCACATTAGATATTATTACAGAAATCCCCTTTCGGCGTATGCATGAAATATCTTGCTTGCGTCCAAAGCATTATGGCTATTATAGCATTACATCGATTGGCAGGATCGTTTGTAAATCTAACTCTGTATGTCATTTTTTGTTTTGTTCAATGGCGATGCGTTCATTTATCTCTCGTTATGTTGGCAGTTTGCTTGATGTAATAGACAGGTTGTCATGATAGTGATTAGTAAATGAGCATACGTTCAACGAGAAGAGATTAGTCATAATTGCTATCATGTATTGCATCGTAGTTTAATGAATAAACTGATAAACGAACTATTTAGTTTACAAGACACATCTTTTACATTGTACACTCAACTATGGGTGAACCTTTTATACAATTAACATCAGAGAATGGTTCTACAATTTCGTCCAAATGAAAGACTAATCAATGGTTTCGCAATTTCCTAAAACCTAAACCGAATCTGCCCATACAAGCTAAAGTTCCCAAAGGAAGAGAAGTCCTATGCGAGATCAATAGCGATTTCATTACAAGGCCAACCTGTGAAGATAGTGCTTTCTTACGACTAATTACGTGTACTGGACTCTATGAACTAATTAACTTGATACTATGAAATAGTACGTGTCAGACAGTGCGTGCTGATAAGCTTAAACCATGACGACAGGCTCGTGTGTACAAATCATCGTTAATCCTTGGGTGTTGTTGGGAGCTCACACCCGTCCGAACCTCGACCTATACAGGTGTCTACTCGAGGTTTACAAGGAGAGGCTTTAGTTGAGGTTCATCGATAGTTATTTCAAGGTTTGGTTGTCGTATGTAATTTATAAGGGAAGGGTAATGCATTTGAAAGGGTTAAGCGTCAACGTATAACATAATGACTTGTATACGTAATCGAACGTAACCTTGTAGGACTGTTTTCGTTATTAATTCAATATTATGTGTATTCTAAACGGAACACATGTACGTAATTTATTTGGTTGGTTATATTTTGTCAATAAGGGAGGAAATAAAAATGGCGTTAATAAATATGTATGGCACCACGTATCCAAAATCCTATCAAAGCGGTAAAGTGTCAAAGTAAAGCTTTACGGTAGCACCTACATGTAGGGTAGAACCGATTATTTTTATTGGAATATATTCAAGTGGGTACCTTTTACTTCATGACCTCACGTTAAGAGTGAGAATACCCATGGGTCCATTTCATTACGTTTAATGAAATTCCAGTCAAATGAGAAAAGTGTCTCTTGTTTCCGGCCATGTTAACTATATACAAGGGATGGTTGTAATTTGCTGATAATGTACAAAGTTCATGTTTCAAGGAATAAACCTTTTGACAATTATTTTGCAATAACAACGAGTTATAAACTTGCTAATTGTCATGTAAAAGCCAATGTAACTCAATTCGCAGTGTGTAAACAGCAACAACTCAGTTGAAAAGGTACCCGTCGTTACCTCTCGATCTGTTTTGGGATGAAACCAGTAACTCAGAATCAGAGACATCTGAAAATAATCAATTTACTGTCCTTTTCTTCATTTTTATTGCTTTTTAATGCTTAATTAGCCTTAGTGCGTGACGTCAGAAGACACATGTTTAGGAAAACAACTTCAAGAAATTGTAAAACTAAAAAAAACGTACATCGGTGAGCCAAATACGTTACATGCAAAACGTACACGAGTTCAATGCATATTAAATCGTCTACAAGACGATGGGACCATTCGTTTTAAGAAATAGGATTCAACTCTTAGTTTGTAAATACATTCCATTTTATAAAGTTGAACTTCTATTCTAAATGACAACTGCAGAATATAAATTGAATAAGTTGAACAAAAACAAAGCTTTTAAAGAACAAGAAGGCGACAGATAAAAGTTTCATTTATCGTGTAGATACACAGCTGATTAGTGACATACCAGACAATGTATTACAGAAACAAGATAGTTATCGTCTTTGCTTAATTAAACAAAAATATTTATCAGCGACATCGAAACAAGTATTTATCATGTGTGTTCGTGAAGAATTAAACGAATAAGATAAATTATATTCTGAAAGAATTGAAGCAACTAAATTGGATGACTGTTTTTACGAGTCGCGACGAATGATCTTTAGAAGTAAGACATATCAGATATTGAAGACATAATGACATTGGCGAGTAAATAAATGTAATCGAGAATCCCCATGGCTCAGGCACTGCATGATAGAAAGATGGCAACATCCCCTAGTCAGCAATTTGTTGTGTATCTGCCAGTCAGAGCAAACACTTAATTATCCATCGCCGTCCACTGAAGAAATGGATTCATGTGACCAATGGATCCGCCTTCAAAATAGTTCACTGTATCCTTTTGGTAATGCCCTTAAGCATTGTCTCACTTTGATTTGGATTGGCATTATTTATTCTTATTAACAGGCATGTTCAAAACGGATTCCAATGATATAATTGGGTACTTTTTGCATTTTTACACAAGGGAGTTAATATGTCATTTCTAAATTAAACTTTTCACAGGGCAAAACGTGGTGGAATCCATTTGCCGGATCATTCCGGATTCTCCCAAATGTTGGCGGATCCTGAAGAATCTGGAAGGATCCGGCAAGCGGATTCCACCACTTTTTGTCCTGTGTTTGTGAAATCAGAAGGATTCTTTCTTACATAAATAATAATGGCAATCACTATTTCAAGATAGACACATACGTCATAAAGGTTATACTTTGGTATACCGTCAATACACTACATACATTTGTTCTTATAGAAAATGCCCAAAAATAAAAGATATGTTATCTTACGTTTACGTCAAGCACGAAAGCTTTTAGAAATCAATTTTATCGAATATAAATTTTGCTTTGTATGTCATGTAAAATCTTTTTGACATGGTCTACAAGATCCGAACTTAATTCAAACAATACTTTTTGTTAATCAAAATACGGAATTCGCAAGCATTTGTTTCTGAACAAAAGCCACATAAGTAGCAATGCTCATGCTGGGAAAACAACGTGTTTCTAGGCAACGAACGACGAAGAGCTTTGCATGTAAGTTTACCTGCGGCACGTTGATTGTACAGTGTTTCACATAAACACTGATGCTTTACTCAGGAATGTTCTGCAGAGGGTAGACTGTTTACTAAACATACGTATGGTAGAGTGTTAGTCATAGTCATTATTACGTGCTGATTTTAATATACAAACCAGTCTGACGGGTTACAAGACAAACCCATAGAAACTCTAAGATAAGGAACTAAAGCGCGATCAATGAACTATTAACAGGACTGAAGGAGATTATTTACGAAGAAAACTACATTTTTTTTATAGATTTTCAGCATTTCTTTAGAATGATGATAGTTTAGCTTTATCATTGCCGAATCAAATACGTCACTGTCGTAAATAATAGTTTATGCTACCAGTCTATTGTATACCAAGGATGGTAAAGACGACGGAACTGTTACCTAAAGATCCACTGACTATTTCTTGAATTTGATACGTCATTGCTGTGAATATTTATGAGTATCCGAAATTTGATTAGAGCAGGTGTTCAATATGCATGTCCCACCCTACCGTTTATTGTTATTGCACTGGCTCCCAATTGCAGTCATTACACTGTCTCCCAATTGCAGTTATTGCACTGGCTCCCAATTGCAGTCATTGCACTGGCTCCCAATTGCAGTCATTGCACTGGCTCCCAATTGCAGTCATTGCACTGGCTCCCAATAAAGCACAAAATAACTAATAAACTATGTTGTCATGCTGTTCAATCTCTCAGTAAAGGCACATTCCTATCTGTCCATTGTCATTTGAACTAAATGAACTCACTAGCAGGCAGTTTCGTCAAATGAAAGTGAAAAATGGACTTGACTCCCTCTCCACCAGCGTGCATCCCTTGACACTAAACGACTCATCTATACGAATAGACAACACTAAACGTAACGAGATTGAACGTTTGTCTTCTATTTTAAAGATAAACAGTTTTAGGCTTGATGAGTTCAAAGGAACTACAGAACAATGAAAACAGTCACGACAGTTACAATGGGAATGCAGGAAGGGAAATAGGATAGGTAAAAGACATTTTTGGAGTTCAGGAGTTGGTACGATGAGACGTCGAAACAACGGAATCATTTACAGGATTTATCATTTTTGCAGAGTAAGGATAGATAAAACAGTGTCTTTAATTCTAAATCAAACTGGGCGTTTTAAAATAGAACAATTGGTTTTTGTAGCTAATACGTCCTTATGTGGTTTATTTTAAATTGAAGACTGATATAAACAATTAGGTTTATATTATGCAAAGAACCGTCGCCAAATATGAAACAATAATCACATTCGAATACATGTCGTTTATAAGCAATGTCTTGTAAGAAGTTATCTTGTGATGATGCGATAATAAACACTATGAAACTATTTATAAAACGCAGGTGAATACGTGTTAGAAAAAGACACAGTTTTACAAGCGGCAAGATAGTTCCCATCACAAGTTCAGCTATGAGTAAAGATCAGTTCTGACGAAAATGTTAATAGTTTACGAACGATGGATGACGGACTGACACCGAATGACGCGGACTTAACCAACACCAGTTAAAGAATGCACATACAGTACATCACTATTAAAATATATCAAAAGTTAAAATCAAAGGGTCGTATTTTACTTTTTAGGCGCAGTATTGCAACTGGATTTGAATCCAAAGCACACAATACTATTGTAAAGTAACGATTGGTAAAAGAGGTACCGTCTGCCTCTTAACACAGCCGTGTCTTATCAGAAGAAGCATGTGTCAGCAGCCTAGATCAGGGAACATCGCCAGGGGGTGAGACATATCAGACTCTTTCTGACACTAAGAACGCAACAGTCCAACATTGAAGGAATTGTGTGAAATCACAGGTGCTTAGCTGTATCATCCCATCTAGTTACTGGTCATCAATCACAGCCACGATTCACGAGGAAAGAGAAAATGCTGTATCTATAGGGCATATCAGAAGTGCTGTCATTCCATTACATGTAACGGCTTCAGTAACATATTTCTGTGTGTATCAGAGGCACAGGTCTCTGCTTACAGATTTCTTACAATAGAATACTGAACTTATATGAATTTTTTTTAAAACAACAATTAGAGCACTTTAGAGCTGAATTGCGTCATTGCGCTATACATGAGAACTGAGTACAGGTTTGTACAAAATGAACGACGTGTGAGAGACACGTTTATAAAAAAAAATATTGTTAAATATGGATGCAAACTGTAAAATTCTGATGAATCAATTTCGTAAACACACACTCAGTTTATCCTATATTATGGCACACGCTCATCAAAAACGTTTATCTTTATTTGTATAATCCATTACAATATCAATGGAAATGTGCTGCCGCTGATATCATATGTTAGCAGTGCTTTATGATATTATCTCCTTGTCCAAACAATAGCAAACCAACCATTAACGCATGGCAACTATTTATAAATCCACATGACTGATTATAATTATGAGGGAAAGACCTGACAAAACAAACATACTCGTGAGAAACACGTATCTCTGGCTCGCTTCCTATGTCAAGTAGTACCTCCTAAAGCAGATAATGTATTTCAGCAGGTGGGAAACGATTCATGGAACAAGCATAGCACTGTGCCAATAGTGTCTGTGTTATAAGCATAGCTCTGTCCATATTTGAGAAGCCGCTGCTTTACAAACTCATATGTACATATCTTAGAGGTAACTCATTTACAAATGTAGCTCTGTCCATCTTTTAGACGTAACTCATTTACAAATGTAGCTCTGTCCATTTTTTAGACGTTACTCATTTTCAAATATAGCTCTGTCCATTTTTTAGACGTAACTCATTTTCAAATGTAGCTCTGTCCATGTTTTTAGACGTAACTCATTTTCAAAAGTAGCTCTGTCCATGTTTTAGACGTTACTCATTTACAAATGTAGCTCTGTCCATTTTTTAGACGTAACTCATTTTCAAATATAGCTCTGTCCATTTTTTAGACGTAACTCATTTACAAATGTAGCTCTGTCCATCTTTTAGACGTAACTCATTTTCAAATATAGCTCTGTCCATTTTTTAGACGTAACTCATTTACAAATGTAGCTATGTCCTTTTTTTAGACGTAACTCATTTACAAATGTAGCTCTGTCCATTTTTTTAGACGTAACTCATTTTCAAATGTAGCTCTGTCCATTTTTTTAGACGTAACTCATTTTCAAATGTAGCAGCTGTCCATTTTCACAAATGTAGCTCTGTCCATTTTTTAGACGTAACTCATTTACAAATGTGGCTCTGTCCATTTTTTAGATGTAACTCATTTTCAAATGTAGCTCTGTCCATTTTTTAGATGTAACTCATTTACAAATGTAGCTCTGTCCAATTTTTAGACGTAACTCATTTACAAATGTGGCTCTGTCCATTTTTTAGACGTAACTCATTTACAAATGTAGCTCTGTCCATTTTCACAAATGTAGCTCTGTCCATTTTTTAGACGTAACTCATTTACAAATGTGGCTCTGTCCATTTTTTAGACGTAACTCATTTTCAAATGTAGCTCTGTCCATCTTTTAGACGTAACTCATTTTCAAATGTAGCTCTGTCCATATTTTAAACGAAATTCCAAACGTAGCTGCTTGACAAACAGCTCTGTATATATTTTAGAAGTAGTTGTTTTACAAACATAGCTAAGTCTATATGCTTTACACATATAGATCTGTCCATGATTTACATTAAGATGCTTTATTTAACAACAAGTAACAGTAATTGCTTTGAAAACATAGATATTTTCATTTATTAGCAGCGAGTACTTAGTAACCGAGATATGTCCCATCCCTAGCAGTATAAGCAAACGTGCACAATATGTTACGTTTGCAACGTCTCAGCGAGCATATATGTTGAAATCAACCGTACCACCTTTGTATCAAAATAATATATGACTGAACTGTTGAAATATAATTCATGGAACTCTTAGTAACCAGAGGCCTTAAATTAGGAACCTTCACTTATCAACTAAAGGGAGGTGCTTAAAAGTCGTATATACCTTAGGCTAGAGCTAGAGCTCGTATGAAACCTGTATCTCCAGATCGTGTGCCAAGTAGTCAAGTGTCAAGTAGTATCTCGTAAAGCTGATAATGAAGGTCATCAACTGGAGTTGAAGAAAATTCAAAGCATTGACAACTGAAAACAGAGCTACTTTTTACAGTTGATGTGTTTACAAGCAAAGCTCTCAAAAGTCTCAATATATCGCTTCAATTGTCGGATTACTGATGAGAGGAAATACTTTACAGGTATAGTTCTTTCCAATATCTCTACATAAACACCCATACAACAATACTCAATAAGCATACCTCTCTAACGAATCGGTTTACAAGTTTCTACATTATTAGTCATGCCGTGCAACATGCTCCTCTGTCTTTCTACACTTTCTGAAAGCTTACCCTCACAACACTTCACAAACAAAAACCCCACAACACTGCACAAGCATACCTCCGCAGCACTTTACATACATACCGTTGCATGAGCTCTCACACACGATTACTATTCACCCACAAGTTTAAATAAGCACTCATATAGAATAAATGTACACGCATACGGGTAGCTCTCTGTCTCTTAACAGACTACATCTGCATATCCAGATAAAATTACTTTACAAGACTACATCTGCATTATCCACCAGATAACATTACTTTACAAGACTACATCTGCATTACCAGATAATATTACTTAACAAGACTACATCTGAATTACCCACAAGATAACATTACTTTACAAGACTACATCTGAATTACCAGATAACATTACTTTACAAGACTACATCTGCATTATCCACCAGATAACATTACTTTACAAGACTACATCTGAATTACCCACCAGATAACATTACTTTACAAGACTACATCTGCATTACCCACAAGATAACATTACTTTACAAGACTGCATCTGCATTACCAGAAAACATTACTTTACAAGACTACATCTGCATTAACCACAAGATAACATTACTTTACAAGACTACATCTGCATTATCCACCAGATAACATTACTTTACAAGACTACATCTGCATTACCCACAAGATAACATTACTTTACAAGACTGCATCTGCATTACCAGAAAACATTACTTTACAAGACTACATCTGCATTAACCACAAGATAACATTACTTTACAAGACTACATCTGCATTATCCACCAGATAACATTACTTTACAAGACTACATCTGCATTACCCTCAAGATAACATTACTTTACAAGACTACATCTGAATTACCAACCAGATAACATTACTTAACAAGACTACATCTGTATTACCAGATAACATTACTTTACAAGACTACATCTGCATTACCCGCCAGATAACATTCCTTTACAAGACTACATCTGTATTACCAGATAACATTACTTTACAAGACTACATCTGCATTACCAGATAACATTACTTTACAAGACTACATCTGCATTACCCACAATATAACATTACTTTACAAGACTACATCTGCATTACCAGATAACATTACTTTACAAGACTACATCTGTATTACCAGATAACATTACTTTACAAGACTGCATCTGTATTACCAGATAACATTACTTTACAAGACTACATCTGCATTACCCACAAGATAACATTACTTTACAAGACTACATCTGCATTACCCACAAGATAACATTACTTTACAAGACTGCATCTGCATTACCAGATAACATTACTTTACAAGACTACATCTGCATTACCAGATAAAATTACTTTACAAGACTACATCTGCATTACCTACAAGATAACATTACTTTACAAGACTGCATCTGTATTACCAGATAACATTACTTTACAAGACTACATCTGCATTACCCACAAGATAACATTACTTTACAAGACTACATCTGCATTATCCACCAGATAACATTACTTTACAAGACTACATCTGCATTACCCACAAGATAACATTACTTTACAAGACTACATCTGCATTACCTACAAGATAACATTACTTTACAAGACTGCATCTGTATTACCAGATAACATTACTTTACAAGACTACATCTGCATTAACCACAAGATAACATTACTTTACAAGACTACATCTGCATTACCCACAAGATAACATTACTTTACAAGACTACATCTGCATTACCTACAAGATAACATTACTTTACAAGACTGCATCTGCATTACCAGATAACATTACTTTACAAGACTACATCTGTATTACCAAATAACATTACTTTACAAGACTGCATCTGTATTACCAGATAACATTACTTTACAAGACTACATCTGCATTACCCACAAGATAACATTACTTTACAAGACTACATCTGCATTACCCACAATATAACATTACTTTACAAGACTGCATCTGCATTACCAGATAACATTACTTTACAAGACTACATCTGCATTACCAGATAAAATTACTTTACAAGACTACATCTGCATTACCTACAAGATAACATTACTTTACAAGACTGCATCTGTATTACCAGATAACATTACTTTACAAGACTACATCTGCATTACCCACAAGATAACATTACTTTACAAGACTACATCTGCATTATCCACCAGATAACATTACTTTACAAGACTACATCTGCATTACCCACAAGATAACATTACTTTACAAGACTACATCTGCATTACCTACAAGATAACATTACTTTACAAGACTGCATCTGTATTACCAGATAACATTACTTTACAAGACTACATCTGCATTACCCACAAGATAACATTACTTTACAAGACTACATCTGCATTACCTACAAGATAACATTACTTTACAAGACTGCATCTGTATTACCAGATAACATTACTTTACAAGACTACATCTGCATTACCAGATAACATTACTTTACAAGACTACATCTGCATTACCCACAAGATAACATTACTTTACAAGACTACATCTGCATTACCTACAAGATAACATTACTTTACAAGACTGCATCTGTATTACCAGATAACATTACTTTACAAGACTACATCTGCATTACCCACAAGATAACATTACTTTACAAGACTACATCTGCATTACCTACAAGATAACATTACTTTACAAGACTGCATCTGTATTACCAGATAACATTACTTTACAAGACTGCATCTGTATTACCAGATAACATTACTTTACAAGACTACATCTGAATTACCCACAAGATAACATTACTTTACAAGACTACATCTGCATTACCTACAAGATAACATTTCTTTACAAGACTGCATCTGTATTACCAGATAACATTACTTTACAAGACTGCATCTGTATTACCAGATAACATTACTTTACAAGACTACATCTGCATTACCAGATAACATTACTTTACAAGACTACATCTGAATTACCCACAAGATAACATTACTTTACAAGACTACATCTGCATTACCTACAAGATAACATTTCTTTACAAGACTGCATCTGTATTACCAGATAACATTACTTTACAAGACTACATCTGCATTACCCACAAGATAACATTACTTTACAAGACTACATCTGCATTACCTACAAGATAACATTACTTTACAAGACTGCATCTGTATTACCAGATAACATTACTTTACAAGACTGCATCTGTATTACCATATAACATTACTTTACAAGACTGCATCTGTATTACCAGATAACATTACTTTACAAGACTACATCTGCATTACCAGATATAATTACTTTACAAGACTACATCTGCATTACCCACAAGACAACATTACTTTACAAGACTACATCAGGAAAACCTATCCTTTTCACAATTACACTTAAACATAAGCACTCGTGCAGCATCACTTTTCAAGCATATATCTACATAAGCACTCATGCAGCATACTATGACAAGCATGTCTTGCTATCTCTTTACAAGCATACCTAATTCAGAATCACATTTTCACTTTACTTTCAACATAGTTATATGGCCTAAATGTCAACCTTTTGCAAGATTGATGAGAGTGGATTGTAAAGTGTTGTTAAAAAGGTTTTCAAGGTTGAAGAGCAAGTACATTAGGAGCCTTCTGTCTAAATTCTGTAAATCATCAATCGTTTTAGAGCTTGAAAATATGAGCACGCTGTGGAAAGAGAATTTATAGTACTGCAAAACTGTCGTTGATATCCTTTGCTTATTATTTGGAAAGCGACTGGTCGATATGTTAGACTACGCACCATGGTGACTTCTCAATATGGGGATTCACTAATTGAAGTGGACATCAAGGTGCATGTTTGGATATCGGACAATAGCCTGTGCCTCCTTTTTCAGTAATCGCCTTACATAATTATATATTGACAGTAAGTGAAACTAGAAGTCCAGCACTTAGACTATGAAAACAATCTTGAAAAGGGAGCCTTTTTTCAGAAAATCCTATTTCTAATAGGCTCCTTTTCAATATTGAATTTTAAAAAGTGATAGTCTGAGTGTTCGACTTTGAAACGATTAACTAATAAAAATGATTAAGTCCCATAACAAATCAATTTACCATGTATTTCTATTTCTCATTTAACAATTTTCAAAATGCATCTCTTCCTGTTTCATTTCAATCAGTTCAAACTTGTCATATCGTTTTCTTACTCATCATTCATTCTGTTTTGTCTCGCTGTCATATTTTCTGAAGCTTGACTTTAATAGCAGTTTTTAAAAACCTATTGATTTTCAGTATATAAAAAGATTTTAATCCCAAAATAATTCCATCTTGTTGCCAGAGCTCTTCTGTCAGGTTGTCAGATTTAATCAATTTCCGTGTTATTAGGGGCTGCAACGTGTTGACAGAATCTATTGGCAGAAATTCATTCCAGCCCTGATTACATCCGACTGACAATAAATAATAGACAAAACCATGTGATAATTAGACTAGAAGACAGGGACAGGTACCACCGGTTTATGTGACCTATATCCCACTGTCGAATCACCTGAACCAATTTTAATTAATTATTTACACTGTTGTATTGATTTCTTCCAAAAATACAGCCCGACCTACTGCCTCGAGAATAGCGTGATTATATACACTACGTTATGATGCTATACAACAGAAGATATTAATTTAATTTTATCATATTTCAGATATGACGCTATCAGTTGAAATTTCCCTTTTTAATGAATTTGAATTTGAAGAATACCATTAATAGTTTGCCATACCGTTTCTTGAAAAAGAAAATACTTTGTTAAAATATAGTCCATTTTGTATTTGAAATGGTAAGACACTAAATAGCTGTATCACTCTAATTGTAGCCAATCACCAATTACATAAATATTGATTTCAAGATGTGAATTATTTTTCGAAGTTTAGGGCATTACTTGACCATCTCAGTTCAAATTCATTTAGGAAGCATCGCTTCAAAGTTTCTTTAACACGTCGGTTTTTTATAACTGAAGATGAAAGCATTCCAATGAAATTACAGCAAGTTTGTATTCATTGTATATGTGAACATGCTCATAACTTGACCCTTAGTAAATTCTCCCAAATCGGATAATCGAGGAAGTTTCTCTATACAACAACTTGAAAGAAACATATAGTAATCTAAAATAACCACCTGGCACCTAAAAGCATGCACGGGTTGAATTGTATGAATATTCTAACGGGCGTTCCAACATAGTGTGAAAGCTAAGTTAATATAAACCCATACAAAAATACTAAATTTCTAGAACTGTAGAATAATACATGAAGTTACGAGTCCTGTTTGATATCATTCCCACTACTAAGTGAACAGGGGCATAAAACAGAGGGCAGGTTTACTGTAGTCTTGAGATGGAGTGAAATGCGGCACTTTAATCTAACTATGGCCTTTCGGGACGGAGTTAAGCATCCATCCCCAGAGAGCACGATTTGCCCAGATCAAGTCAAAGAACAACACTGCTCTCGTACGTGTTTATTGGGAAGCTTTCAGTGCTGTTACCTCAATCATCTGTTTACTGTGTCCCAGCAATTACTTGGCCAAATAATGGAATCAAACCTCTACCAAGGCTAACAAGGATCAAATGGTGGCTCGGAACCTTGCACGGCAATGGGTCCCCTGGGCCATAACAGAGAAGATGCCCATTAAACAATACATGTTCCATTATGACCTGTGGTGCTTGCGAGTAGACCCATCTTAAAATAGCAACGAGCTGGATCATCTTCCAGTGATTGGCACGGGCTGGAGGTAGGCATGTCCATTGCTTGACTTGGATTAAGAAAACGTTCACAGTTCTCCGAGAGGGACATTATTTGTAGATAGCCATTAGAAGAAGATAGTTTCGTCTCCCAGATAAAAGCTTGAGATAATACTAAGGATATTTATTGGAAAGCGGGTATGGCTTGTTGGACAGTTAAAGTCAGGCTTAGACGAAAGATATTCTGCAGATGACTTCTCTGAAAATACATTTAATTGCAATATTCGGATGCATTTTCATAGTGCTTCATGTGCTTCCTTCTATAGCTTGACATCGTAAATGATCGGCGGTTTTTTTTTCAATCGTATAAACAGATTAGCAAATATTCAATGCATCAGAATGGGGTTCTCATGTACAACTGATTGTCTTCACAATTTGATAGCATCGGAATGTAAACATTTGATTACATTACATATAATAAGACCGTGCATCTTTAATATGACAAACTCATCACTGCTCTGCCTGAAAGAATTCTAGATCAATACATACTCTCATAACATAATTAAAGAAATGCGATATTATCCTTTTCCGTGCTTTCATACAAACGTGTCACGCGATTCGGAAATATATAAGCGTATTTATAGACAATAGTTTAATGACCATAAATGGGCTCAGAAGGAAATATTTCCCTTCCGGTGTCTATGATCGCTTTCATATTCTACCGATAACCAACATTAATACGAGATAATAACGAAAGTACGTTAACCTCTATTGGTATGGCAATATTGACAGTCATGTTTAACGACGGAAGTCTATTCTGCGTCAATGTTTCTTAACAAAGGGAATACCGTGACTGCAATCGTGTCGGTCATTGCATCAATAGAAATCAATAGAGAAAATGTCCAAATACATTAGAGTGATGAATAATGAAGAGAGGCCCGGCCGTGGGGCTGAAATATGAGTAGATTTAGCTACACTTTAATTCTTCATTCCACGGGCTCCCGAAGCTACACAGGCAGTGAAGAAGACAACACGCACTAAGGTGGTCCCGGGGGACTGACGGAAGAAGAACGTTGAAGGGGAAAAGGGGCTGCCGTGTCCTCCGAATAATGAAAATGTCGCGAAATGACTGATAACAACCCACGCAAGATGGCGAATCTGGACTTAAAACAGAACAGATAAGCAACAGGAAGTCCACACCGGATGTGGTTCAGGAGTGGCGACGGGCTGAGATGTTTTCACTTTATTCTATCGCGATATGGGGTCCGAAAAATCGGCTCTTCTCTTTGTACAATCTCAAGTGCATTGAAAATTCAATAGACGGATGCCTGTAGGCAAACTAGAGGGTAAATATGACATGAGGTATTTTACCTTTCTGATCTGTTCAGGCTATTTTAACAACGTCTGAATCAATTCGAGAAGAGGTATCGTGTTCAATGGATCTACACATAAAACCTATACTTGGTATTGATTCATACAAGAGAGAAATAAGAAATGCATTTATGTGTCAAAGACGTTGAGTTCTGGGACGTGGTCGAGGTGAACATTGAAACTTTCAATTCAATCACTTAACCTCTCTTTGTCAGAAAGGGAAGACACTTTTAAAATGATCCAATAAAATGATAAGAAATGGTCCTATTCTTCGAATTGATGACACAAGTGCTTTAACGTTTATTAGCCGACACATGTGTTCAAAATATTTAATCACCAATACATAACTTCCGAGCAGCCATTCAATCAGATTCACGCTAACAGCATTGGTTCATCTGCAGTTCTTTACACGCCATAGATACAGGCTCACGCAGGTTCAAAGCATTAATGCAGACACCATGTATATATTTAGCTTCGATTCAGCAACGTATATGTTCACGCCATTTGTTTAACAACAGATATAATCCTAACAGTTCTTCATCAATCATTATTTCACACAATTGATTCCGAGAAATGATTTTCTTGACATTTGGCAACACTAAACACTCGTCATTTAGGTGTCATTTCGCAAGAATAGTGCCACGTAGGGACATGAAGAGGACAAATATCCTCTTAATTTTTTGGCATCTATATAGAACTATGATACCCCGACATATCTAATTAATGACACGATTTAAATGCAGCTAGACGAATTTGTAATAATTATGGTTTTACTAAATAAATTGCGAATAATATGATCCATAGTGAATTTCTTGACAAGAGTGATCGTGTCAATATTGTGCTGACAGTTAACAGGCAGGTTCCGCTGCTGAACTATTATGCTTTGCTTTGTGTTAAGATATTGAAAACATCTAGCGAACCTCTTAGACATTGGACTGAGAAACCTAACATGCATTTTCACATGTTGAAAAATTCAAACTGTTCTACGACCTTCAAGATGATGCCAAGTTACCAAAAAACTAATCAGCCCTGAGTTTTCCCTAGAATAAGCCTTGTGTAATATATCCAGTGAACGGCTCTTAGGGTATTCCGTCGACAAGGGACAAATAGCAACGTCTCGTTGTGACCTTGAAATGAAGGTCACGGTCTCAAACTATATAGAAATATATCTTCAAAATACGACACGTAATCGGTGAGTTGTGCTTGAGGAATTCCAACTTGTACGTACGTACAGCCCTGTGCTCTCGAATGCTATTTGCCCCGCTGTGCGCTAAATCACGATGGGAGATAATAATATGACATCATTAACGAACATTGAAGGCAGGGAGGAACTTTTGGAACGCAACCTCGTTAGTTCTTGCACAAAATTCCATAGGAATCTGTATTTTTTAACATCGTGCATACGTACAATCCATGACATATTCATATCGATAAGATCTGACTGATATCCAATAGTTGTCATTGCCAGTTAATCACTCTCAATCGTGCACAAAATTGTAATCTGCGCCGCTAACCAACACTATGTTCTCCGGTCTCATCTAAAGGTTAATGGACTAACATCAGTCGGAGATATATAACGCTATCTACTTACACATCCGTTGTCTTACTAACCCAATTTTAAATCTGTTAGCACTGTACAAACAAAGACGTTTTCGAAAAAATACTAAAATCAGATGGTGAAAATAAAATAAGCCGTACGTACGATATAATCATCGATAGCTTGAGCCAATTTTACAAGACAAAGGTTTAGATTTGCACAGCTGTCGGGTACATAAATATAGTTCTACATTCGAAAGTACAAATGTAAAAAAAACTCTTTGTTTGAGTGCATTATATGATTGAGATTTAATCAGCTTGATCGTCTCATTGAGAAAACAACGCTGCGCCATTTTTAAAAGAAAATGGCTAGAAAAGGGAAAAGTTAAAAGCAGAGAGCACGCTTGGCACGATAACACTTGGTTTGCATTATATTATGTAGATTTCTTTTTCAAATATGGATGTCGGGTAACAAATCGCACTATCGCAATATGTCTGAACATAACACTCACTTAACCAACGGGGTTTTACTAAAACGATCCCTAACAAAGAGTATTTAATGATATATTTTCTGGATAATGGCTTCTTTATTGTGAACATGCAAAACAGTTCGTAGATGCTTACTCCTTCATTGGGTTATTACTCCGTTATTCCTTCTTTATGAGTCCATCCCAAAATGTCCTTCTGATATATACCTCTTTACGGTCAATCAGAATACTCTTGCAGGTTCACGTCAAACAGCTGCGAGTTCATTCTGTGTGCTGTTGCCGAGAGAGACACCTATCGTTCATCGAATGTAACGATACATATTCACAAAAAACGGAATGTTTTCAAGCTTTTCTTTACATGATCAGGAATAGAGTGTTCTGTTTGTGGAAATAAGAAATGAGGGTGTATTCATACGAGTAATTCTCATATAAATACTATGCATACCAGCGTCCATTACGGATTGTGTTTAAATCGTGTATCATAGTAAAAATGCAAGTTCGTTCAACTTTCGCTTTAATTCTCGTCTCTTCTTAAAACAACAAAGTAAAATCCATTAATATGAGATCCAGTGTTATTCATGATTTTTATTTGGCTTTGATGCATGCTAAACTATCATATGTGGTGGTTTCAATTCAAATAATTTCACTCTAATTGCATATTTCCCTCTCAATCACCAACTATATGACAATTCTTTGTTTCCAATGAAAGTCAAGCAACATCGTTATACATGTGAAGATAAGGAAACTACACGCTGATTCACAATAGTTGTATGACCTAATAAACATTGTCAACTCAAATGTATCGTTTTGTGTGTTATAGATAAGTTTTCAATTGTTTAATTGACATGGGGTATTGTCCGGTTTTCGATTAGAAATCACTAGTTACACCTTCATATCATTGCTACATGTAAACTAAGTCGACCATCATGAATAGGCTACACTTCTTGATCAAACAACACCATTTATAACGTTTGACATATGCGACTCTATCGACACAATAATGTTTCTTTGATGAAGCTAATAGAAGTCAACACCACGGTAGCTGTAACCTACTTACCTACCACTACTCATCAGCACTCGTCAGCCTTCCAATAGCCAATTATGTTCCTATATTCACTGTACGAAGATAGTGTTTAGTTTAAAAAAGGAAAGGAAAGCTTATTGATTCATGAAATAAATAAATCACTTGACTGACATTTACAATCTCTTAATACTATTAAGAGCCTTCTTTTACTCAATCAATAGTTCATCTTTATGAATGTTGTACGTCATCTTTAAGCTTTTATGTTAAAGCTTTGCTTTAATGTCACTTCGGGCTTGTTCAATGGACATGAAACGCTCTATTGCATACATCTGCATCCAATAGGTTTGATCATCTGCTCTGCAGTTCCCTATAGAAATCCATGTATTTAAGATTCATTTGGAAGTCAATTGCATAATCTCAAATACACCGAATCCTACTTATATATGTACATCACAATTAAAACATATGATTGTCTTGTTTTAGTGTAATTCCTCGAACTATGTCTGTATCTGCTTTACAATTCCCTCTTAGTGTCATATGACATATTTCTATAGTACAATTCCTTGAGATAAATCTATGTGTACGTTACTTTATCCTCAAAGTATCACATGACTGTTATTGCTATAGTAAAATTTCATGTAGCAACGACTATTCCTTCAAAGTGTGATTAGGTTTGTCATGGCTATGATGCAATTCCTCACACTGTGGCATGATCAACTGAACAGGGATTAATGTTATATTTTCAATTTTTTCATTTATAATGATAGTTGATGTCATTTATATTTACTTCAGGGGGTGACACATCTTATTACACAAACCAATTATCCGTAGTGATAATACCGATGTTCCGTTTAAAGCAAACATTGCATGGCGGCTATTTATTGTGAACACGTTTTATTATTTCGAATGACAAAAACGATTCCCATCGCTTTATGGAACCATGTACACTAATTTTTTTACTTGATTTTCAGAAGAGAGAAGGGCGGGTGTTTTACTATTGGTGACATTATTTTTCAAATACATTTCATTGACTTATTTGAGCGATACTGCCCCTTTAAATTAGTTATAAAATAATTACTGTTTGCGAATAATAACTGTTTGACTTAACTTATCACTTATTCGAGATTTTACAGGTAAATAAAAAACGGTTCAGTTTTCTTCTTGTAACGATACAAAGCATATCTGCATTTAGTGCTTGAATAACATCGATATATCTAATGTGCCGTTAATCAGCTTATGTTGTTAAATATCAATTAAAATAAAAATACTTAAACATCATGTTTTATCATCATATCAAATATGTTGGCAATACATTGATTCATCACTTGGTGGAAACATGAACCTAATTGAAGTGGCTGAAATCTTGTTTAATCATGTCCTAGTAGTTATTACATGTAATTATCAGTTCTTAGTTATCAGTAACTCAAGGTTGGTTACTAGTTGAAATGTGTTTCAGTTTCATGAGGCATATGTACCTTGCTCGAACAAGTACACATTCCGAATGAAGTTATATAAGAATGATATATAAAATGCTCCTGAAGCAGTTTGATGGATAACATGGGCACCCATGTCCAGCGTTATACTAGTAGGAAATAAAATCAAAATTAATGTATAAATTTGAGGCACAAAACAGATCTCAGGAACAAACTTCGCTTAATTCATTTTTCAAAATACTGACCGCTTCACCATTATTATTCCAACCCAATGTTCTTTTAGATCAGTTATGTCAGTATTTAACAAAATAGCCATTGGTTCTGTAGCTCATCAGATATTAAATTATTTATTATCGCAGGGAGAAAAACTAACATAGCAAATAACAAGGCATTTTCAGTCACCAAATTTACAATTTCTAATCCACATTCGTCAAGGTATGCCAACACCCAATTTAATTATTATAGACTTTTGTATTCTAAGGACAATGTAAACGGATAGCGTACAAATGTCGCCACTGGTGTTTTGTCTACTTAGAGACATGTATATGTTCTCTCAAGGGATCATTCTCACACGAGCACAGAAATGTTATAGCCCAGTAACCAGAAACCCCTAATGACTGAACCCACCCTTGATACTGAGATTATTAGCCTTACTTGTTCTTAGAGAGAAGTCGTCTAAAGACGTCAGGTTTGACTTATGACAGGCTCAAATTTGAGGGGATTGGGGTCTCAAAACTTATGAACAAACTTTAGTCTCTTTGTTATTCCTATTTCAATTCTTTTCGAGAAGACGTCCTTAATTTTTTTTTAGAAAAGGCCTGTCATAATCTATTCGAAGGAGCAGGGTGGGGTGGCTTTGGGTCGTTACTAAAGTACAAACTTTAATACCCTACGTCTGAGGAACAAATGATGTAACGGTTCTTGATGAGAAGTCGACAGATGGACGACAACCCATGGACAACAACAACCCATGTTAAAACCCAATCTGACCTTATTGGCTGGAGGAGCTAAACTTGAAAGACATTAATAAATATCATTAGTATTTCAAAATGAGGAATCCTTGGTGGATGTTCATCATTATGCTAATATGGGTTTTCTTTCCATGACAAAACAATAAAAGGGCTGTCATTTGGATCATCATCAGCAGAACAGTAGTAGTATAATGGCTACTTACTGTCGTAATTGAATTCCAATTATCATGTCTGTATTTGTAAGCATTACCCTACTGTCTAAGTTAGGAAACCTTGATGAAAAAAGGCCATTATATTCTACAAACCTGTCCACGTTATCTTCAAAGCATCACTAAAGAAACATGTATGTGCATGCAAATCATTTACTGAACATCCTAGTCATAATACTCGTGTCCTAAAACTCTTAGGACATCAAAGAAGTACAGACCAGAAATCTTGCAGAATGTGTCCAAACATCAAAGACATTATCTCAACACAGGAATCATCATTATTGATGACAGATAGTTGTCTGGATAAAGTCAGACAGCACAACATCAGCTCTTCCTATTGCAGGGAATAAACCCTCAAGCTTCCTATGCAGTATTAGGAGTGGAGACATCGCACACGGAAATGGGCTAACAATGGCAAGCGTCATTACGCTGCTATTATCACTGTGAGGCAGGGGGAAGTAACATCGCATGTTATCATTATGAACCTTTCTGGTTGTGCCTGGAGAGAAGCAACGTGCAGCTACTTTTATTCTTCCATAAATACCGACATGAAATGGTTAGCTTCCGGGTTATGTGGGAGGATCGTCGTGGCCATTTTTATGCCCATGGACACGAGATGGCCTTCAGTAAGTGGGGTCAAATTGGACAAGAAATGGTATTATTTTGATATAATGAACAAGAACATGTTTCATATGCAAATAGGATACATTAAAAATATTTTGTATAGATGTAAATGATTTGCTTGTTGTAATTTTCTTATTCCTTTTATTTGGGAGTTATATTGACAGCAAATGCATGTCATTTTATGGCGAACATAATTACTAGGGCAAAGCGTACTCTGAATTGCATATACTCATTTGAAATAATATATCTTGCTTATATAAAAATACAATCACATTCCCTGTATACCAAAAAAATATGATCTGCAATAACTAAAATCGGTTCTAGCTTTATGTCAGTTAGAACATTTATTGCTATTCATTACTAATCGCTTAAAGATAAAGTCATGTTTAATATAGTCCATAACTCCATGATACGTCCTCATCGTATTGTAATTCCTGACGTAAAATCTCGATTGATGTGCGTTTAAAATCACCATCGCTATTCCTGTAACAAAGTAGCTGGTAAAACAATCTAAAAACTGCTTATTTTAAGGCCAAAATAAAGATAAATGAGGTTTGTTGGACAAGAAATGATAAATGCCCTCCTCCCCCAGTCGAGAATAGTAATTATCTTGCTGTAAGCAAGTGGAGCCTCAGTAACAGTAATTACTTTTCATATAAGTCACCTGAGCTCCTATAGCACAGTAACTCATCACGCGAATGCATCCATCTGACGACACCTGCTGGAGCACGCAAGTCGCTATTGATTCCGTCAGCTGCAGGAATCTCTCGAAGGGATGCTGCCAGAAACACAAGAACCTCAGGAATAGCCCTGCTGTGCCATCTTACATCTGGGCTGGTTCTGATTGAGATGACTGGTGACTGTTTGTAAACAGTAAACTGCTCGCTATTATAACTGAAAAACGTCTGGCTCCGATTAACATCGACACAAACATTTTATTTGTTACATTGATAAAACAGGCTTCACGTTGATGTAATCGGTCTATTGACTTTGGTGACAGAAATGTCATAACCGAAACGTATACAGCTAGTTTAGTGTGCTTTAACAGCTTTATGTAATGAACATAGGGTTTTGGAATATCCTCTCCAATGTAGGTACCCTTCTCCCAGAAGTATAGAGCTCTCTTAAACAGTCTAGATCTAGCTCAAACTAGCATTGACAGCAACATTTTTATCTTGGTAAATATTGATGAAGAAATGCTTGATATCGATACAAGAGGTTTGTGACAGAAGTAAAATTGATACTAAAAAGAAGGTTTAAGACCCATAGTATTTCTAAAGAGGTCTGATCATGATAAACATTGAGAGCAACATAATGTTTGTAAGTATTGATGTACTAACAAACTACGAACAGTGATGCCATAACATCAATAAGTGCAGTATACTCCTGATGTACACGTAGTTCTGCAAATGATGTGACTGACTCAATGTATATTACGTGTTTATAAACAGTGAAACAACTTGATCTGGGCTCATTTCGCAAGACAGTTTACCAAGATTATCTCTCAAACTGTTTGTATCGCATTATATTACATTATATTACTGAAAGAATCTCCCGTTATTTAAACCGCATTAACGTTAAACGTTGATACAGAAACATGAAATCAACATTATCAACATAAACGGTACTTTCATTTTAAAATGAATAAATAATGCAGTTTATAAAACCATGAAAGGTTGTGTCAGAATCGTTTAACGTCAATCATAAGGTGAGATGAGATGAGTTGGGGTTTAACGCCGCTTTCAAGAGTATTTCGCTGCTAGTAGTATGGGAGAAAGCTCGCAAAGCCATGTGGCTATGCATTGCGTTTAAATCGACTGGAACTAGCGAACCATGGGTGGTACTACCTGAATTTCAGAGTAGCATTGCATCAAAACCTTACTGCGTTTTGAACAGTTCTCTTCTGCAGATAAAGTTGCCGTGCCCCTGGCGGGATTAGAACCCCGGACCTCTTGATCCGAAGCCGAACGCGCTAACCATCGTGCTATCGTCAATCATAAACAGAGTGCAATTCTCCAAATGTTCTGGTTTGGAACAAAATGGCAATACGCGTTGACTGTTTGTAAACATTGATACAGAAAGCTGTTCTTGTTTGCGTACATGTTGCGATGGAACGTATCTAACACGGTATTTGCAGATCATTGTGGTCTGGTTTGCTTTCAGATTGATATATAAACGCGTACAGCAAAATCGATACGGTATTTAGTTGCCTGTATAGTAGTTATTCTACTTGCTTGAAATATTTATTTACTGAACAGTTGAATACTGAGCCATTCTAAACATCGTTTGTCTTTGTTTCAATTGTTCACACATGGTTCAATGTCAGTGCTTGTTTAAAGGTCCGTTGACTTGTATGTGCTGCAAGCAATGCGATAAAACTCCATTGGTTTAATTAAATGAGATCAGCTTTTAGTTCTAAAGATATTCCTCAATGTTGCGTTCACACCTTTCATTGTTAAATCATGAAGGAAACATTAAATATGACAAAACCCATATGGCTTATAACGCATGCATGACACTTTAATAAAATGACTCCTTTATCTCAGAGGACGACCCCCGGCCTTCCAATCACCAGAACAGTATGAAATATATCAATACATGGGCGAGATAATGACCATAAAGCCTGGCTATAACTGCCGTGTTATTATAGGAGTAGCTGTGGCCCTCTGGTTCGTGTGTTACCACTGGGACCACCTTCCGTCAGAGAGTGGTGAACTGGAACTGACGGCAGATAAGCAGAACTGGAATAAAGTAATAAATTAATCATAAAGCCTCCAGGGAAACCGCGACCAAAGGAGAGAAGTAATCGAGGGGTTACTGGATTCGGAATCACTGCTGTTCGGAGGATGATATTGTTGGCATATTAAGACGTTTCTTTTTGACTTACTGGCGTGCTTCATCTGGTGTCGTATAGCAGAACAAGCTCAAGTTAGACAGTTGAGTGAGTAAGTTAACTTGAAACATGATTGACATCATCGAACTGTGGATTGAATACAGAAGTTCCCTTAGGGCTATGGCTCTTCGACGTGCAGGTCGGCGAACAGAACCTTACACAAACATCATACATGTACTTTGAACGTGCATTTACTATTATTCTTACTTAAATTAACAACACGATAAGATATGAATTAGCAACTGAACTTGATTCATAATTGACACAGTTGGATATGAATATCAAAATAGTGCCATTGGCTCTGTAGCTCATCATTCTGATTTGCACGATATATTTTCACGCATGAAGCTTGAAGTCTCACATATTAAATAATAGGTTTTGAGGGCATTACCCCACTCTTTTCCCACATAGGTTACTCCACTCATTGCTTTCACTATTACCTCTGTTGCATGTTGGTCATGATTTCTAAAGCAAATACTCTGGCAACATCCTTATTGTTGGATCAAGTGTAGAAATTCGATTACCTCCCCATAAAATTTCACCATTGAGAATGAAGCAGTTCTGGAAGAAAAAAATCTCGTAAAAGTACGACCTGTGTAAACAAAAATCAGCGTTCATTCCATTTCTGTTTTACTGACGGTGAACCCTCTCAGCATTCAAACCACAATGTGTCCACTGTTGGTGTCAGTAATGCATCGAACCCATTTAAGCCATAGACATGTTGTTACTATTTAAGGTAACATTATGTGAACTTATGAGATATGATGTCGGCCTATGATAGAGATACAATCTTTCAGCGAAATACTTTTGAGTGTGCAAATTTGTATCACTCGTGATATCTATCATGATTCAGCGACCCTACGCTATTAGAAATAGTTGTGTCGGAGGACGTTCGGTGCTGTTGATGGTGTAAATTTCCAATGACACAAACGTTTTTGCATTCGGTACGCTAGAAGTGTTCATGGTATGGGCTTTAAAAACCTAGCTCGGACGGCCCCAGTCGTTATACTGACTTAAGAAAAGCTTTTAACATCCAAAACGTTGTATCACAGGAGATGAGTGAGATCAGGAGAGATTACGTCACAATAATATGACGTCATTGCAATCTCGGTCAAATGGCAGGGACGTCATCAAAGATTATACAGTTTACACTGAAAATGAGCATTTGAGTTAACTTCCTACAATCATGTCATTTGTAAAAGTGATAATTGCTTTTGATATAGTTGCGGTATTATGTAACTGACGCGTAAAACGTTGTGGATTAGTTTCACAGTGTAAGTAATTATTGACTTCTTTCTTCGTTCAGAAAAAGCAGAAAACATATGATACTGTTAATCGATCAACACAAGTCATGACGAAAGTCATGAAAGAAAACTGATAAAGAGGCATACTTGGTAATTTGACGTTTTAGATAACATTCTCATATTAAATTACCACAATGCGAAAATAGCTAATATCCCACTCTTTTAACTCGAATACATTCGTGAGAACAACCTTAATTCAAGCAAATTCACATGAAATAAATAAACCAATTTATAAAATTAACACGGCCTACATCAGCCGGCATACAATTTCTATTTAACATAAACAATTCACTGGACTCAATGTAACTAGAACTATCTCAAACTAATTCTCCTGGTTCAGTTTAACCCGACCACTATCACAAGAACTATCTCAACCTAATTCTCCCGGTTCAGTTTAACCCGACCACTATCACAGGAACTATCTCAACCTAATTCTCCCAGTTCAGTTTAACCCGACCAATATCACAGGAACTATCTCAACCTAATTCTCCCGGTTCAGTTTAACCCGACCACTATCACAGGAACTATCTCAACCTAATTCTCCCGGTTCAGTTTAACCCGACCACTATCACAGGAACTATCTCAACCTAATTCTCCCGGTTCAGTTTAACCCGACCACTATCACAAGAACTATCTCAACCTAATTCTCCCGGTTCAGTTTTACCCGACCACTATCACAGGAACTATCTCAACCTAATTCTCCCAGTTCAGTTTAACCCGACCAATATCACAGGAACTATCTCAACCTAATTCTCCCGGTTCAGTTTAACCCGACCACTATCACAGGAACTATCTCAACCTAATTCTCCCGGTTCAGTTTAACCCGACCACTATCACAGGAACTATCTCAACCTAATTCTCCCGGTTCAGTTTAACCCGACCACTATCACAAGAACTATCTCAACCTAATTCTCCCGGTTCAGTTTTACCCGACCACTATCACAAGAACTATCTCAACCTAATTATCCCGCTTCAGTTTAACCCGACCACTATCACAAGAACTATCTCAACCTAATTCTCCCGGTTAAGTTTAACCCGACCAATATCACAAGAACTATCTCAACCTAATTCTCCCGGTTCAATTTAACCCGACCACTATCACAGGAACTATCTCAACCTAATTCTCCCGGTTCAATTTAACCCGACCACTATCACAAGAACTTTCTCAACCTAATTCGCCTGGTTCAGTTTAACCCGACCACTATCACAGGTACTATCTCAACCTAATTCTCCAGGTTCAGTTTAACCCGACCACTATCACAAGAACTATCTCAACCTAATTCTCCCGGTTCAGTTTAACCCGACCACTATCACAAGAACTATCTCAACCTAATTCTCCCGGTTCAGTTTAACCCGACCATTGTCACAAGAACTATCTCAACCTAATTCTCCTGGTTCAGTTTAACCCGACCACTATCACAAGAACTATCTCAACCTAATTCTCCCGGTTCAGTTTAACCCGACCACTATCACAAGAACTATCTCAAACTAATTCTCCCGCTTCAGTTAAACCCGACCACTATCACAGGAACTATCTCAAACTAATTCTCCCGCTTCAGTTTAACCCGACCACTATCACAAGAACTATCTCAACCTAATTCTCCAGGTTCAGTTTAACCCGACCACAATCACAAGAACTATCTCAACCTAATTCTCCCGGTTCAGTTTAACCCGACCACTATCACAAGAACTATCTCAACCTAATTCTCCCGGTTCAGTTTAAGCCGACCATTGTCACAAGAACTATCTCAACCTAATTCTCCTGGTTCAGTTTAACCCGACCACTATCACAAGAACTATCTCAACCTAATTCTCCCGGTTCAGTTTAACCCGACCACTATCACAAGAACGAACTCTACATAAGCACTTAAGGTGACTTGTCAAAACTCAAAATAACCAAATTGTCGAATTTCATTGCCCAATACCTACCTTAAGCAATGAAACTAGAACTAGCCCAATGCATCATGGTCATCAGGACCAACCCCTTCCCTAGTTAACAAGAACGAAGTGTAACAAATCCACAGGCACAAAATAACTTTACTCAGTCAAATTTAGTTTCAGGCATAATGCACATCACTAGGATGTGGACGTTGACATTGAGATATCGCCTTTAACTTAATTAACAGGGGAAAATACATTAGCCCCAAACCTGGTAATAAAAGACCTCAGGGTTAACCAGGTGTAAAACTTACACTTGCTTGATCTAGCATGGCCACAACACATTAACCTCCTGTGACTTGGATAATTAATGATGAATGGTGTATACGCGGTATACAGAACTGATGCAGAACTAGTTTATTTGCCACCATTTAGATACTGTTCAGTTTTTCAGACACATCTGATACGAATCCGCCATTTTAAAGCACACTGTTTGCTGAAATAACCTTTACGTTGAAAGACAATCCGTCACTTGTTAGAGAAGTAAGACCTGTTCCACTGCACGAGATAATATTTCACCCACTCAAATCATAAAACATGAATAAACGCTTCACGTTGACGTCACATCTTCAGTACTTTGACATTGACTTGGGTTTCAAAGTCAATTTGGCAAGTTACCTAGATACCTACAGTATGTAGCAGGTAGAGTGTCTTATCATCTGCAACCAATACATTATAATTAGCAATGTCAGTGTCTGTGCAATGTTACAGCAGTGTATGAACTCGGACACAGGGTTACAACCTTACGCTACACATTATTACTCTGTAATCACCACAGTGATTTGTTGAGCATGGGCAAACAGCAACCAATGAAAACATCGCTTTCGTGGGAAATTTTGGATTGCTTGTCATGTCAGCATTACCTCGGTCAAAGTCCTGAATTGTGAAACTGGTTACTGGTGACACTTTCATTAGATATAATGTTGAACGAAGGCAGATGACGACTATAATATCACGACACGACCATCGATATCCCCTATATCTGTCGTTTATTACGTTTTGCATGCTAATAAATCGTAACATTATTTACATACAACTTTAATGTTCCAAAAGGGTTCATATTTCAATCAAAAGAAGATAAATGATAGTTTCATATTTTCAGAACGCATACAAAATGGGCGTTTAGAATCAATATTCTTTAAAACGGGTAACCTTATAATGTTATGTCATGTGAGCAGATCAATTGAATGTATTGTAATGGAAGTTCACATATAGCACTGCATAAACGCATAAATGGCGATCAAATTCCTCGACGTGTTTATAACTTATATCATAAATAACAACAAGCGTAAATGAAATACGCTGCAAACCTAGGAATAAATCTTAGAATCACCATAAATCATTCGACGTATATCAACAGCTTCTGTTAAATAAAAAAGTCGTAACTTTAAACACGCTAAGTATGTAAAGCTATGACCTACAAGAACTTTTTGAATGTATATACATGTACATCCATCTCTATATAGCAACCATAAGCCAAACATAACATTATACTTAAAGCATCTTGGTTATACTATTATATTATTTTATTTTAGCCCTCGTAATGAAATGTTTGTATTTTTCCTCTTTCGAGAGCCCTGCTGTTTGTGACAATAGTGTCAGTGCTGAAATCATACTACATGCATCTTGTGCTTTTTCACGTGAACAATGTAACGTATATCAATCCCTGTTCTCAATTACTACTGGTCAATACCGTATATATTCAAATAAATACAATAGTGCCTTGGTATATTTTTTAACTTTCTTGAGCGATGTAGGATTGTTACACAATATTTAAAGATAAATCATGCCAACGGCAAATACTAAAGTATGTGGTAAAAGAACTTTTAAAAAATCGTGAACAGATTTGTGTGCATTTAAAGTACATAGGCAAATCTTTATCTTCATCTACACCATGACTCGTTTTAAACTTCACCAGAATAAATCAGAGTCACAAGAAGTAATCTACAATATACGAATATCATTGAGAGCTCACCAAGGTCACTTTCAAAGTTCGTTGACTGAAGTGTTCCAGTGATATAATGCCACAATGTAAAACTTAAAGGAACACCATGCTACGCACTGTGAAAATGAACTTCATATTCTCGTTTTTGGCATTGACAAAGTTAATGAATGTTAGTTATTTCGTTGAGAATTAACAGCGGTTGTCCAAATGTGGAACTTCTACAATAAATATTCCCGTCCAACTAACCCTTTTATTTAATCTCAAAATAATTAATTAAAAGCAATGTGTTTAACGATTGTGACAATAATCTTCAAAATGTACATTTATCTAGACTTGGCGTCATTCAAAATAATGTGATCAACCATATGAACCGTTGTCTTAAAATAATCTCACGACTGAATTCCGCAATTGAAACTTGATGTCACAATGATCTCATGGCATTCCCTTAGATATGTCGAGCTTTATCCTTGGAAAGTCAAACATATTAAAAGAGCTGTTTGTATACGTTCATCATTAATATTAATTCACTTTCATTTTTATAGTATTTTTTAAACAACCATCGAGGCTAACGATGAAATGTAATCACTATAATAAAATGGTCAACAGTCAAATGATCTTGACAAAAATGTAATTTGACAACCACCACTAACGTCCAAATCTGAAGACCCGTTTGGTCAAATCATAGTTTGCTGTGAACAGTGTTCCAAGTATGGCCGCCAAAGCCACAGCCAGGTGAACAACCTCTCCCTCCAATGCCATGTCACTATATTTTGCATATCGATCGCTCACAAAGACTTACTATCCACTAGCAACAATTTATCTTCAAATACTCTCATGGAAATTACCACACTATATAAAAACTGCAGATTTGGCTGAAAGTTGTAACAGCTGATGTATTTCTTATCATAACTTTATAAAGTGACGTGACTGTAACATTGCACGGTCATGTAAATTATGCACAGTAGAATTTATGTTTATGATCCGTTCGATTCCACTAAAACTGTACATTCTAGGGAAGAGCAATATTTATCTGCAAAATGTTATTTAAACTTATTGAAACTGATACAAGCACTCAAGGGGTTATCATTTCCGATAACTCGTCAGTTTTGTTCGACATGTAAACCACCAAACATTCTTGAAACATAACATATTTCCATAATTCAAGTTAATTCAACCCGTAATATAGTTCAAAGGTAGGTCAAATCGAAAACTGACATTTATACCAGATTCGGTTTTCATCACGAAGACTTTACTGGTGTGGTGATATCAGCATGCATAATGCGGTTAGTCTACTATCTCTATAGATAACCATAACATTTTAATAACTTGATAATTAATAGTAAAATAGAATTATAGTTATTAACCAATAAAATAAGACTAGACTGACAGTCTGCGATTGTTTTCAAACAGAAAACTGACAACAAAAACTAAACTGTTCATAAGATAAAGAAAACTTTATCCATTAAGCTTATATAATGTAAAGTCAGACCCACTCGAGATCGTCAACAAAGTATAAGCTAACATCTGTTCCAATCATACGAATAATGGTCAAAGGTCAAAGGTCACTTACCTGATGAGGTCAAGAAAGGTGTCAACGGAGTTGACTTTGGCCGCTTCTCCGTAACGTTTGAGTTGATCTCTGTTGGCACCCCCTCCGGGTCTAATTGAAATAGCCATAATGATACCCAAGATTACAGAAAGTACGGTAGTGGTAGCGAAGTATGCAATGGTACGAAGTCCCATTTTGCCACATGTTTTGGCGTCCAATCCTGCAATTCCGGCAATCAAACTGGAGATGATCAGAGGCAAAATCAACATTCTCAACATTCGCATTAAAATTTCTCCGGGGAACATCAAATACATAACTTCCCTTTTGGTGAAGTCGGGGCGGACACGTCGAACTGCAAAGCCTATGCCCACTCCAAGGAGTACGGAAAATAATAGCAATATTAAAAGTAAATTTTCTTTTGATCCTTTCAGGCATCTTAAACCACATCTTTTAGCAGTTCCTAAAAGTCCTGTGCGTTCATCCGCAGGGGGATTCAGGGTAACGTGTGTGTTGACTTTGGTTGAATCTTCAGGGGAATCCATACTGTCGTCTGGTCAGAGAAAGTTTCCAAGCAAACGACAACGTGTGAGCGTGCACAAGAGCAACAAAAGCAGACGACGACTGGACGAGGGCGTGTGAGGTAGCACCACGCAAACGCTGGCAATATGACACCGAATCCCAACCTACCAGCCACGAACAGAGCCCGGGCGACCAAGCAGATATTTCCCGCGCTCCGTTTCTCCAGCGATGGGCCTTCCGTGGAAAAAGCATGTAGAAACTGATGAACGCGATGGAGTGACGTCAAAAAGGTCAAAGGTTATACAGAGTTGTAGTTTTCAAGCTTTGTAGCTGCTGTTGATATTATTTGCTGTCATGCAAGCTTTGTACTCGGAAATGTGCTCGGAATATGATCACTGAAATGTTAATGTTGTCGCCGGATAAATTGATCAATCGCAATGATATTCAGGAATTATTTTCTTCCGCGACAACGAGAAACGACTGTTTCCTTAATGGTTTCTTCTAATTAACTTTCATCAAATGATATACCTGTAATATAGCGTCTGTTGACAGAAGATAAAGGTACTCAAAGCATCTCAAACTCTAGAGAGGATGTCTTTGTTGAGGCGGTAAACTAATATCACACATTGATTAAAATTTAACAAGGTTGAAGCAGGTTCCTGTATCAGTTCTATCGTGAAGGGAATAAAAGCTCTCTCCCTACTAATTTAGCAAGGTAATGAAAAGGGTACATTTGGAAGACAGAATTTAAGGGATGATCATGTCACCGATATGAATGTGACAATACTGCTTTGAGGCTTATTGGAATTGGGAGAGCAAGTTGTGAAATGGGGCTATTTTCTTCGGGGCCCGATGGGCAAGTCAAGTAGAAATATGCCTGTCACAAATGGAAAATGAAATCCAGCTCAGCCAATATTGAGGTGTCGAATCTGCGATACGTGAACAATATGTCCTGAAATCACTGGGAGCCATCACGCTCGCCTATCACTGACAACAAAGCTAACAGTTTAGACTGCTCTGAGGATGGGAATACGCTCGATAAATTCTTTGTACTGCCAACGGCTTATCCTGACAACTCTCTTCCCGGCTTATTGTGCGCAGGACGGTTCTAACGGAATAGGAGTTGTCCCTTACAAATTCTCTATTCCAGTTAAGCGCATGCTCAGTAAACGATTGAACAATATGGTGAACATTTGATGGCTGGGACTTAATGACTTGTGACAATGAAGAGAGAACCCACTTCATGATTGTCCTAGAATCTCGGCCTCTCGTTCCATTTGTGATCACGGTGTTCAAGTACCTAATGCCGTTTCATTTTAAAGTGACACTATGCCAATTTTTTTCCCAAAAGCCTTTTTTCAAATGGGATTAAAGTCGATTAATCGTTTTTCAATAATGGTGTTAATATTATTATTTAAAATTCTAAACCATATTTCCATGAGCATTTTAAACACAAATATTGACTGAAAATAATGTTTCGTTTATTCAACAGCATCGTATACACTTCAACTCGTTATATTCAGTTAAACTATCAGATCCAAATTGCTTTGTAAAACCAATTTTAAAAACACCCAAACCGTCTACTCTGAATTACATGTATAAGGGTAACGTTGCTTTTTCAGGGCATTATCATTTGCAAAAGCACAATATCTTGAACTAACTGTCGGACGATATGGACGTTTGAGAGGCTCGTGATCATTTCCAGCAGCCCCCTCGCTGATAACAGGAGGAGATTTATTGATAAGTCCACTCATTTTAGCTTTTAAAGAAAATAATTGTATTTATATAATTCCAATATATAAACCCTTCCTCTATCGCTATGTCTGTAAAATCATCACATAAGTTAAAAGTGTAAGGTAAACATGTGTACATATTTCAATTAACTGCAGAATGACACTATGCCAGTATACAGACTAAGACCATAGTTTTCACATCAACCTGGTCTATGTGTCATTGACACTGGACTTTCATTGGAACTGGTCTTGCAGTCTGGCTCAGTTTGCAAATAAAACCACGATTAATCAATGAGTTCTGTAGCCGAGCGTCAAGCCTTTTAATCTGAACAAGGATTCGATGTAGTATCATACTGTAAACATGCCTGCCCATTCATCGTCTAACGATCGAGCTCCAAACCACGCTCAGCTGGGCAAGGGGACAAAACACATTTGTTTAATGCATTCTCAACATACTGTTACACGATATGTTCAGTGAAACAAAACGGCTGAGGGCAAGATAGTAACTTAGTTTAAAGAAATATCACGTATCAAGAGTGCATGTTTGATTTATAGTACGGGTTAATCAGTGCAATGTTGGAATTTTTTAAAGCACTTTGCTGTCATCTTCAGCTTCGTTTTATCCATTGTGTCGGTATTTTAGGTGTAATTTGCGTTTACGCAGATGTTAGGTGTACCGGATTTGTGTGATCTGTAGCAAGCTTGTCGTTGCTAGACTAAAGGGGAGTTGTGTATTTACATTTGATAGTAGACGGTCTAAAAGCAAACATAAATTGGATATTATGCATTATTGCGTTGACACTGTATTTGACGACGTCCCAATGCAAGGCATAACTCTTGCCAGTCTCTATTACTGGCTGATTTAGGGCTTGCAGTATTTCCTTAAGATCTCTGTGCTAGAATAATCGAGGCCCACTATGCATTTCAGGTGCAGCGATCCACTAACTAGGCACGACAAAGCGAGGGAAATACTGCAAGGCTTAAATCAGCCATGGCCAGTTATAGAGACTGGCAAGAGTTATGCCTGGCGTTTTGAAGTTGTGTATTTGATTGAGAGATGAAAATGATGGTATTGTTATGTTTAACATCGAGGGGTAAATTGAACGATAACAAATTTTCAAGAAGTAAGCACAAAATATTACTCCCCTCGTTAAATAGATTTCAAAACGATGATTTTTTCTAAAGAGCCATGTTTTTCAGACACATGAACAGATAATGTTTCCAAAATTACAAATAAAGCTAAGGTCGCTTGTCGCCAGTCGTATATATCACTCGTGGAGTTTAATATGTTGCACTATTTTGTTGGTATCGTTTCGTGTGCCCCTGGGAGTAGTATGAGGACGTATGGCTCTTCGGCTGGTATCACAAACATTACAGATGTCATCGACTGACTTACCTTCAGTTATGAATATACTACACCTAATATTCGTGGTTACCAGAGCGTGGATTGATCAGTGCCGATGTTAAGGATGGAGCACAGTAAAACGTTTGTCGAGACATCATTAAAGCACAAATCACTTGATGGGACACAATAAAGCAGGTTGAATTAATAAACCATTCACAATTTAGAATTGGCATCAGTAACACGTTCATATATAAAGTTCTTTATAGTACACTGTTTATGATTAAACATGTGCTTTATGTTAACCTGTAACTTTTTTAGAATAACAAAGAAGATGTTCAGTATAGTTGAAACTATATTTACTATGGACTGCATTGTGTATTTACTGGTTGCATGTTATGAGGAAGTTAGAAATTGCTTGAGAGACTCCAGTAATAAGATGACACGGACGTGTCTTCATCTGTTCTTCGATACTCGTATGTGCTACAATAAACTGCCTGATCCAATAAAGCAAGCCGTTAGTATGAGATACACACTGAAATATTAACACAATGCTTGATATTCTTCCAATAAAGATCAACGTGATAACATCTAACGACATATCTGCTTGTGTATATTAAAGATGAAGTTATAATATACTTATTTGATTTGGCAAAACAAGCTCCTCAAACGAAAACATTGCATGACAAATTGTTGTAAACGAATGTGTATATTTAATATACTTATTATGTATAATACACACAGCAGCATATTTTGAAACAGGAAAGGCTGATTTGAACTGCAATGCGAAATTATTTTGATAAGTTTGGCATACGACTATTACGAGATGGCCGTGAATTTCCTTACTCCCTAAGCATCAGCGAAATCTATTGCAAAGTTTCCAGTGTTGCAACGATCGTTGAGAACAAATTGATCAATAACCCACCATGGCTTCTGCAATGCAACACACGTGCATTTTCATTTTGGATACAAGATTCAGCAACAGGTAATAGCATCACTAGAAAGTAAACTACTGGATTTGACACTCTGCTAATCAATAAATGTCCCGGTTCAAATGGACGGAGGAACCACACACGGTCATCACCGGGTCTCTGGATAATGGTCTAGTCATGGATCGGCACACGCCGGAAATATCTTTCTGTACATGTTTGCAAAAATGTTATCCTTGTTGATTTAGAGCTGACAGTGGTTGATTGCTTTGTTCTTCCATATCACTTTATTCGTGGGTCATCGTTTATTGACAGCGAACATGTTCAGAAACAAGGTAATCAAACAACGAGCTTCAGATATATATCAGGAGATCAAATTCAGAAACAGGTTTCAATAACTTTTACGATTTTTCATATTCAATAATTTCTCATAATAAGTTTCTTAAATAAAATGTTGTTGAAAGGTAAACAAAATGTCTAATCTGAATTCAAAGCTGGACATTTGTTCAGTGTCTGATATCAACTCATTTCATATTCGATCGTACAGACGTTATGATTGTTAAATTACTTCATTAGGTTTTCAAGGCACACTCAAGAATACCTATTGTTATTGTCCTGGTTTATTTTTCTTTTTTGTGTGTTTTTAAAAAAAAATTAAAAATGGACTATTTTTTAAGTCTCCAATTTCCGCTTAACCGCTTGAAACATGTCCAAAACCAACTAAAGTGTATACTTTCTTTTGCCTGGTAGTTTAGTTTCAACTGAACTACAGGCAAAAGAAAGTACACACCTCAGTTGGTTTAATCATATGTAGGACTTTCAATTACAAATATCTTAAATGGTCGATGTCATACTCTAAAACTGAAAAATACAGGCGTTTAGTCATCAGTCAAATAATATTTCTATGTGGGTTAAATGTATTTTTCTAAATGGAATTTTAAATTTGATAAAGTTTTCCGAAATAATTTGAATAAAACACAACTCTTCATCGACATATCAGACATATTATATGTGAAAATCAATAATGTGCCCCATTCTGTACTCATTTAAAACATTTTAAACATGGTAGGTATAATGTGAGTGTAAATATATTACCCACGTCTACATTAAACTAAGATATTTAACTGAAAATTAATTATAACCAGTCACCAATTAAATCATTCAAACTAATGCAGGTAAATGCCATTGTATCATGCCATAACAAATTAACCATTTTCATCTCTTTTAAAATATTGAATTAATGAAAACCAACTGAGGCGTGTACTTTCTTATGCCCGGTAGTTTATATTTGGTACTATCGTGTACGTTCTTTCATGTTTTATCTTTGATTAACTAATTTCAACCATTAAATCTTATTTGATAACTTTGGTTTTATTGACATTTGTTTAAATGTACTTCCGGGTTAAAGAAACATTACCAACTAATGTAAGTATACCAACGAAATACTGCAAACGGCCGGAGAAAATCGATTTTCATTGTCTTTAATAAACGCGTATTTTGTTAAGAATTGCTCTTAATGTCATTATCCTGGGTATGTTCATGTAACCTTTAGTTTAATGTCTCTTCAAACATACATTTAGTGCTGAAACCGCTATTTCAAAGCGGCTTAAACATTTATGTAATATGGACATTTAATTGCTCGAATAAGTTGTCGACATAAATGAACTTCTTTAATCAGTTGACGAATCATCGACTCAGAACACTATTATTAAAGGTACATCACTAGTGTTGTTGTGGGTCACATATGCCAAACGTTAGAAATGATGTTAATTTTTCGAGAAGTACTGACTGTTAGCGAAAAATATCATTTTGATGGTTTTAGTATATTGACAATATAACGGTAAAAGTGTCGATTTTTGTTATCGAAAACCGGACAATGCATCGCGTTGATTGGTCAAACGTAATTCTGGAAACGTATTTCACCATACAAACAGATAACTTTGGGTTGATAGTGTTAAATAGATCATATAACTACTGTGAATGTAAATTGGGGTGCAATTTCGGCTTCTGGACATGTATAATAATTTTTACTCGATTTTAATTGTAAACTAGTAATTACGATATATTTTACGGATTGGGGATGAATATCTAAGCTGATCGGAATGTATTTGCACTGGTACGAGCACAGATGATGACTCGGAACGTATTAAAGACAAATACTTTTTTATGAAACACAACGTATGCACCTTAAAAAAAATGCTTTTCGACTCTCTTGTCTCGCCTAGCTCCAAAGAAAGAACTGTTTAAAGGGTATGCTTTTCAGATACACGAACAGATAACTTTTCAAAAATAAAAATCAGATAAGTTGGCTTCTAGACCCGTGAGTAACGTTTTGATAACCCATGGGTCAAATATGTCGTATATTTCTTGGTCACGTTTGTCTTACCCGATTGTTTATATTTCAATGTAAGTCAAGTCAAGTCAAGTTTATTCTAATAATTCATACATAATGACATAGAGTGAACAAATATACTCGAAAATAACACGACACATATTAATGGAACATACAAAATCCAAGTTTGATATACAAAGCAATTTTAACAAGTATTGGTGATAGACATAAGTGAAAAATATTTTTCAATGGATACATGTACATGTTTACAGTAATAGACAGGAAGTTTTTTTATGTCTTAATTCATTTGATAAACTACACTCTAACATAAAATAAAAGTCATCCCCAAGCTTACACTTACATAATGTACATACTCTATACTGTCGATTCTATACCAACTACCAGTTTCGAGTTTTTGGGAGTCTGTGATAAAATGTTCTAAGTTTGTGATATAAATACGTAAATTCAATGGAAGTTGCAGTAAATAGTCTTCAATAAAGAAGTTGTCTTTAAACATGTTATAATAACAGCCTTTTGAATAGTTTTGTTCACATTCTCTCCATTTTTGCAGAAATTAATCAACAAGTTTAGCTACATATATCTGCATTGTGTATTCTGGGAGTCACTTGGAGTATAGTAAAGCGGTTAATACGTCTGTTCGAGAATTGTACGACACACACTGACTGAGTTCTAGTTCATCAATAGACGGACAGGTGCTTGTAGAGTTCTGCAGTAATACAATTACACAGCCTGATCTGTCTCTGTACAGACTGTACACACAATTAGGTCAATAGCATTAACAATCAATGTTGCTAATATAGAGGTTATTTAAATAGTGTGTTACGGGATATTGTCACAGTGTATATTTCTTGTATATCGGTAATGTCATTTAATTATATTCCAGTTTAGAATCATCGAGGGTAACTGCGATAAACGAACATTTTTATAAACGCGGGAAAGTTGTTTTCAATTATTATTTCAATTTCGCTTGTTAAAGGTTATGAAAAAATTCCTAACACATTTGAGTTAACTGAGAATGTAAATATTCATCTACCGATGAATTCTATCAGCTAAGATTGTTGCGGTGTCTGTGCTCCTTGTCGTCCATATCTACGAATGTCCAAGATTCCACTTCATATAGCGGTGTCATCAACAATTTCATTTAATAGCAGCTTCGGTTATTATTTCTCGTTAAATGATTAAAAGTGGTATTGTAGCATCATTACATCTTTAAAGGTGCATCCATTGTGTTTCATAACAATTTATTTGGCTTTAATACGTTCCTACACACAATATGTGCTGTTTTACAGTACAACTCTGTTCACCCAGCTTGCATATTCACACTTACTAGTTCTCAATTTAAATTAAGTAAACATCATTATGCATGTGTGGAAACCGAAATTGCACAACCCATTTACATGTATATGACCTATTAAACATTATAATTTTGTCATTTTGTCTGTTATAAATAAGATTCCAAAATTACGTTTTACTCATTGACGCGCGTCAATCGCGGTGCATAGTCAGAAATCACTGTTTTCCCTTCATATCGTCAATATACTGAGTCGACTATCATCAAAATGGCAGTTTTGGATAACAGTCGTTACTTCTCGATAAAGTAACACCATTTATAACGTTTGAAATATGTGACCCCAACAACATAATGAATGTACCTTTAATGCTACCATCAAGCTAAATACATATAACAGATTACATAAAAGGACGTTGAATTATTTTCTATAAAAGATGTCCAGTTTCTGCAGGGACATCACCTTAAAACTTATGTTAGATGAGTCCCAGGAAACTTAAGATGATGGCATCGGCAAGAAGAGTATATATTCTAAAGAAACTTCTCATTTCCCACCGCTCCTTGGTGTTTACCAAATGTGTAACTATATAGTCACAGCGTACTGGTATCGCTATATGTACTAGATATTCGTTATGCCCGTCTTTCTAAATTGCCTTACACAGCACAGGGCAAGGCCACTCCCTGTCAAATTATCATCAAAGAATTGTAAAAGCGTCTGTATTTGTCTGAATTTTGGAGAAAGTGCCAATCATAAGTAATTATTTGATTGTTATTGACGTCATTGCCCAGTTTAGATTAGGTAGTTACATGTTCGTCTGCAAACTGTCGCTCTTGTTAATCTGAGTAAATTGCTCTAAAATACGCAGTTACTATGCCGAGTCGGTATACGTCATTTGGAATTATGCTTGTAAAGTGACCAGCATCACGAAATACAGACCCGTTGCCTTGGAGATTAGAAAGACTATTCTTCTGAAATACTAAAATAAAAGTGATTGCTGTAAATTTCAAATTAAAGTAACCAAAAAAGGATGTTACAAATAGTCGTTGTTATAAACAACATAGAAAATACAATACTAAGAATACTAACTGAAGTTAGTATAACTAAATTGATTTTAAAATTAAAATAACGTCGAAATGTCTTTAGCTCGCATACCTTTTGAATTATCGTCCTTTCGTGTTTGACTACATGTACAGAACTGTTCAATGATTGTCAATGGAATACAACAGAAAGGGAGACAGTTACAAAGATAATTTTCTGATTAGACTGTCACATTATTTCTATCAATTACCATCATTATTGCATTGCATTCCTCTGAAGTACTTCGCATCTGTCTCCGGGTAACATTGTTTTTGTACACATCCATATAACTTTTGACGCTCGGGGAGTCCGGTTATACATACTCGTACATGGGGTCAATAGGATGAATAGAGAACGAATCATTTATGAGCCTTGTCATTGGTGTCCCCCTAATTTACTTTGGATCTTTGTCAGCTGTTATATAGCTGTTAAATTCATCAGATACGCCATTTATTAGCATTATGAAATGGGTTTTGTGTATTGTTGGCCAATAAGGAAGTTCTCATTGTATTTCTCATTGGCACTAATAATTCAAATGTTGACTGAAACTCAGAAATGTGCAAGTTACATTTGAAAAGAATAAATACAACACCTTGTGTCCACAAAAACGTTGGCTCATATTTTAAATAACTGTATTTTCAGTTACAAGAAGGGTTATTAAAATGTCCCTGTTCTGACCTGCAGTTCGGTGAGAGGAAGATATTTATATGTTGATTGCTATACCTGGTGCGTTGTTCACTGTAAACAGGCCCAACAGATCAATAATGAGATTACCAGTGCATGAAAATCTCCATAAAAACCTACGTGTCCCATTGGTCCTGATCGCTCCTCGTGATGAATAATTAATGCTGAGTCCTGTAAAGTTCCAGTGCCAATTGTTGAGGAATCTAGCTGCTGATGAATAGCGAGTAAATCTGTGCACCAAACCTAAGGGGCGAATCAATAGAATACAGGTATAAATGCAGCAACCAATTCTTTCTTTTTTTCTATGAAATGAATGAAAATTGATAATACTGGACAAGAAAAGTCCACTGAATTCCATTCTGTTTGCATACAATTTCATTAATGAATGTATTCTTTTAATTTTCCGGCGTCATATGTGCAATTGAAGTAACTGTTGTATTTCATTTTTTACAGATTATATATAATAGTTCATTAAAATGATCTATATAACAATTGTATGTTTGTCTGTCGAAAACAAATTGCACTATAAACAGTATTTGCTATGCATAAACTGTCAAGGTATACAATGGAACAATATTCATTTTAATGTTGCGTTCATTATTTTAAACTAAAGTACAGAGTGTTTCCATATATGCAACCTGTTATGTAGCTGACAATGGTATATGGACATATTGAGAAAGCACATGTATCCAGTCCTGATATTTTTCAAGGTACAATGTAAAACATCTTTTTTAATTCGTTAATGTTTTTGTTTCAATTTTGAAAATTCATTGTGTTCAAACTGCATAATACATTTTTATTAAAACTTGGAAATCAAAGCTTGTGTTATGATTTCGTTTGTCAGCAACATATTCTGTCAATATCATTTGTCTTTGCATGAAGAATACTGGCTCTGAAGACGAATGTCAATCATCATGTTCATTTTTCTCTGTATTTATTCCAATTCGTCTTGCCTGTCCTGTTTGTATTCATTTTCTTTAGCTGAGAATCATGTACTCCTTTACTTCCTTCTGTGATAGTTGTGGATCATAACGTCAATGCTTTCTGTAACGATATGTATGTAGACATTTGTTCTCAAACACACCTTTATCCGTGTACTGTGTTCTGATTGGATAAATTGGAAGGTATTACTGCTCCCAGGTTCAGTTTGATGTCGTTTTTAACGCACATGCATTCTGTGGCGATATACCTGTAGAGCTCCTGACATGTTAACTCTCGATTATCTGTTCCTGTCAAATACACATGCTGTGTATGTGTACTGTGTTTTGGGTTTGATATTTTGAATGGTTTTAATGCTCCTATAAAGTAAATAGTTTTGTATGCCGGTCATGGTTATAATGCTTTCCGTAACACTATTAATGACTTGCAGACCTGCTTATACCACTACTCCCTGTACATTCACACCTGCTATGTCTGTATAATTGTCTTTATTCTACATAAATGAATATGTTTATACTACTGAGTAGCGGTTTTGCTTTGTCCGTTATATCAAAATGCTCTCTGTGACGTTGTATGTGGATGTCTCTTCATTTGTACACACATTTTGTTAACATATTCTTTACCTCACAGTAACATACCATTTCGGTTAGTTTTGAGTGCTGCTATGCTGGCAATAACGTACATACTTCCCGAAACAATACCTCTGAAAACATCCTAAGGCGTACACTCTCAGTTCTGCATTTACTGTGAAATACACATATCTTGTCCGTACATGAGTGCTGTCTCCTCTGATTCCCAATGGTCTCGTCATTCCCTCTCCACAGAGGTTACACTACTCAGTTCTTCCATCCTAACTTGGGAGTGGAATGACCTCTGTGGGTAGAGAATGCGGTCTTGCTCATGTGACTTATTTCAGTCTTGCGATGATCGCTTCTCAGTACACTGCTGCTCTCCCCCTCTGCAATCATCATTTCCCTAACAATGCATGCTTCTCTGAGTGCATGTCTTGTCAAAGTACAAGATTTCTCTAAGCGCTTCCACTTTCCGATCCTTTCTCTGAGGTTATCGTTTGTCTTAATGCATCCTTCCTCTTAAGTGCATCCTTTCTTTAAATGCATTCCTTCTCGAAATAATGTTTATTCGGGGTACGTGATTTCTCTTTCTTTCTGTTGCTTCCTTGGAATAAAATTAATATGCTTCTTAAGAGTATATGCTTCTCGGAGTATATTCTTGGCGGAATATATGCTTCCTCGGATTATATGCTCTGTCGGAATATATGCTTCTTTGAATATATGCTTCCTCTGAATATATGCATCCTAGTAATACATTATGCTTCCTCGAAATAAATGTTTTTTCGGACAATGTGATTTCTCTAAACAATTAAGTTTCCTCGAAGTCCATGCTTACTTGTAGTATAGTTTTTCTCGGAGTTTGTGCTTCCTCTGTGAACATGCTTTTTCGAGGAATATGTTTTCTCTTTGTGTTTGCTTTCTCTGGGTGTATGCTTTCTCGGGGTGTATGCTTTTCTGGGTGTATGCTTTTCTGGATGTATGCTTCTCTGAGTGTATGCTTCTCTGGGTGTATGCTTCTATGGGTAATGCTTTCTCTGGGTGTATGCTTTCTCGGGGTAATGCTTTCTCTGGGTGTATGCTTTTCTGGATGTATGCTTCTCTGGATGTATGCTTCTCTGGGTGTATGCTTCTCAGGGTAATGCTTTCTCTTGGTGTATGCTTTCTCGGGGTAATGCTTTCTCTGGGTGTATGCTTTTCTGGATGTATGCTTCTCTGGATGTATGCGTCTCTGGGTGTATGCTTCTCTGGGTAATGCTTTCTCGGGGTGTATGCTTTCTCGGGGTGTATCTTTCTCGGGGTGTATGCTTTTCTGGATGAATGCTTCTCTGGGTGTACGCTTCTCTGGGTGTATGCTTCTCTGGGTGTATGCTTCTCTGGGTAATGCTTTCTCGGGGTGTATGCTTCTCTGGGTGTATGCTTCTCTGGGTGTACACTTTTCGGGAAAATTCCTTGAACTCCATGCCTTCTCTGGGGAATGCTTTGTCGATCCACATTCATTCACTGATTACATTTTCCCTGGGATATTGCTTTACATATCTTGAGATTGTCAATTGATTTACCAATATACTTTTTTTTATAAAGTAAATATCATCTGTCTAGGTATACACAAACTGTTTATTAACTGTATAAACTGTTAAGTATCAAGTGCGCCTATTGATTGCTGTAATGCACATCATCTTTCTAAATGTATACGTTCCTTTACTTAATCGCAACTGAGGTCTAAATGCGTCCATTGTCAGTGTTGATGAATGAGTTCTGCATGAGGTCTATGAGTTCTGACATATTGACACATCCCTTCCAGTGCTAGCCGCTCCGAATCAAACAGATGGGTCAGTCAAGGATTTGCAACACAATAGGTCTTCAATTAACATGAAGGTGATTATATATCTCCTGTAAGAATTATAAAGTCATGACAATGTCACGAGGGACAGCTAAGAACGGGATAACCAGTGCAATTATTTCCACTCTGACCTCATTGTCAGTTTATTTCTCAGAATAACTCCATCGGCATTCAGATCTTACAGACCATTCTCAGTAAGCTGTGTGCTGAGTGTGCGCCGCTTGAATAATGAAGAAGTTGACTTTATTAAATAACTTTAAACAAATTTCGCTTTGAGATGGTATTTGACATTTTATTATCAATATATTATACTTACGTGAGTGTAAACTATAAGAGAGATCACTGTATAAGAAGTCTAATAGCTTTCAAATGCAGTTTATTAACACAATTAAGGATGAATGTTTTCGATATCGTTTTATATGTTAATTATTTTAGTACGTGTGCATTAGAGCCATTTATTAAGTACATTCCCACTGATGTATTTAACATGTGGGTGATATTCCCAATTCGATTTGTACTAAAAAGTACAAACCTGTATCTGACATGACAAGCGTCACGATTGAAATTACATTCAACATCATTTGTTTTTAAAATAGTTTGATTATTGAATTAAGTTGAAAAACCCGCATTGAATAAGTACAAAGTACGGTAACGACTTAAAGGTTAAAGTTCGAAATTTGATAAATCATTTTCATTTCAGTTTTCTTATGATAAAATATACGATTTCATCCGACACCAGCAATGCCCAGTTGCGCCATATGAGTTTAACCATGACCACTGTTTCTAGTTATCTTTTTAATCTATACTAACATATAGTAAGAGTTTCTCAATATATCCAAAAGAGTTCAATAATTGTGCAATTGTGCCGTTATCTTATATTTCTATTCATATATTCAAGCTTGAATACAGAGATTTACAGCAAATTTAACATTATTAATAACATATGTAAGTCAAACAGTGAATATTTAAACAGAATAATTATCCTCTATGATAAAATATAATAATTTACTTTTGTCAATGCATCAGATTGCAGATGATATCGAAAAACTTCCTTCGTACAGGGTAGTTTCATATCTACCACTTGCACTCATTGGATTAACCCGCATATATAATCCCGAGTAAGATAAACTTCACCCTGTACTATAAATCGTTCAGTTGTCGGCTTTGATCCTATTCATATCTCTTCCTGCAAAGAACCCTTTCATCCTGAATCACTTTACACAAGCATTTCCACATGTCAAGAAAAAAGAAAAATGATTTTTTTTGTCATTCGCTTTTCGACAGATTAATTTTTAACGTATGTCTCAGTGAAATATTACAGGGAGCCGGGGTCAGGAAGATCGATATGGAATCACCAGTGGATCACCTGAACATAAAAAGCTTCTCCTCACTGTGGCCGACTACACTCTTTGGAATTAATAATTCATAGCAGAGCATGCCAGGCTCCCCAGTGACCTATTGTGTTGTGGTTAGAAACTTCAGGCAAGCTACGGGACACTCCGCGTTATGAATTAAGGTCACAGGAGAAATAAATTCAAAATAAACTTCAATAAAATTCAGGGAGGGAAATTAAAAAGCGGCATAGAATTACATGGAAGAATTGAAGTACATGACAGGGATGGTAAAAATTGATTTCATTTTCGTCTTATTTTCTGTTAATGTTTTATGTATTTCTGCAAGCCATATTGATTTTACTTGTTCTCCCACAATAGGAGTGGACAGGAACAGGGCAGTCGTTGTGAAGTGTGATTGATGAGAATCAACTTCTGAAATGCGTCTTGTCATAGTGTACATTAGCATGTCAACCTTACATTATAAACAACTCTTTATGCAAAATAACGTTTATTAATTTGCTTTACATTTTTGCATCAACATGTATAATTTAGTATATTTAAAAATCAACTAGTATATTGTAAAATTCTAATTTAGAACAGTTATTTTGGTATTTATTCAGTGTATTTTATTAGTTGTTTTTAGTTATATTTAGGATCACACAATCACTAGTACATGTTCTTGTAAATTTTGGGGTCGAGTCTTATTGCGTAATCCATTCAGTCGTTTATATAATGACAACTGTTCTTATGGGACCACACTATTTACAATTTTAGTACATATTCGTGTACTATTCCGGGTCGAGTACAGTTCGGGAGTCGAACCCACAACCTCAATGTCGGGCACCAATCGTCAGCAGATTGTGCTCATTCTTTATCCACTCCTCTATCGAGATTTCGACTAAAAAGAGGTTCAACAACGTATATTTTAAAATCTAAAAAGCTTACCATAAGAGTTTCACTAATAGATGCAAACATTTTTGAAAGGGGGACCCTGAATCCGCCACTGGATTTTTCATTTAATTATTTAATCCAGCATATTTTTCACTGCCACTCCCCTTCTCCATGAACAAACATTGACTTAGTTTTTATTCAGATTTAAGAGATCAGTTCACTAGAGTTCCAAATGTTTACTGAGAATGTCAAAGCATCCTTCACGCACTGCCAGACGTCGACCCTCCCTCCAGCTTCCGTGTCCAAAGACAAACACTGGAGGCTCTGCAACACATAAACACGAATAAAAAGAGCATATAACCCTGTGGCAGTCCACATCATCCTTCCATGAACTGATTAGCAGTTCGTCCGCTGCACCTGGGCACGGCTCTCAGGGGACTGGCAGATCTATAATGGAACATAGTCATGATTAACTCGCAGACCGAGCATTACCTGGGCGGACGGAAACACCTGATCTACAGCACTGACCGAAATATATAATAGCATACTTAAAGCATCATTTTGTTTTGATCCAAGAATAGTTATGCGTGTTGATATCTTAGTAGTGTCAGACGAATAATAAAATATTAATAACGATGTGGTGATTACAGTTCTTCTGTCATCGGCAGAGAACAGCAGCTAAGGTGTATATGAGTAATGCAATGCACGGATGGGGACGAAATATAAACTTGTTGACTGCGATCTATAGCTACCTGTAAGACATGTACTTAAACGTAGTTTATATGAATTAGTATAGAGTACATTGTGGAATTTTATTAATATTGTACCAGATCGAAGGAACATTTAGTTAACTATAAATATTTCTTTAAACAATGTTTGAAATTAATCGTACTTGAAATGATCGTTAGGACGAGATTAATAAATAAATATTCTGCCATTGATGCTGATATATTCATTACGATGTTCTGAAAACGTTTGACCAGATAAGCAACAATCCAACATTATTCTCTTTCGATATCATGCAATTTTGTATAATACGGTACAAGAAACAATTGTTATACACAGATCTGGACACACATCGATATCTCTTCAGTGACTAAACTATAAGTGTGTATAAACTATAAGTGTGTATAAACTATAAGTGTGTATAAACTATAAGTGTGTATAAACTATAAGTGTGTATAAACTATAAGTGTGTATAAACTATAAGTGTGTATAAACTATAAGTGTGTATAAACGTGTCAGTGTGAATAAACGTGTAAGTGTGTATAAACGTGTAAGTGTGTATAAACGTGTAAGGGTGTATAAACGTGTCAGTGTGTCGATGGTTATCCGAACTGATCATGACCTGATTGTTAAAGGAGTCGTTGTTTACTAACCGAGATATTTCATTTACCCTTTTAGAGCTGTAGTCATATAGATATAACTATAATCATATCAGGCAAATGACCATCGTTTTCTTTGTAATTAAATATACTGTTACAGTAATGCTTGGCGGAAATGAACACTATAGGTCCATTTATATACATAAATAACACGTTCTCTTGTAATGGACGTGTTCGAGTATATATCAATAATAGACGTTGCTCTAAATTGGTCCATTATATCTACTATTGACATTATAGCTGAAACGTGTCAGCATCAATTTCGTCCTTTAATAATTCATAAGCTTTCGCTCTTACTACAATGAGAGCCTTATAAACAGGTTATCCATGCATATCTTACGTTTATTTATAATTGACATATGTCAGCCATTTACTGGCAAAAGTAATTATTTAGTCTATGCCTTTCAAACGATGATATACTCTTGTGAGTGTGTACATATATGTATATATAAGCACATGTCATAGAAAATAATACGTTTAAATATGTCATATGATTGTGACTTAATTTATGTCCTCTTGAATGTTATCAATTTGTTACGTTACCACAATACGTAACTGCCTTTTACCGGTTCATTAAGTTGAAGTAGGTTTTAAGGGCGCTGTAGCACGCTGTCCTTACTGAATTAAAGTGTTCTCACAAAAAGATAAATAAGTGTTACCAATGGCTAACTAATATTCCTGTATCAATAAAAAAATAGTTCTAAAACGAATGTCCATTTCCCATTGTTTAACCTTAAAATGGCCGCTCAAAGGTAGTTTAAGTGATCTGACTGATGTAGCGATACTTAAATCCTCAATAGTTTTACATTATCACATAAAATCGCATGAGACCTTCAAATCTACACCTCACACTACAGAGTTTCACAAATTATTGATGTATACGACGCACCATTTTCTTCAAATACGGATAACCGTTTTTTATGGGTACGTCGGGTCCTACAATGAGTTGGGTTCTTTTACCCTTTAACTTAATAATATATTGTGTAGGTCTTTATACTTAATAGCAAATATGGGAAACAATGATATGCTAAAAACGTGCTACGGCTTTAAAGCGAGTCGCCGTCGGCTTTTTCAAAGGGACCCATATTCATAAAATCATCTGCTGGGAAGCAGTGAAGGTTAGCTTGACTCGTTAACGGGCGGGCTAATCAGCTCGGTCTATAGTGATTAGACCCAGTGACGGCGACACGCTCTAAATACTTTAGTCTGATATCCGCTAGACATGAAGAGGGTCCTATTTGAATATTCGTCCATAACGGATGTACATAATATACATAATATTAAACATACATGTTTGTTTCAGGTGTTTCACATTCTGTTACAATTGAATGTGACGTCATTTCGGATGGCCGTCACATTTGCTAGCGATGTATTTTACTGCGTAAATTGTATTAATGAAATGAGACGTGAATAAATGTGTACACTGGAATTGTCAACCGACAATTATGGAACATATAGATATTTGCACATACTCTTTACTCTCATTAGGATAGCAGTAGCGTGACAATTTAAAGGTCTTAAATGTAGCACAAACAAACAGCATATCAAATTTGTGTTAGTATATTTGCGTTTGCCTTTAAAATATATTAAATTTATTGAATTATTCATTTCATTGTGATGCCTTTTTATATATCTATTATTATCAGGCTAAATATATATATTTGCCCAACAATTCCATTGCAGGTCATTATCATATACAAGTTAAAATTTCGGCCACATTTTGGGTTTTTATCCAGGAATAAAAAAAATATGCAGTTTGAACATCGAAATTGGGGTCTCAATAATCCTAGGGACATGCTAGAGACTTGCAAGTTTCTTTAAAGGCTACTCAGTATTAATGGTACAATGGCTCTATTGATTTTATTTCACATAATTTAATCATTTATGTGCTGAATCCTTTTATCGTCACTTGTGACTATATTTGTTTATTTTTAGTGAAGTGTGTTAGTCTTTACTGCTCGACCGCTGAAGAAACAGTGTACTATTTATACGACAGTATTAAAGTAGACAGTGTAATACCGCTTCAAGTATGACGTCACAAATGTTGCAGTCGTGATGTCACATTGGTCGTACCGCCATCACATTGGTACATGATTCGCTGAAGTCTTAGTTCAGCACTCTGTCGGCTATTTCTGTTTATAATTATTCGCAAGTAATAAACATAATACTCAACTTTCTACCATATAAAAACATATCGCCCGTTTAATACCATATCATTAACTCGTTTATTGAAATTGGTATTAAACGGAAGGTCGTGTAGTGTCCTCTATTCATCCAACTGTCAAGTTTAAAGTCGTCAACTAGTACCTGCAATAACAGGGTTCATAGAGATTGTATTACAACCATGTATCCATAGCATATATGTGTCAACTAGTACCTGCAATAACAGGGTTCAAAGAGATTGTATTACAACCATGTATCAATAGCATATATGTCAACAGGAATGTTCCCTCGGAATTGTGTAAACACCAAATAAACCCCGATTGAACTCTCTCATTAAGTATGTAAGTATTGTACCAATGTAAGCTTTGTAATATTGGTGACTACGCAGAATGTTGGTGTTGCTTATGATAGTTTTACACAGGAGCTAGTAACCATGTTCAAGCAAGTTCTGATGGACTACATACTGCATGATTAATTCAAATGACATGTTTGACGTAACTCTTGAAGGCCCTGTCTGATTAATCAAGTGAGTTTCTATAATTCTATAATTTGAGAACTTATTGAATAAATATAATTCTTAGTGATGTCATCATATTGTTTTTTCGAAAACCTTGGGTAATCATTTTTTTCACTGTTATATATACATATTCTGTGCACTATTAATTATTGTATATTGCAGTCCGTGCTAAGTACATAATGATTATGATTGTCCATTTATAATCTAATATCCATACGTCAACACCGTTCATTGTGACTACAATTCATATTTTTGCAAGTTTCTCAAGGGCATTTAGAAATGGCATACATTGGAACAGGACGATTTTCTGGATAACAACTTCTTTCATGTGACCTTTTTGGTCCTTGATCAGGTGGAACGTACAGAAATAGTTTCCGCGTCATTGTTTTGTTTGCTATATACATGTATGACATTCAATTTCTTGTTTCTCAACATTCCACCGATGCAGGAAATCTTCCTCATATTTTCGCAGTTATTTAAAACCAATATCACCTCGTCACAATTCCTAACTTCGTTTGTTCAGGTTCAGGTTTCGGATCAAGAGGTCCGGGGTTCGAATCCCGCCATGGGCTCGGCAATTTTGTCTGCAGTAGATAATGTAAGGTAGAGTAAGGTTTAGGTGCAATGATACACTGAATTTCAGCGTAGTACCACCCATAGTTCGCTAGTTCCAGCCGATGTTCGCAGGTTTCACCGCAATGCATAGCCACATGGCGTTGCGGGCTTTCTCCCTGTCGTAATACTAGCAGCCGGGATATAAGTGAAATAATCTTGAAAGCGGCCTTAAAACCAAGCTCACCTCACCTCGTTTGTTCAGTTTATGTTAATCGAATATGAGTTGATTTCTGCAGTGCGGTGCATTGGGAACACCCGATGAATCTATTGAACACATCGTAAATATCGTAATTTGTTTTGTACGAATGTGGTGCATACACTTGCCGTATAATCAGACACCGTTTAGAAGTTCTGGTTTTGTAAATTAAAAAATTAACTTAAAAACTGAAATCAACAACAGGAAAATTACGTAATTTTTAGGATGTTTAGTAGCATCTTAATATTAGAAAATATATCATTGAACAAGAAAATGTAGGGAAATGTACATGTAGGTCTACGCATTTAAATCTACATCTGCGCTACTCTTAACGACAATAATAATAAGAACAGGAAGATTCTCTGGATGACAACCCCGAAACGTCGTGTATTTTCACATTAAACCAGAAAATCTTCCTGTTCTTATGTATACCACTTCTAAATGCCCTTCAAAGACCTAATAATAATAAGCATTGTTTTCAAGCACGTTGGCAATTAATTCGTACCAATTACTAAATAATCAATTAGTCGAAAATAATTCAGAACTATTAATAGTCAGTATCAGTATTTTCAGTCCATATCTACTTACGAACAGGGAAACGCTGAGTTGCCATTTATTGACAAACGCACTGAGTATGTTTATGATCATGAAACGATTGAGGTAAATGAAGGTGTCTGATATCATCAAATGTTCACATTAAAAAAAGCTTCTGGGTCAGATAAAATCAGTCACACGTTTCTAAAAAAAATGTGGTACATTCAATAAGTATCCAACTATGCCTTTTATTTAATTTGTCATAACATTACAAAACAGTATCATCCTAGTGTGTGGAAATAAGCAAATGTTATGCTCTTATTAAAAAAGGGTGACCCCACAAACGCCTCCAATTATCGACTATTGTCTTTGATCAATTGTGTTGGCAAAGTGTTTGAAATAGTCATGTTCAAACATCTGTACAATTATTTCAATGTAAATCAATTATTGTATGAATATCAATCAGGGTTGCAGTCTGTTCATTCAACTGTTCATCAATTACTTGATATATATGACCAAATATGTACAGCATTAGATGATAAACAAAACATTACTGTATGACTTTCTGTGATGTTTCTAAGACTTTTAATTGGTCGTGTGTGGCACAAAGGTTTTTTTTGTTGAAATTAGGAAAGTATGGAATTCACGGTTCGCTGTTACACTGGCTAGCTGATTACATACATATAATCGTTCACAAAGCGTGTTTGTAAATGGAGCCCCATCCAAGCAGAGGTGTTTACGAGCCGGTGTTCTACAAGGGTCGGTTTCAGGCCCCTTTCTATTTCTTGTATATGTAAACGATGTTGCTGATAATTTGGACTGCCTCACACGATGATTTGCTGATGCTTCATTTCTTGACTTGTCTTCTCGTGATAAGTTTTTCACTGAGACTGAATTGAATCCAATTTAGAAAGGTTACAAGCTTGAGCAAAGCGATTGCTTATGACAGTCATACGATCCTGACAAAACTGGAGTAATTATTTTCTTTATGCAAAGAGATATCGATGTACTCAATCTTTATTTTAACGGTGTCGGTGTTAAATTAGTTGATAGTCATAAACATCCGATATTAACATTTTAAGTGATTGTAAATGGAAAGACCACATCGATAATATCATTAAACCAACATCAAAAATGATATCTTCTCTCCGCAAGCTAAAGTTTTTGTTACCACACTCTGTGTTGAATAGAAGTTTCATTTTTCCTCATTTTGAATTTGCTTGCGAGGTATGGGATGGATGTGCTCAATATCAGACAAATAAATTAGATCGGTTGCAATTAGAAACAGCAAGAATTGCAACAGGATTACCAAAATATGCTCACCATGAATATCTATATTAAGAAACTGGATGGGAAACTTTAGTAGAACGCTTTAGGCGTAAACTCAGTCCTTTTTTATGAAATACGCAAAAATATGGCAACAACGTACAAGTACCTAAAACGTACCGTATCTTATTCCTGTTAATGTAGCATCAACAAGTATAGATATATCATAATCTTCGTAATTCTAATGATATTTCACTCCCTTTCTCAATACTCAAACTTACGAATCCTATTCTCCCCTCACAATAAGAATATGGAATGGATTCCCTGTGGAAATAAGGAAGTGTGGGTCATTAACTCTTTAAAGCCTAGTATTATAATTAAACATAAAGTTGAACTTAATTTTTAGATTTAAGACCGAGAAACTATAACATCATACTTACAAAATTACCTTACATGGGGAGTCGATTGAATTATGATTTATTCCGTGTTGGCATTGTCGATACCCAACGTTGTTCCTGTGGAAATATTTGTGAACATTCCTACCACTATTTATTGGAGTGTAAATTACATACTGCACAAAGAATTACAATGTTGTCCAATTTAAGCAGTATCGCCACTTTGAACATAAATTGTGAGTTACCTCTTCGTGTCAATGCAGATCTGAAGGTTCAAGAAATCAGAACATATTTAAAATCGTTCAAACCTACATTTCTCAATGTAAAAGGTTCTCTTGATTATTGGTGTTTTCCACTGTTTTCTCTTTTAACTATTACCTTCTGTCCATATTGTATAAAGAATGTTAATAATGTTTATACATGTTAATTCTTCGGAGAGGGTGTTCTAAGTTGTATAACTTGTACCCTGGCATATTTTTATTTGAAGTAAAAAATATCATCAATACTTTATAACTCATTATTGATCACTGGGATTCAACAGCTTGGGTCTTTTTAGTTTTCCATTCTGTTATTGTTACAGACTTATTGAGTGACATTAATGGAAACATGGACATTAGAAAATAGACAGATTAGCACAGTTGGTATTATAAAAATAGAATAAATTGGTCAGCGATTCGTGTTGAACTTTATAGGGAAAAGGTTAGCTTTCAGATGAAATACACTTATGTACAACATACTATTTCATACAGATATTTATTTCAGTGCAAAATCATTAAGGTCTTTATCATGTTGCTATGTTTATTATGTTGCTTCATGGAAAGTAAGGTTTATTATCATGGCCCAGATGTATACACAAGGTGCGTCAGTAGTATACCAACACTACGTACTCCCTTTACTACTCCCGGTACTCCCAACTCCCAATAACTTCTTTACTATTAAGTCGAGTATGACCCTTTCACCGTGGTTGGTATCAGACCATTTTAGTTCATAGCATCTACCATTGACTTCCAATTCAGTTGCATAGGGTGGATATATGGATCGATGTGCGGATGGTGGGATGGATAGGAATAAAGAAAGAAATTAAATAAAGGCAGGATTAAAGGCTTTATGACATTTCTTTCAATGGCATTTAGAAATTGGTTAGATGAAGGAGAACGAGTTTTATGGATTAACAACTGCCTTATTGCAGGACTTTTCGGTGTAGATTCTAACACCTCTAACACGCATCATCATTTGTTTGATTCACCGAAACGTCGCACTCCTGCAATAAAGACGTTGTAAATCCATAAAACTCGTTCCCCTTTATAATGATACTTTGAGAGATTGTATAAACGTCACCAACAATATTAAAAATTGGTTTAAATGTCAAGCGCGCTTAACACTCTGATTGCAATCTTAGTGGACATAATAAAAAGGATTTTGATATTTAATGACATTTCAGGAAAGAGAAGGATCACCTTGCAAGTAATTGCTTTGTTTTTAAGCTCCTACTTCATTTCCAATTATTAAAGACTTAAATGTGTACTTCGCCCGAAGCCCTATCGCATTTTCATCAAATACATCGTGAAATGAACATAAAATATATTCATAACCATAAATAGAAGCCATTACGAACATACCTATATATGTATGAATGCAATTTTAATAAATATAAAGCCAAAACTACATAACCGATCATATAGGGGTATGATATTTCATAACATATGATAATTCACAAGCAGGTGAATAGTTCATCCGGGTTTGGTCGTACCATACAAATGTACAACCTATTGTACCTATTGTACCGTTGTATCAAGAGAATAAATTCGTTACTTGTAAATGGTTATATGTATTATAATATATATATATATATATATATAAAGATATATAATTAATTATATATATATAATTACATATATATACAAAGAGAAGAACGGTAAACACCAAAAGTAACCATGTCGTCGAAGCGGACAAACCAGACGACTATGGTGAAACAGACTTGTCTAATGAAGAGGATTATGACAGAATAGCTAGTTGGGATTACATATACACAAGAACTGATTGTTTTGTGATGTAATGTATTTCTCTAGACGCTGACATGTTAGGAGATACTTTCATGAAAAGTAAACGGCATGTCACGGTTGAGCTTGCAAGTCTACTGGTGAACATGAACGGATGGCACAAGTCCCTGTTACCAACAACGTAAAGTCGTTGTTGGTGTCACATAGATGTATTGAATATAGGCTTCAGATCCTCCTCGATGAACAGTTCACTCTAAGATTGTCCTGTATCGTCAGCTGGTCCAGTTCGCAGTCGTGTCGAAAACATCTACCCAAAATGAACATTAAGAAGCATGTTCTCAGATATATAATTATTTATAGTGGTATTTGGGGCTAATTGTCTCTTTATCTCCGCGATAACTACAGTCATCTCCATATATGCAGCTACGATGTATCGGGCGCATCAGACCGTGTCTCACAAAGGATTTTCTCAGACTGGTCATGTCATGGATCGACTATGGGAATGGACTTCTCATTGGTTCTCCGAAGTGCCTGACTGACAGACTACATGCAGAGACTACAAAACACGGCAGCCCGGATCATGTCAAGGTGCAGCAAGTGGGATCACATTACACCCATACTTCGAGACCTCCACATGCTAACGGTACGCCAAAGAATACAGATCAACATTCAATGCTAAACATTTCGATGCATAGAAGGATCTGCATCCCAATACATATCTCCAAAACTTGCTTCAGCAGTATGTTTCAAACAGAACACACCGTTCAGAATCTCAACATCTTTTACTCGTTCCAAGAATCAAAACGGCTGGCTACGGAGGAAGATCCTTCTCAGATGCTGCAGCCACCCACTGGAACAATCTTCCTGCTCATCTCCGCTCCTGTTCCAACTTCAAGTCCTTCAAAACCCAGTTGAAATCTCACCTCTTCCAGGAAGCATTTTAAAAAACTTTAAGTTACTCAAGCGCTTTGAGCATGTTATCAAGCATGGAATGGCGCTTTACAAATAGACCCATTATTATTATTATTATCATTATATCAATTCATTAATTTTAACATATCAAACAACATGGTAGTGTTGTGAAGATATACAACCTTGAGAACGGAACTAATCTTTCACAGTGACATATACATATTCAATTATATTGAAACGATATCAAAAGTTAGTCAATGACTTAGAAGCGGAAACAACGGCAACATATTCAAGTGAAATGAAAATTAAAGAAACTATTCACGAAGGCTAGGAATAACCTTTCCGCCATTGTGTATTCCAGCATATGATTGAAACGATAGAAAAGCGATATATAGAATCATAAATAGAAGCAATCCGCTACTTTATCCTCTGCGTGAGACTTGGACTGAATTACACCAAGTGCGTATCACTGTTTTGATTGGACGAGTCTGGTGTAGTGATTTGAATCAATAACCAATCAATGATCACGTGTCTGTCTGTCTGTCGGAAGGATGAAGACGATGACCTTTCCCTGTCCGTGATATAACTGTCTATATATCCTCGATATATGATATGAGACGTTGAATATAGTTCATGCATATACGGTTTAGTACATGTCTACATACCAACAATCACACTCTCGTGTTAGACATGATTTTATCATATTTAAAGGCGATGTAGCACGTTGTTCATACTGACATAAATGTTTGCTCTCTATAACTAATATAACTAAGTGTTACCAATGCAATGGCTAAATAATACGCCTGCATCACTGAAACGAGTTCTAAAACGAATGTACATCAGTCATTTCCCATCAGGGCAGCCATTTTAATGTGTTCACATTAACATGGTCGCTCGAAGGTAGTTCAAGTGATCTGACTGATGTAGTGATACCTAGCTAAACACTCAGAGTAGAGTTTTAATGATGGAATGGTCAACAATATTGCTGTCTGAACTCACTAATTCGCATGAAACCTACATATATACCCCCCACACTGAAGAGCTCCACACCAATGTCGCTTTATACGTCGATCCATTTCTTTTGAATACGGATAACCATGTTCTATCGATACGGCTTATCGGGTCGTGTAACGAGATGTTTTACTCATTTACGTGCCAATATATAGTATAAACTTTAATAATAAATGTCTGATTTGACAAAACATAATATGCAAAAAACGTGCTACAGCGCCTTTAACATAGAGTTATGAAATAAATTGAAATTATTATTATGTTGAAATTAATTTTACAACTTTTAAATGATAAAAGATGTACACTAAATATTCACGTGCACATAGTAACATATAACGTATCATTAATGAAGGTTATATGTTGATGACTTTATATTTCACAACTTAATCAAGACAAGCGCACTTTTGTTGAAAAATAAAAACAACGAGGATTGAAGCCATTCATCGGCGCTGTGAGAGGGAAAAACTTCGCTATGGCATAACAGCATAATAGTATTGTTTATTAGTTTCAAATACCCCGAGAGACCCCTCCTTTTAATTACGAAAGCGATTTTGTGAATGTCAGGTGCCACCAGTTGTGCGGCCCATCCTTACAATGTTACCACGTTCCATCTATAGTTCTGAATGAACGAAAAGCATACGATGAGTAATATTGATTTAATGGCGTTACTTTTTATTTCTGGGGAAAGTTAATATACAGTATCTATTAAATTACATTGTCCCGATGTGATATAAGATTTGAATAAATATACGAAATATCTGACAAACATTTCTTTTGAGAGTTCATATCTAAACAAAGTATTAGACTTTTTAAAATAATATTTTCTTATCTCAAAGTATCCTCACCTGAAAACAAAAACTCATCACACTATGATTATGCTTATGATTTGTCATTTCTTTGGAGATCTTATATCAATATTATCAACACTATCAAATGATTAAAAGTAATGATCTACTGTAACATTTCAAGAATACCATATTCACTCTGTAAGAGAACTCACCGGCAACCCGTGATGCTGCTAGGCGTTCAAGAGAATGGATGTTTTTGCTCTACCTGTACTTTTGTCATTCACCTTATTCACAACAGTTGCTATGTACTATTTAAGACGTCGAGGAATCTCTAAGGAATCTCTCTGATCATGGAATACTTACTATATGAACTACTAAAATCAAGGATGCGGGCCGTCTATGAAGATATATTGCAAACAATTCGGAGCCTACATGTATCTCCCATGCTGCAGTTCTTTTACAGCACTTCTTTAACTACCTCACGTATCTATACATATTTTCCGTTTGGTACAGCATCTTTGATACCATTTTACCTCAACTACACTTACCAAATGCTATAGAAATACAACTGAACAATGCGTTTGATCAAGACGATTGTTCTAATACCTAGAGTAATTTATAAGTAATACATTTCAACTACAATCAACTAAAGAGATGCGTATGTACGAGTATGTAATTGTTGCATGACGTCATCCAATTTATTTATTATATGATATTATCCATGTAATTAAGTCCGAAAAGGGTAATGTTCACACCGAGCGGCCGCTAGGAACAGCCCGTCACCACAGTAACACTGTGACGTCATAAGCCAATTCGCCGCTTGAGACCATTGTTTTATGACGTCAAATGATATCAGTCACCGTTCGCAGTGAAAATATAAGTTATTTTCACTGTAGCTTGATAGACAGTTTATTTCACTGATAAATCCCAGTATTTCATCGCTCGCCATATAATAAAAAGTGATATTTGATGTACATGTATTGTTTTGTCACTGAAAAGAGTTTGGCATCCTGTTCACATTCAACAATAAGTTTTGAGAGAATTTGCTTAATGATGACATTACATTTTCGCGAGTCCAGCAAGGCCTAATACAATAACGACGGATCTACTAATATTGTCACGTCATAACTATATATGAACTAATGATTACATGGTCTCAGCAGCTTTGGACACGTGCAATATATCTATGAAATATTACAATGCAGTATATACATTATGAGTGAAGAATATATGATTTAAATATTTCAGTTGATTACTATTGTAAACTTTTGACTGAACCAATCTGTTGTCTGATAACTTGTTTAAACACGTACAAGTGATCGGAAAGGTAAGATTTGTTATGGAAAATTAATATGACAAGTTCACCGTTTGTATGTAGAAGGGTTTGTAGCGAGCCTCGTATGGAGAATCACGTGACTCTGTGATCTCCTTCATTACACGCCAATTTCAATAATCGCATTTATCTCATAAACATACGGCACTCCAACGAATATTCGACGGCACTTATATTATACCTATGGTAGCTGTCATTCGCATTTCCGGATTAAGCTATATATTGAGGTGTTATGGTAATTCTATTGAGCGACTTCGTATCTCCCTTTCCTGACAGTGTACATTCGAAGCTCCGTCCAAGGCTCCAACACACGGTGGATCGAAACCGTGAATAGAAAAATAGGCTGGCGCACTTAAAGGTGTTTGATGAAAGTCATTTCCTTGTAAAAAATGTGCTCATCATATTAACGTTTCGAACGAGCACTTCACACTTTAAAAACATTCGTTCCGCGTTAAGTATTTTTTTTAAAATAGTACATTGAAACCATGAGATAATGATCGGACTAGAAGGTTAATGTATGTGGCTGTCCTATAGCATCAACATCAGTCGACACAGTAGACGTACACGACACCGTACCCAGGAGACTAATGAACTACCGGCCTTCTATTGGGGAATGACTCTGTGTCACTATAAACTGATTAGAGCCTTGCTTGCTGCACTTGGGAAAAGTTTTGCAGTGTCTGGCACGAAAACAATTTGAAAGGTGAGAATAGTTAACTCAACTGATTGTCAGTAAATTGTATTATGTGACACGCTGTATTTTTGTACAAATTGGTAAAGTATTGGAGTTTGTTATTTTAAAGAATATATATCCAGGGCGACGTTTTCCGCAAAAACATACATTTCGCGTAAAATGATAATGTCTATGCAGTTAACTGTTATGGGCATATGATAAAGTCAGAACTTTAAATTACTGAACACTATATATGTCATATCAACATTTATCACCGGACAGACACTAATGCAACCGGAGTCGTGACACAGCAAAGACAAGACAGTCTGCAACACACGTAGATCTGGGCCAGTGACACACAGTACACAGGAGAGGCTATAATACACATACATGTAGATATCCAGGATAGTACTGCTTTACAGACAATACACACGGGGACTACTGTACCTTGTTTATAATCCATCTAGCATCCCTTTAGAATACTAGGACAAATTTCGAAGTGTGAAGAAATATCTCATACGAACGTTAATTTACAATCTAATTATCTGATGACGAGCTGAGACTATAATGATTGCTTCGGAGAGAATGGCTCGTTTTTTTAAATTGAGAATGACTTTTAAACCGTTTCTAACTTGAGCATGACTTTAAAACGATTTTTGAGTTGAGATTGACTTTTAAATTAATTTTATATTAAGCATGGTTTTAAAACTAAGAAACAAGATTTTGAATAACATCGTCTTTGTTTTGAACTGACATGACGTTTCGAAATACATGCTGATTGAATGTTGAAATGTGAAATACATGCTGATTGAAATAGAGTATATCATGGTGTGAAATACATGCTGATTGAATGTAGAGTTTACCATGGTGTGAAATACATTCCTTATTCTAAATGCCCTTCAAACACTTTGAAATTATTTATTTCACTGAAAATACGTTTCCAAGGCTTGACTGATGCATTTTACATATGGTCATATTGAAAACAGAACTAATAATGTGATGTATGCATCATAATATCTTGTGTTCTTACTCTGGTGGAAGGAATACATTGTCAGTAGTGGACTGATCTTTGGCGATAAGGAGCACTGCATAGTGAAGTATGTATTTTATGATGTATTTGACAAGTTTTTCATAATAGCACCCTTTGAGTCCATACTGATAAAACGTTCATAAAAAATTGCAATATACCTGACTGAATTTTGACTGACCTGATTTAAAGACAATCTATACCCAACACAGAGAGTAGCCGATGACACATGAGGTTATTTAGCAATATTGTGAACTGATTATTATTTGCATGAAATTACTAGAGATTAGTGTGATAATGCTTCATCTGTGCAATGTACATTGTCTGAAGATATGGCTCTCTTGAATCTCAACAATCTAATTTTGAGATGAGTAGTTGGGACATTTCTGATTGCTCTTGAATCGAATCTCAAGTCACATTGTTTTTTAATCATTATAATATCGTCTACAATATATTAGTATTGTATGACGCAAACGTATTTAATACAATACACCAAATAAGAGCTTGATAGCACAAATATTATTCAAATTATCGTGGTTACAAGGATTTTTTGTGACCAGGGGCAGTAGCACGTTTTTTTGCTCAAATAAGTTGATGAAATGTATTATTAATAAAGTGTCACTAATAGTAAAAGATCCTTCTCTCTTCGGAAAATCAAGTTAAAAAATTAGTATATATGGTTACGTAACGCAATAGGAATCCTTTTCGTCATTCGAAATAATAAAATGTGTGCACAATAAAATGGCCGCTATGCAATTTTGCTTAATACGCGATTCCGTTATTATCACTACTGATAATGTGTTTGTGAAATAAGATGTGTTACCCTCTAAAGTAAATATAAATGACATAACTATCATTATAAATTGGAAATTTGACAAAATGAAATTTGCAAAAACGTGCTACTGCCCCTTTAACCTTCGACCTTGAAAGTGAACATGTAAAAAAATAGGGGTATAAGTTGGAAGTTACGCATATGAGTTCTTGAAAGCCTATTGGAAAAACGTATAGCCAAAACAAAACGCGGCGGCTGCGGCGGTGGAAACTGTACACAAACTGAAAGCAGCCTCGACTTAGTCGGAGCTGCTAATTAGAACTGAAGCCATTCATTCATGCTGAGAGTGGAGGAAATTTCGCTACAGCATAACAGCAAATTGTTTATTAGTTTTCTGGCATGTTATGTGTTACTATTTGAATACTCTGTCAGTGTATGTCTGAAGTTATTAAAAAGTTGTAAAATTAGGTACAATATACCGTGTTTTCATTTCACTTAATGCAAAAAATTCAAGATGGCGACAGAACCCTCCGTTTAAGAGGCATTAAGAAGTTGGTAATATTCATAAATACAGGTTCGGTGTATAGACTAACATCGTAAAGAAGCTGTCAATCAGAAAACTCAGCTTGTATTTTTTCAGTTGATATCGTTTGAATCTAGAGTCATTATTTTGATGCTAGAATGATTTGAAACAGTATAACATTAATGTATTGCGAGGTCTTTAAACAAGCAACGCTGATCTCATAATGTCACAATTGATTATACTCTAGTGATACTATCGTAGAGAAGGTTGTAAGCTGAAGAGGCATTTAGAAGTTCGTAAGATGAGGAAATAAAAGTCACTTGCTTGATTACGTTGTTACTACCTACACTGAAGCTACGCACCTCTCTGCAATAAAGAAGTTGTAAATCCATAAACCTGTATTTAATAAAGATATGTAAGATAGCTCAATCATTTGACTGACTTCACAATGGACTTGGAATGTAAAAATGACTGTAGAATAATTATGTTTTTATACTGAACCACAATGGCCAGAAAATATAATTACTGTTTGAATCTAACACATACAAGCACTATTAAACTTGCACCATTATATTTTATCAAGTATTTCTTCAACAAGCTATGCATGCCCTCAGGTAGCACAATTAAGCGCTGACTGCTATTTCTGCATGAACCAGTTCATTAATGTCGTCACATTAAAGAATTATGTAGAGATATTGCATTTGAAGTTTCAACTTAACGTACTTACAAATCCAACAGAGGTCTGTAAAGAACAATAAGAATCAATAAGTACGCTGTTTTAGGTGAACCAAACAAATAGTTTAATTAACTCCACGGATGCAGCATCTGGTTAACGTTCTGTTCACTGCAAAAACTATTTTGATTGTGAAGTAGATATGAGAGCAAGAGAGAGTACTTCCAGCCTGAAAACGGAAATATTCTCGTTAGTTTGATGTCAGGACTTTATTCTATGATTTGTCTTCTTATGTATCTTCACTTAGCGCACCCTTGACAAGGTCATTTGGATACATATTGAAGTCTATTAACGGTTAACACAGTTGTTCTAGATCTACAAGTAGACCAACTGTCAATATCATACATACACACACATATATATATATATATATATATATATATATATATATATATATATATATATATATATATATATATATATATATATATATATATATATATATATATATATATATATATATATATATATATATATATATATATACATAGTAACAAGGTTTATTTTGAAGTTTTCTTAACCTTTAGTGGAAACGATATATCCAGTATGAATCCCTTCGTGTTGTCCATCATTTCCATAAATAAACTGCACATATGTGACAATGGACATTGATCAAATTACAGTGGATACAAATATGGGTGAGTTATTTTAGATGAAATAAATAAAACTTCCCTTCTTGACGAAATGCCATAATGAAAGGCACACAAATACACCATTAGACTTCCAGGTGCGACATTAGCAAATGTCAACTCAATCACGAAGGCGACATTATACATTCACAGCATTTGATAGTGAAATTAATCTTTGATAGTAATGATTGATACATGACAACAACTCTCGTTCCTGTTGTCTGCTTTAGTAACCGACATTTTTAAAATCTAATAATCTGTACCGTGTATATCACATCTAGATGTATAACTTTACGTACATTTCATTTTTTTCCTATACAGATACAATGGCATATTATGACAATGAGCTCACGACAATAGCCGATATAACACCATTTAAATATATTCACGATTCATTTGGGTTAATTTTCAAATATTTGGAACATTAGATATTTATACTGCTCTGTGTTTAGTACACGTGTACCAGGTGCAGAGTAACGTGAGTTCTCGGAGTGATGGACGAGAGACTGGCGTGTGAGCAAATGAGTAAGATGAAGCAAACGAGAATGTTTAACTCATCAATAATGTGACTTTTAAATTCGTGTGAGAGTCACGCTTTTCTTCTAATCATCAGGCATCAGATTAATTATTTAAATATAGGTCATAAGTACAGTTTATCATATGAGTTTCACGAAACGAGTATAATGTAAAGAAGAAGGTAGACAGACAGACAGACAGACAGCTAGTTTATTAAAGTCTCACCTCATTACATCATTAAAATATAGACATAAATATACAACATAAACACAAATGTTAAACTATGTAATGAGCCACTATTAAATAGAGTTACGAGTGACATAAAAGCGACTATACTCTAAATGAAAGCACGATATAAGGAACCAAATACTAACCCTATTTAGCAATTTTTATCTTAATTTTGGTGACATGTAAGAACATGAAATGGAACGAATTTCCTCGTTCATATGTTCTACAATGTAGGGATTCATACCAGGAAAAACTTCAGTAATAAAACGAAAGAATGTTAAACATGCCCTGAGTCCTGAAGCAATATAAGACAACTTTTTAATAATCACAACGATTGTTTAGCGTATACCATTTTATTATAGCTCAAATTCACCCTTGAGCTTAGGATCAAGATAGACGACAATGATATTTCCATGCATATACAAAGATTATTTTAGAGTTATAATGCACAATTACATTGTGTGGTAGGATCCTGACCTTCAAAGAAACGTGTTTAGCTAAGATTTGTTCATTTTCACGGAGCCATGATCACGGACACGCCTCATAGAAGGCCAACTAAATACCAAATATATCTAATATAATCTAATATAATCTAATATAATCTAATATAATCTAATATAAGTTTACTAACCAAATGCTTACCTTGAAACCATACCCTATGAATGCTAATTCTACCGCTTAATCCAGATGAAATGCACATAAATTTTTCCAATAGTAAGATATTTGCAAAGGAAGTGACAGAGTGCGTCTATATACACGACTTTATCATATTGCGTTGTTAAACGGTCGCCCAAACTGAATTGTTACAATGTTTTCATTGACTGCACCTGCAACAGAAGCATGTATATATTTTTTTACTTTCAATAAACTTAAAATATATTTTTTAAATAAATGCAATTCTAGCCATGGTTCAGCCCGCAGTTTCAATTATAAATATATAAAACCATTATGCTGTTGCTGGATTTCTACCTGTCGTAATGTAAGTATATGCAGAACCGTCATGTCCAAACTTTTCGTACATGTACTTGTAAAACGATTTTCATTTTGACCGTTTCCATGGAAACGTAGCTTACCAGAACACAACTTCGTATGGTCTAGCTAGTGTCTGGTACTATGTGAAATAACCATCATGGGTTTTCATCTCCTTCAGAGTTTCAAGAGATTAATTTAAACGCTGTAAGACGGTTTAGCTCAACCAAACTTAATTTGTGAAACACTCGTCATCTGTAGGTGTGCTTTTTTGGGTCCCAAATTCTGTGGAATGTTAATATGCCGTTTGGATGAACATCAACTAATGATTGATTTCTTTTCCGGGTCAGAACTCCGTAACGTCTAGCTAAATGAAACTTTGTATTTGGAAAATCATCATAAGCATGATGTGTATTTTGGAGTTTTCAGACATTTTAGCTGTTTCAATGGAAACATTCACATACATTCATCAATAAGCTCATGTGTAAAGCGTATCGTTAGGCGTATAACCTGCTCTGTTATCTTTTGTTTTTGCTTCGGTTATTAAACTAGTCACAACATCAACTCCTTTCGTAACTTACGCATCCATTGTATTTTCCACAATAACGTCAGTGCTTGCTTCATTCGGTATTTTACTAAAACAAGAAATGCAGAGGTATCAGAATTCCCTTCTGAACGCTAGGACGGGCAATCAGAGTGGTTAATGCGAACAGTTTTGTTTTTATTACGGGGTACGGAGATGTCAAGGATCCAAGATGCTGCCGATCGATCGTTGATAGAACTTTCCCTTAAAGATGTATTCATGCTATGAGAGCTTTGGTTGTAGTAAGGTGTAATTACCATACATTTACTTTTGACTGTTTAGTGCTAAAAGAATTTCAAAACTCTAGGTCCAGGTGGTTAACCTACTGTAAACTGCTCTACTAAACAAGATGCAATGCTGGATTAAAACCATGTGTAATTTCATGTGTGCTTCTTCAAAGCGAGGCTCGCAGGTTTCACCGCAATTTAAAATATCATGTTACAAAAGATGTTTAAATATACATGGTATTGTTTTATCTAACGGGTATTTCAAATCGTTAATTTGTATTGCAACAATTTTATTTGAGAGAGTTCATTTTTATTCTCTATAATTATACTAAATTTAATTTGCTTGTGTTTGAAAAACTTCAATTTAATCTTTGCTATGGTTCACGCTATTCTTCCAACAACAAGCGATGCTAGGATGCTTAATGAAACTGATGTCTGTACGGAAAGCTAAAAACTATGTGAAATTAATTGGATGTGTATTCTGATTACCATACAAAGTTCGAATTGATTTTCCTTCAAGGAGATTAAAATCCTAGACATGCATCGAACTCAAAGGATTCTTTGAAATGTCCCATGTAAAGGCAACCGGCTTGTTCCTTTAAATAATCGATGGATCTTTTAAAGTCAACGATAATGGATTTCGAAGGTGAGACGTTAATATTGACAAACTGAATGAAGTGTTTTAAATCCGACCAAAATGATTGATTCATTTTAAGCATTAAAATAAATATTTTTGTGTGGTTTTGAGCAATATTTGGAAGAAGAAAGACTAATGCATAAAGGCATAACGATCGCGGGATGGTCTCACGGGTGTCGTCAATTGCTCGGTTTTGGTCACATCAGGACGAGCAATCGAGACACTCGGGAAGGTACATGGATGGCCGAATATAGTCCTGCTCCATGACTGTGTATTATTAAGAGCCTTTAATACAGTCTAGATTTTTATTAAGCAAGTCTAGATAAACTGGAACTGGTAGTATTGAAAAATATAAAACCATAAGGATGAAAATACCGTAGCTAAAAAAATTCCATAGACTAAATTTTAGTCTAGGCTGAATAGTTTGAACTTGTATATGGTCCTCTGGTGGACATGTGAGTATGTTTATAAGTCATTGTGTCGGTAGAAAGGAGGTTTAAGTACCACATGCTCGACCCTCCGCCAGAGGACCAGATACATGTTCAAGACATTGATCACGTGTCTGTCTCCCATGTACCGCACATGTGCCCTCGTCTGTTCTCGACTGGTTGACGCGACGATGATTGTGTCTCAAACGTATTGCCAAATACATGGACGCCAAAATGGCGTCCAATCCCATCATGATGATAATTGTACGCCTTTGTAATTCAGCAATCATTCAGCCAGGCAGACATTTTAACATCAAAGTTTTTTTTATTTGACTCTAAAAGATCCTTTTGGGTTTGTTTTTAATTGCTGAAAACATGTGCTATTGAACCAGCGTCATATTGGTAGATGTGTTACACTTCTCGCATTGTTGCAGTTTTTCTGTATTCATGGCATTACCGAATAATTATATTAAGCACCTACACAACAACCCTAAAGCATGTGGTATTGTCAAAGTAACCCGAAGGATACAAGAAACAAGGCAACTACCCACCAGTGTTCCCAAACTGGACATTTTATGCGCGCTTCAGATTTTATGATGAACAATTTTGACTAATAATTGATCCAATTCAGAATGAACGAATTTTGACTTAAAAGCACGTATTTCGGACATTCATTTAATTCATCTATGAATGAAACCCTTCCAAATTCAGAATCAGGAATTTCAATTTGAACGTCCTGTCAGTTTATTGCGAGTGTATTATGTAACCAAAAGCTATGCCCATGCACATGACAGTGTACCGTAACTTAATAATTGGAGGATAGTCTGTGTGTTATTGTGCAATGTTCTCTAAAACTTTAACTCATACAGCACGATCACTTGTGTAAACTGAGGCAGTCCATCGAATACAAAAGATACAATGGTGACATCTTCAGCTAAATTGATATCAATATATTTCAAAATATGTTAAATCATAATGATGAAGTCATTAGGAAGTTATCTATGTATATATACACCATGCAATCATGATATTTCGAAATCCATAAGCACCATTATTGTATTGTATACGCATGTGCAGAGTGTTGTAATAATATTGTATTTTATGTTGTTATTGGCCGTAGGCCTAAATATCAACCGCGATAAAGAACTTGAAATCCATACGAGAAAGATGTTATATTTTTACATAACTGCATTTTTACTCAGAAAAGTTTGATTCATCATCTCATGCTTCATGTTCATGATTTTAATTAACAGCACGACTACCGCTAGCAATTTCCCAAATAAACGTACGGTTAAAAACATTTAGGGGGACCAAAATCGAGATGTAAACGCAAATCCAGATATTTAAGACCAAATATATAGAGAAAAACTTTGATTTTGCAAGGGGCCTCCCCAAAAATGTCCGTTTTTTGGGATGTAGCGGTTCTTGAGAAGGCGAAAGTGTCATATTTCCGGCTTAAATGACTAGAACGGCATTGTTAAATGTAACATTTCCCGATACAACTCGGAAACTGGCTTGAAATTTTGGAGGTAGCGATATACGGACTGGGACCATTTATAGCTCATTTTGTAGGGAAATCATTTAGCTTTTGTACCGTAGTCATCGACTGTGCCATAAGAATTGATTTTGATGCGAAATATTACTTTGAATGAGCATGGGGTGGTTTCGTCCTTACATCCCTTTCCTTTAATATAGTAATAGGGTAGGGCCTATATATGTATAATCTCTTTCAAACGCTGTTTCTAAGCGATACACACCCCTGTGTCCTCAACCACGTGGGTCACTACATAGTCACCTTGCGGTTCCGTCCTTCTAGGATGAAGTTGGCGCCTTCACCTTATACTGTGTGGCTAACTAACAAAAATACTTCTTTGTATTGAATATATTCTAGTAGTTCTTGGGGAGCTGTCATCACTGTAGTAGAGTTTCATGTCGGTTGTGTCAGTAGTCCATAGAGAATCGAGGATGCAGCGAGCATGGCACGAGGGTTGTTCTGCAGCACACGCAAAGGAACCTACGTGTATAGTTTGGATGAGCCACATCTGAGACCTGCGGTGTTGGTGTTGGGTGTTTGTTTTGTTCCCCATCTGTATTCTATTTTCTTCATTATGTTTCGCAGTGGCTCCCTCAATTTCGAGAATGTCTTCCACTTCTTGCGAAGCAAATATAACCTCTTCTAAAGTGTTAAAAGCTGAAATGTTGTCTACAGACTCCTTGGCCCATGGGGATTCTCAATTGTTGATTTGGTGACCCTTTTACCCTAAGTAAAAAAAACCATTTTCATCTTTTTTCTCCATAATACATATTGTACTTGAAATTTTAACTCTCTGATAAATACTTCGTGAACTTTCACATTTTGTCTTGAACACAACCAACCTTTTTCCATAATATAATTAACCAAATAGCATTTATCCTGCAAAATATAAGCTGAAGCAACGTAATGCAAACACAAGCTAGACGATGACAGACGGGGTAACAGACTCTAAAGGCGACACACTCGAACATTGAAGCGATAAATACTTCCTTCAGTTCACCTGAGACCCTGCGGACAATGAAGCTACAGTATAACCACACATTTACACAGAAATAAAGCAATTATAGTCGTCTTGCACCTGAACCTCGTTTGGACCCTTCATGCGATTAATTAATGCTCGTAATGTTGTTAAATTATATACTGAAACTTTCCTAAACACATTCAGGTAGCTAAACGTGTTTAGGGGTATAAACGCGTAGAAAAACAAGACTAGATACGCGTTTAGTATTATGTTTACATCCTAAACACCATTTTTGTCCAACCGGTCTGTAATACCGTGGGATATAGTCATCACCCCGGCCGTCTGTCCGTCCGTAATCATTTCGTTTCCGGAGCAGAACTCGAAAACCATTCATGATATCTTTCTGAAACTTTCCATGTGTATTACCCACCAACTGAAGTGGTGCCTTTTGATATTTTAAGATTTGTGAAAAAAAAATTTTTTTACGTTTCCATAGAAACTTGTTGAATTTGGACTTTGTCGGAGACAGGTTCGTTTCCGGAGCACAGCTCCAAAACCGATCATCAAATCTTCCTGAAACTTTGCATGTGTATTATGTGAATTGGTACCTTTTGATATTTTCAGATTTTTTTCTGAAATATTTTTTTTTTCTGTTACATAGAAACATGAGAGGGATGTTAGTTGTTGTTGATTTTGACTGCTTCTGGAGCAGAAGTCTAAAACCCTTAACATACCTGAAACTCAGCATCTGTAATACCCACTAACTGAAGTACGGTAGTAGATACACAAGTATCTGTCAAAGATGTGTTTTACAAATGTTGTGGAACCGGTGGGTTATGTCATCTTCTGGTGACTCTTGTTACAGTGTAGCTTTAATTTCATTCTTCGTTTGTTTCACATAATAGGGTGAGAGAAACGTGTCCTTGTCATAAAAAAAAGTGTGCATATTAAGCAGATTACACAAAGCATAACTAACCGTGATGCACGCGAAAATGTACAAGTTGGTACTGTCAATGTAAATATCGCCAGCTTACATACAATAAAAAATAAAACACAAATATACAACATGTTGTGTTTTAACAAATTTGCACTTCCGTTTAAAATCAATGTAGTACGTTTGTAGTACGTGTCGTTTGCGTTTCTCTCAATTGTGTCGTCCTTTTTTTTTATTAAAGTTTATACAATATATTAAGTTTATAGGGTAAAACATCTCATTACACGACCCAATAAGCCGTATCAGTAGAAAATGGTTCTCCATATTGGTTTAAAATGGTGCGACCTGCAAAGTGACAATTTTGTGAAACTCTTCAGGATGATGGGTAGATTATTACGTTTCGTGCAATTTAGACAGGTTAGACAGCAAGATGGTGCCGTATTTTAATCTCCACTCTGAGCGTTAAAGAGCCCTCAAGTATGTTAGTGTTTCAAATACAACATTATGTTTTTGAAAACATACTTATGACATCAATCGTTAGAAAAATCTACAAAAGATATGATAAATAATTTTTCATATCACCACAATTAGATTAGCGCGCGTCAATAGAATCTAACGTCATATTAACAGCTTTTCCTTTTTCTGCATAAAGTTCCATACAGTAACATGCATTTTCGAGGCGTGTTGGCTTATCAATTTCACGAGTCGCCAAAACCCATATGAAGCTCGTTTTTCTCAACTGTTTTCTTCCCTTCTCACACATTACTCAATGTGACAATTGTTATATTATCATGTTTCAAAATAGTCTGTGAATATACAAATTATTGACATTTTACCTGGTATTTAAACTGGTATTTTATTGTGATTATACTAGCAAACTATGACATATATAGTATGTATATATTTTCATTGATTATACAATTCAAGCAACATACCTAGTTAGATAATACATTTATTTTAATTGATATAAATTTATGTGTTTGTTTACATTGTGGGAGTAAACCTTGAGTGAACTCCTTAAAATGACCGCTCGAAAACATTCGTTTAAAAACTCTTTAATTGTTTCAGGAGTCTTATTTAGCCATTGGTAACACTTATGTTTATTTTCGTGAGAGCAATGTAATTAATTAAGAAGGACGTGCTACAGTTCCTTTAAAGTTATAATGCAAACGTATAGGACAAACTGACCGAGGTTCGGACACCGCCCGAAGTCGCCCGAACTTCGGACACTTGGAGCGGACGCAATAATAACTGCAATAACTGTAATATGTTTATTTCAAAATTTCCTTGTGAATATGTTGTAGTTGTAGGTTCTTTTGATAAGTACTTAAAAGTTGGAAACTAACTTTTGCTTGAGGTTCAATTACCGGTTTTAATAAAAGAAATTTGCAAAATATTTGTTTTAATGTAAATGTGTGTTGCACAGTTCAAAACATATAGGACGCTTCAGATTATAGCAAATTGTATGAATATATTGAAAAAGAAACAATAATTTGTTACAATGACTTTTGGTACGTTAATTGCGACTCTGGGGTTTAGTATTGAGATGTCGATAATATGTCAAAATTAAGATGGTTCGGACAGTTTTGACCATGGTTCGTGGGGGGGGGGGGGGGGGGGGGGGGGGAGAGAATTAGACACTACGCAGAAACATTACAGTTTCACATATGACATCAGCATTAGGTTAGAAAAGGAGAAATTTAGCGCTCAAAACCCTTTTTGCATCAATGCCTGCGAATTGATTGTGACGTCATATATTCTAACGATGCGTTGCTAAGAATTTATCATAAGATAGCATGCTCTGTATTTGTGACATATTTCTTCCAGTAGTTTGAAATAAGGATATATTCTTCTTCAAGTACTATTCATCATGTGTCTTTGGACATTAAGAATCATTTTTGATAAACAGTGTAAACCATTTACGCATGCTTGAACATTAGGCGGTACTGTCCGAAGTTAGGTCAAAACTGTCAGAACCTCGGGCGAATTGGTATATGCAACTGAAACCGTAATTTTTCGGTTATGCGAAATCAATTAAGCATATTTATGTCGAAATCGAGTAAACTACGTCATATGTTGATTTGCTGAAATTTACATTTTACAGATAATCATTTATTAGACATTTATTAGTCTTTCATTATATTTGAATCAGATCACTGTCCGAACCTCAGTCAGGTTTCCCTCACCATTTTGGCCCAATAAAATCTAAGAACCCCAACCATTTGCTCAATCAATTGCATAGAAATGTCCTTCTCATGTCATCTGATTGAAGTGTTAGTTCACTCGACCAGAAACCATCAGGTTGCAGGTTCGTTCCCACAGTTCCTCGAACGTATTTGTGGACAGTGTGAAAGTGTCACTTAATCTTCCATCTTATACAAAAGTTTGATGTCAAATGAGAAAGATTGTCATAGCATTAACAAATTTAATTGAAATATGTAACATTTTTGTCTGTGGAAATCGAGGTATAACTTAACAACAGTGATCTTGTAGTTTGAATTACGTTGTTTGAAAATAGCGTGCCTCATCAGCGTTTTGATAGTCCAGCCGTTCAATAGTAACATTGTAAGAGATTGTAAAATTCCACCTGTGTTGACACGATTAAATTCACCATTGATGATGCTGATACATTTCTATTATTTGAAATGAAGGCATTCAGTGGTATCGATTATTAACATATATAATTAAAGACAGTAACACTCTAAGGGATGTCATGTTGTTTTACAACACTGGTGCCAGTAAAATTATGTTTCCCTTGGTCTTCCTTGGGAAAAGATAATTATACAGCCTTTCGTGTTGTACAAATATTATGACATCCCCACTTGGATATGAATCTATATTTATTCGATTGTGGAGAACTAGTTCAACCACACCATAAAAACAATGTTAAAATAATTTACAATTACCAAAACTAAAATATTATCAAAACCTATAAAACAAACATGTAGCTGTTTGCTGACATACTGTGCAAACATTCTTGGCTATAACTGATCAGACCGTAAATAAAACAATATATGAGGTTGAAAACTTACATTCTTCTGTGGTCTAAAGAGATTACCCATCTTTTTTTTAGTTCAGATCATCAGGGGGAAGTGGGCATTTATTGTTTCCAAAAGATTGTAGCTTTGTCTGATCCGGTGTTTTCTATATGCTTGAAGGAATGGTTAAGCTATGTTAAAGTGTTTTTGACGACATGCCGTCTAAAATCAAGGACGGAAAGCCGACGTGTCCCTGACTGTCCAAGTCATCCCTTTAATACTGGACGTCGCCCAGACAACAGAGCCTAGATTTTCGAAGCTCTCTTAGAGTGCCATTCGTTAACATTGGCTTTCGACAATCTCAGCGCTAAGAGAGTTTCAAAAATCTAGACCCAGATTCCCAGATGTTATTTTTATCTAATTCAATTAAATATAATGTAAAATTAACAAATTAACAAATTCTTAAGCTACGGTAACCACAGATCATTTGTCAATGGTAGTTACTCTCGACTTCCATTATGTGTTGATTGGTTCGGATATTTGTATACTCTGTGTACTTGATGTTGGTAGTTAAACTTTTAACACCTGTTTGAATGGTATGCTATTCTTTGTGTCTCAACGTATTACCTTTCAAAACAGTGTATATCTTTCCCACAATTATGTTTTATCTTGTTGTGATACCGGTTAAGCCCAAAGAGTGTGGTGTCAACACATTTGACACCAGAGATTTGTTATATCATAAGTGACATAGCATTGTGATGTCATGGAATTTATGCACGGTATGTTTTAACACCGACATAGAAGAGATATAGTTCCTCTCGTACATGCAGTATTCCGTCATTTACTGACTATCTGTAAAGATAAAAGTAATAAAGAATCTGAATCTCTAATGGAATACAGTTTTGGTTACCAACAATTTCTTACGTTCATTCTATATATGTTAATCAAAGAATCAAGACAAGTTTGTAACATTTGTACCTACCAATACGACCCAATGTGGGAATGAAAACAACTTGATACATTTATTCGGAGCATTTGTAAGAGTTACCAGTAAGTTATTTCATTTTGTTAATCCTGTAAGTATAATTCACAGTTGCCTCGTAATGCTACTGTGTTATTACTTGGGGCCTTATATGCACCCATGATCTCTGAAGAATAAAGCAAAGATGTTCTCATTGATATCATTCATTTACTTAAAGCAAGACTTAAAGTGAAGACACGGGCATATGTGGATGGTCAACAAAGAATGCGTCACAAATAGTTTACAGAAAGTGGTAGACCTACCGTTGTGAACACTGTGTGCAATGGAATTAAGCTATTGTTATCATAATGAATTATTTAACAATCGCCTGTCGGGGATAATACCCTGCACAACTTTCAACACATACGTTAAATCTCAGACTAAATTGTTCCTGGGACAATGTTCATGCAGCAGATTTGGAAGTGATTTCCCCATGGTATGTGGCAATCGGTTGGTCTGCAGCACAGGTCCCCATTAGGCTGTTGTTGTTATGATCAATTATTCAGGGAACAATATAGACCATTCTAATGTTGAGGACCGACGGACGAGCCGTTGAATTGTGATATCTCGTGGGTATAAAATGGTCGCAGACTTACGTCAAGATGGTTTAACTCATCGCTAGCCATTCCCAAAAGAGTCGTTGCCCATTATTTACAAATACATGACTTGCTTTACTGAATCCATTGTGTAATCACAACAGGGGTGATATAGTGAAACACACCTTTGAAGCTCTATCCTTTAAACTGTCACTATCATATTGTTCATGTGGGGAACACATTTCACTTGTTGTTATCCATTTATCCACATAATATCCTCTCAAGCCTGATCTGGATCAAAGAAGTATCTTACAAAAGTGTGGTTAGCGTATGTGATGTGAATCCCCATGATAATACCTATCACTTGAATTCAGAATGCTTACAAGACGCAATTATGATCAATTATTCAGGAAAAAATCCTTTGGGGTTGACCTTGGCCGAGTAATTGTCTAGCCCAGGGATTAACACTCACAGTAAATGGTTAACACTCTGATTGAGAATAATGTTACGGTTGTCTTCTGGGAATCACAAAAAATATTGTTAACTGTAGCCTGAGCACACTTGCATCCCATTGTATTGTGTTTGATCCAGACATCCACAGTGACTGACATTAATAAGGACAAGGTTCGTGTTTTGTCGGACATTATTTAACAGCAATCACATTACAGCTTACTGTGCAAAAATCACAATTCACTTTTTGGAAAAAGGTTCCTGTAATTGATCAATGACGTGGCACTGTCTTGCCAAGGATTCAGCACACGGAGACTTTCATCCATTGACTCTCATAATAAAACATGCTTCAAACAGTGAGCCATGAAATGTGTATCCAACTTTACCACCGTCATTGGTCAGAACTTTGAAGAATTTGGAAAGGATTGTTTTTAATTTTTATTCATTTATTTTACTGCATTAAGCTCCATTTGACAGGATTGCTTTATTATTTTGCGAACACTAAGTGTCGTTACAAAGTAAGAAAGTGATTCATTCTAATTTTATTCATTTATTTTACTGCATTAAGCTCCCATGAATCAATTATGATCATATGACTTTTACATGCTTCCCTGAACTTTAATCTGATACATGATAGAGATTTATGTGCAAGTTCACTTTATACACTCTCAACATTTAAATGGCCATTTCAAAGTATTGACATTTGTAACAAGTAACATCAAAATCTATTATAAAGCCTGTCTTGTTGTCAATGATTAAACAATGGTTGTATATGTTATGCTCATCAACCAAGAACATGTCACTGATGCTAGGGTGATTTTAAAGGGGCAGTAGCACGTTTTTTCGCTGAAATAAGTTGATGAAATGTATTTGAAAAATAATGTCACCAATAGTAACACAACTTTCTCTCTTAGGAAAATCAAGTTAAAACATGTGTTTACATGCTTCCGTGAAGCCATGGGAATCGTTTTGGTCATTCGAAATAATAAAATGTGTTCACAATAAAATGGCCGCCATGCAATTTTTGCTTTATACGCAACACTGTTATTACCACTACGAATAATTGGTTTGTGTAATAAGATGTTTTACCCTCTGAAGTAAATATAAATGACATAAACTATAATTATAAATGGGAAATTTGAAAAAAATAAAATTTGCAAAAAACGTGCTACTGCCCCTTTAAATATTCTCATTTGCCGTTTATCTATTCATTTACAAGCACGCTATATATTCTTTTACCACCTTGCCATGTTTCTTATCCTGACAACGTAACTCCCGACACTTGCACGAGAGCTGTAGCTTTACAGTGGTGTTGTGAAGGCTATACTTCATTGGTTAACATGGTATAAGTAGATTATAATGTCGCTGTCGAGAGATAAAAAGGACAATAGAATATATATCGAAATTTTCCCTAACTTATATATCCGATATATCCGATGTTATATTGTCTCTATTCACATGTAACATTACATCAAACTCGGTATTTGTTTCATTATGATTTTATTTAGGAAAATTCTAGAACTTGTTCAGGAGTATTTCTACTTGGATATACGTTTCGGAAGTATATATACATTCTTTGGGATTGTTGGGAAAATATTTTGAACTTCTTACTTATTCTTGACTTCCTACTTATGTTTTTGTATGTTTCAGTTTTACCCTTCATATAATCCTGTATCAACTTAAAACAATGAATCTATCCAAAAAACTATAGGCTGAATATAGTCCAGTCAATCTAAGACTGAATTTTGGCAAATCTCATACAACTTGCAAAAGAAATAGTTCAAAGTGTTTTAATAAGGTAAATATATCCTCTATCACATATCAAAAGTCTAACGCTTACAGAAGCGGGGAAGATTTTCAAAATTTAACTTTTTATCACATACCTACTGTAATAATATTCCCTTGATATGTTCCTGATAATTTCTTTGCCGAGATGAACCATTCAAATCCGAATGAATGACATGTTCATTATTTCGTATCGAATAAACTCAATTTACATCATGAGAAAGAATGTTTTTGCTTTATATTTATGCACATATTTACATAGTTTCTTGTCTAGAGGTCATCTTCAAGGTCACCAGGAGGAGCTGCTGGCGAGTTAGAGCAGCTGATACCTCGACAGTTTCTACACCCTGGCGAACACTGCAACCCGTGTTTACGACAGCTGAAACGTTTGTTGTCACAGTCAGTCTTACAGTTGCATCTTATAACTTTTAACAGACATTCTGGAGCAGGTGGCAGGCGTGTCCGACATGGATGTAGATGTCCTTCCACAACCGCCCAACCCCAGTCCTGTGGAACGAGATCACAGTCCGGTCTTATCCACTGCTGAACTTGGAGGAACACCCGTTGACTGTGGTTGAGTGCAGCATCTGTTGTAGGTGGCAGCACATGTACCTGAACAGAGGAAGTACTCTTTATGACCTTGGTGCAGAATTTCCGACATCGCAGTTTGTTCAGCCCTTCTCTTGGGAAACCATTGTAAAGACAGGTGATAGCCTCCTCTCCCGCTTGAATTATCTTTTGATGACATGTTGGTGAACACTTCAGCCTGGTGTTTGAAGTGAAGGTCGGATTCCAGTTTCTTTAAAGCCATACCTTTTCCAATTCCATATAGGCGTGAAGTTGTGTCACAACCTGTAAGGGCATGAATGAAGGGTAGGAAACGACACCGATCTAGCCCCAATTTCTGCTTCACTGCTTTGATGTCCCATACACGCTTTGTCTTGTCTGATGTCAATTTTACTTCTGATTTGAAGTAAATTCCTTTTGCGCTTACATCTGTGTGATAGAGGAGGAGCACAAGCAGGTCAGTGTCTTTTCCAAGTAGTACAGTCATATTCTCCAATGCTGAGGACACGGCTGTCTGGACAATCATCAGGACAGCATCACCAGGGGCATGTAACGTCCGGATACCAGCCTCTTCCATCTTCTTACCAAGGAGATTGATGAAACGCTGCTTGTTCTGTGTGTTAGACAGGAATTGCTGCTTTTTGGATGACAGATGCATGTCTTCAGTGAACATAACTTCAGGCCCTGAAGCACTACCAGTGCGTCTCAGATGTGTGTGATCTTTGGTGCTTGGAGATTCTTTGTATCCGTCAAAGACAACTGTCGGGTTCGAGTATTTCTTCACATGCTCTACATACATGTTACAAAGAGATGAAAATGAAGCTCCTTGTGACCATGGTAATATTTGCAACAAAGATCCTCCATCGAAGATGTGACTCAAAACCTGAGGTTCATTCATTGAAATCCTGTCTGCTACAGTCATATTCCAGATTGCATCTCCAAGTGCTGGCTTCTGTGCTTCCCTAAGGAATCCTGATGCGTCAAACAGTGACGAGGGTATGCTGCAAAGTTCGTATATGAAGATTTCAGAAATGTCATCAAACAAACCATCTGCTGCTGTCACTAAGCGTTGGAAGAGGAGTTGAGGATCAACCTGAACGATGTCATCGACAATCTTCACTGCTGTCTTCGTACCTAGGGTGATAACCTGATATACTCTCTTGAAGGTAAAACTTTGCACTTCCTTGTTATCCCCCGCCACAACGAAGTTGGCGGGGGATATAGAAATGAGCTCCGTCCGTCTGTCCGTCTGTGTGTCCAGGCTTTTCCATTCCGGCCTCAAACTTCAAAACTATTCAATATGTGTTGCTGAAACTTTGTACAGGTATCAACAAAGTAGTCTAGATGTGCCTTTTGCTATGAAGAAATTTGAGAATATATATATCTTTTTTTTTACGAATGCAAACAGTCTTGACTTAGAACCAAGAAGGGGGAAAACTATATTCCGGCCTGAAACTTCAAAACTATTCAATATATTTTGCTGAAACTTTGTACAGGTATCAACCAAGTAGTCTAGATGTGCCTTTTGCTATATAGAAATTTGATAACTTATGAGTTATGAGTTATAACAATTTTCAAGAAAGTAAATGCATTATATATTCAAAATGCATAAATATATTCAAAATTACTACATGGCGGGGGATATGGCCGACTCTGTCTGCTTGTTGACCATGGATTTGAGAACATTCTTGCCAAGTTCCTTTGCATTTTCAACATTAACTTTAGCATCAGCAATCACACCAGATGCAATATTCCTTAAGGATTGATCTTCCAGAAACGGGTTCCGCTCTTCAAGAAAGGTCATTATTGTTTGAACATCCTTGGAATCTTTGGCTTTTCTTGCTTATGTGACTTCCTTGTGTTGCTCACTTGTAATGAATTCTGTTTGAATAGCATAGCAGTATTCAGATCTGAACAAGCTGGTCTAGACAATAACCATTGTGCTCTTTGGTGTGGTGTCATTCCATGTCCTCTTGTCATTTCGCCTGTTGTCTTGATACTTCTCATGAGGACCTGCTCAATGCACAAGTCAGTGGACAAGCCTGCCCAATAACGATCACTTCTTCTCAGTACATGATGTCCTGATGCAAAATATCTGTAGACGTCTGGATGTTATGTGTCTAAAGTTTGCATACTTTGCAGGTAGATGTAAGCCGACTTCACATAAAAGTTGTGTCCTGCTGAAGCAAAAAATGGCAGCATGTCTACAATGGACTGTAGATGGAGATTCTAATTTCCAGTTCGCTCTGATTTGATAAACCTTCTGAGAATATCGAGCATATCCATGTATTGGATCCATAGGGCAGCTGTTCTGTGTACCCAAAGTAAAGACTTTGTTTCGTTGATTTTTTTCTGAAGTTCATCCAAGATGATTTGTTCACAGACATGCTCAGCACTGATGTGTCCATTAAGAAGTTGTTCAAACAGACGATGGCTTTCTTTGAGAACACGGTTCTGTTCAGCTTCTTCAGTATCCGTCTTGAAAATCTTTGAAAGCAGATCATTGAGTGCTTTATCAACCAAAAGTTGTCCTCTGACTGCCCGCGACATCAGATGACCAATGGACCAAAGGAAACTCATCTGTAGGTGAAATCCACCAAGTCGGAGGATTAATGATCTCAAGTCGCTGTCCTGCCGTTTATTGGCAAGGATGAGCTGTGCCTTCCAAAACAAAGGTTGGTCAAAGGTCAGCACTGGGTCTGTTCCATATTTCTTTGCTTCTTTGCATACAAAGACTATTGTTGAGTAGACACAAGTGGGGTCACTGGGATTCATGTCTATCATTGGAAGGAAGTTGAAGGAGGACTTTCCAGGGTATGACCCTTTCTGCACCATCTGTATCATACCGGACCATCCTGGTACTGGCATCTGTTCAGACATCTGTCATGACAGCTTTTACAACAGATCTAATTGCCAGGTTGGATCTTCAACATGAGACACATGTAGCTCCTTGTAAACTATTTCTTTGCTCCCATGTGATTGATAGTGCAATGTTTGAATGTAAATATTTCCAAGTACAACCAGATCTTCAGATTTGGCTTTTACTCGTGGCACTGGTTTGCAGTGTTGAGTTCCTGGTGTGATCCATGAAATGATACCCATGCCGTGGAATGTGTTGTGACCATCAAGTGTTCAAGATGTTATCATCAACGTTGTCCGCCATAAATTTAAAAAAATGGACAGAACTGAGATCAGGAACCTCTGTTTCCTGAAAAACTGCTGCGCTTGTTTCAAACCTTTGAACCTCGGAATATGAAGAACAAAATCCCAGACTGTTAAGGGTTTCAATAAGGAACTTAGATGCAAAATGGTGATGTAGCTGCACAGCAAGTCCAATCTGTAATGGAGCCATAAGAACTCTGGGTCTAGTTGCTTGCATTATAGCTTGTCCAACTGAGGATACTTTGATGTTTGGATCTTTCTCACTGAACAGAGTTCTCAGCAATGTCTGCAGTGTTTGTGGAACATAATCAAGATTTCTGTCAACTGAGGCAAGGTTTATCGATGATGGATATTCTGTTTTGGAATCCTTCATACTTTTGATGTCACTATTGATGAGCTCGGCAGCAGTTTCTATGAGTCTAATCTTCTCTCTATTTGTGTCCTGTAGTTTAGGCCTTTGCTAAAACTCTTGAGGACTCTGAGGACGCTGTATGTCTGAAGGTCACAACATTTGCAAGTCCATCTAGTTCAGTAAAAATAATGGAGTCGCCAAACTGATCTTTCAGTTTTTTCTTCATATATATAGGACTGTACTAGCTTCTTCGCAACCAAAAGTCCTCATTTTTGCAACAAGATCAGGAACAGTTAATTGTTCATCATCATTTTGTATCAAGTAATCTGCAAGTTTGAGAAAAGCTTCATTTTGATCAATGTTTAGAGGTCTCCCACCTGACTGTCTTCTTGCTTTGCCTCCATTCTGATGTAATACTGGAACATTTTTCCTCGTCCTGAAGTTGACATTGCATGATTGGTGGTAAACAGCATCAGCAGCAGGTAGATCTTGGGCGACTTCTATTCTAATCAACACTTTATCAGCCTAATCACCTTCTTTCCTTGCAGATTGATGTTATTTTGTCTTGAAAGTCCTTGGTCCGGACAGGATACACATCACTTCCTCTCTTCCTATTTGTGTTCTTGGCATATTGTCCACAAAAGAGACGGTTTTCTCTATAGAGAAATAAAGATTCCTTTGAACGTAATGCCATTGACTCCACATCTGACACATGTTGTGAAAGATCATGCTTAATGTTGTGAGGGTTGCAGTACTTTCGTCGGCACTCTTTGTGAACAACATCACCTGGTTGAGTTGATAGGGAGTCACTTCTTTGATTGCTGGCGTTGTTTATGCCTTGGCTTCCTTTAAGTCCTATCTTGACACCTTCTTTGTCTGTTGCTTTCCTCTTACATATTACTAAGTCATCCATTACCTGTAATCAAAACAAATTTACAACATAACAATTTTCTTCTAGACATTGAGATGTTCAGTTTAGAATTCTAAATTTATTTACCTTTACAAATTGCATGAATAGTTATGAATAGTGAAGCTTTTAATCTCTTCTTTCCAATGATTTGCTATTGTTTCAAATTTACTGTTCTTATCAATGTCTTTAAAATTATGATTTTAAAAATTTGATTAAGAAGTAGAAATAAGATCTAAAGAACAATTTGAGAAATTATTCTAAGTTTATATGAATAAAGGAAAATGAACCTAAACATTTAAACTTCTATGCATAGTTTAAATTTATCCATTGTTGGTATATTAGATAATTCTGTACATAACCAACTAATTAAACTGATTTCACATCAAGCTGATATAATTTCAATTCAATATACCTAAAACTGGACGAAAATAACTTTAACTTTCAGTGTTTAGCCAAATATTTCAATTTTCAATGGTGTTATGTCTGTAACTCGTGAAAACAACTTGGCCTTCCTGGGCTTCCATTAGGGCTGGGACGGGTATATTTTTTCTACCCGGGTGCCCGACCCTCTATTACCCTACCCTACCCGGATACCCGTTTTGTCCATCTCCAACATCTAATTTGTAAGACTTTGTAATCATTTGATCAACTGGTAGGCTGAAGTATGGAGAGAGAAAGCTAAAACATACATATTCATGGCTAGTTTATGCAATTTTTTTATACCGAATGACAATTGATTTAAATATTTAGATGGAATCTTTAAATACATTGCAATCTTGTAATGAGAAAAAATCAATTAAACTGTTTTATAATTAGTCTCATGATAATAACGGGTCCGGGTATTGTGATGGGTACCCGGGTCCTACTCATTACCAACCCGTCCCGGGTATCCGGGTTACCCGTCCCAGCCCTAGCTTCCATACTTTTTTTTTTGATAGAGTGACGTTTCATTCATAGCCTGATAATATTCAATTCAACATCATCAATAGATATATTTCATATGGAACGTACAAAAATGATATATACATAAAATCTATGCAATAAATGTTTTCATTTCTTACATAAACTATTGAAAAATCTGCAAAATGTGTCACTGCATATGTGAGAGACGTTTTGAAACTTACCTACAAGATTATAACATTCAGTTTGTAGAATAATGACAATAAATCGTTCAATTAACGGTTAAATGCTTGGAATATTGATAAAATGACTTACCTGACTATAAAGATGACTTAAAAACAGCTTATATTCATCACGAATCACTTGCGTCTCACTACGTGACGCAGCGTGTTTACCGTCAAATCGATCAGAGTTGTCTCCCTTCGTCATTATGACGGCCCAAACGGGTCAAACTAAATCTTTGACATAGTGGTAAATTTATTTTTAGTTTTTTAAGTGTTTCCCCACCTTCGACTTTATTAGCCTTTTGATATATTATTTAGACATTGTCAAAGGACATATGTATCGCAACATTAATTCTTTTGCAATTTGTTTGAGGTTAAATCTTAGATTGACTGGACTAATACTCGTTTCGTTCTTTGGAAAGGGTGAATGTTCTAATAGTGCAAAAAGTTGACATTTTAGTGTTGATAATCCAGCCATCGAATGTCGGTCGAGAAAAGCCAACACATAGAAACGAAATGTAATTTTCTTCAATAACGTCATTTCATTGTTGTAAACTGCGTGATTTCGTAGTATTTCATTTAACAAACTGATAACTTTAATCAATTAATAAATAGTACAAGATGTTAGTCATTGTTGATAAGGTTATTTGCTAACTTCATAATTAGGCATAACAGAGAGTGCTTAAAGGTTCTGCTGTGCTTGTAATGTTTGTTACCTACATGTATCTACAGTATAATTGGAGAGGATATAATACATTGTGCGTGATGTGTTCCTTTAAGTTCATTATTAACATTTATACAATTGGCTTTTATCTTATGAACCTTTGTAGCATATACGACGATCTTATTAAAGTAACAATACGACAAGTACATTAAGTTTAAACGAGTCAATACTCCTGTCTTTTGTGCTCACGTTATATTTATAATGAGTTTTATCAAATGTTTAGCCCCATGCATCACAACTTCCCTCGCACCTCATTACTAGAGCCGTTTTCCATCAGTGGCTAATTTAAACCTTGCTGCATTTTCCTAACTTTTTTGTACAAGCATAGCGAAGCACATATACGCCATGAACATTAGACTATTTGCACAATATGTTACCTATGCCATATCTCATCGAGATGATAAGTTAAAATCAATCACATTTGTACCCATTTAATTTGTTATTGAACTGGTGATTAATAATGCATGTAACTCAAATGTATATGGGCCAGAGGTCTCGAATACAATAAAGAACTTTTGACTTTGACTTTGACTGCTGTCTGATAAAGTTCATGTTGAATGTCTTTGAGAAGCGAACCAATTTCATTCATCACGGTATGACATTTTGTCAGAATGTTTGGCTTGTAAGTTAGAATTGAATCAAACATGTAAAGTATATGCACAAAGGATTTAAATTTCGAAAATATTGTTCTCAACCATAACCAAAGACAATATAGGAAGGTCACAATCAAGGTCAACACATCTCATGCCAAATGAAGATCTGGGTAGTTGTATATATGTAGTTAGGTTAGACTGGATTAATTCAGATCCTTATTTATTCAGTTACTACCCGTTTCGTTTAGGGTAGGACATCTACAGCCTTGTCCATCCAGTGTGGACAGTCCTAGTCTGCTCAGTGGGACAGTAGACAATAGATAGTTACAGGTACTCAAACTCAAAGATTGACACCATTCATCTTCAGGCACGTACAAGTAAATTGATTGTTTATTGACTCTTCGAGACCAAAGATTCAGCACCCTAAGATCAGAGACTGCTAGACATCGATGATTTACCCTATTTTCTGTGATCATAGCTAATGTCTTAAACAGGACCTGAAAACGTTTTACTGAAAATGACTTTAACATATCTAGTCACTGGACCGTTGATAGACTCCAAGTGATTACAAATTATGGTTTTTAAATTAATACACATGCATCAGGTGTTAAGATAAATGGTTAAGGAATCCTACCTTTAAACCCTCATTCAGAAATTATTAAACGTAGGGTTAAAGCGATATCTAGGTACATGTATGTCTGCTAGATATTGTCACTGTTTAAACTATATTTCAAATATGATACGTACGTCACGTATAACTGTCATGGTCTGTAATAAGCGCTGTTTTAAGAATTTGTTCAATATAATTTCCTAGGAGATAAACAATCCCAAACAATGTATTTAATATACTTAAATTGTATTTCTAAAACTTTGTGCATTTTTGCGAAACCTGTTATTATTCCCGTAGAGTTTTACAATCAAAACTTCGACAATCTAATTGATAAATGAAACAATTTGATCACCACGGTGCACATGTATTCGTCTGTCACATGTCACCTCATAATCCAATCAGTGATGTCCTCTGTGACCAAGTGGCAGTCTGTACTTAGACAATTGACGTAGATAGATCTGGCCACTCTGACCACCGTGCTTCGACTCTTCTTGTAAACTGATTATAAGCTCATCTGGGAATTCTGCTTAAGTGTCTGTCAGTCTCTCGAGGTGGATGGTAATCCTTGTCACACCTTTAGACCAGACTGACACATGATCGTCGCCAACTCGGGAATGGAATTGTGCATTGCAATCTTAAGATTCACTTATCTTGAAATATTTAGGCACTTCTACTGTTATTCCAATATGAAAATATATTAATATTGTATGCGGTTATAATGGCAATAGTATAGGTATAGGTATGTATATATTTTAACAAGGAACGGGAGTCGTTAGTCGTTAGTCCAACCTACGAAACTTAGCAATACAATAGTATGATTGCGTTCGTTCAAAATGTGTTCTTGTTTTTTGTTGAGTCGTATTTTATTTAGTGTTATTGTCCTCTTTAGGATTTATCATTAGCTCTAAGTGACACCAACAGGGAAAGACGATAAATCACGATCGCTTAAGTTTGTTTGATGGAAATATTTTATGAAGCGGGTTTTTATCTTATTTGGAATCAAATCTTACTGACGACATTGTTTAAGCAGTATTTAACATTTTTTATAATTATTCAATGATATACGATGAAAAATAACGTTTTCAGTAGGCAATTATCAGGGTATTATTCATGTTGTTATATTTTTTAATGCTATTGATATATTTCATAATTCAAAACAAAACACCCTGTTTGAACTTTTTACACCATCCAGGAAATAAGTTAATTAATTATTCTGTAGCAATGGAATTGAAAAGATTTAACATTAACTTTTTACCTAAAATCCCTGATACAACCTTATACTTCCGCCAGTTCGAGTAGCTACAGTCTTCTGTATTCTATGATTCTGCCAGGAGGTCACCAAGTACTTCCGTTTACACAGCATCATTGAGATCCCATAGAACAATTACTTCCGGGGATGTCATTTCCGGCAAAATGTAATCTAACTATTACCACTGTAATTACTGACTCGAAGGATGTTTTTCAATATACGAGGGGCGTTCAATAAGTGTTGCAACTTCAATATAAAACCAACTCGCGTAGTCAATTTTTAACTTTTATTTTTCAATATAGTTACCCTTCACCTCAATACACTTCTTCCATTTCTCTTTAAGACTTTTGATGCCGCTTTTGTAGAAGTCTTCCGTTTGCCCCCCTAACCACGCCTCTGTGGCAGCTTTGAAGTCTTCGTCATCCCGGAAGTGCCTTCCACGTAGGGCGGATTTCAGGTTTCTGAACAGGAAGTAGTCACTGGGGGCTAGGTCTGGGCTGTAGGGTGGGTGGTTAAGCTGTTCGAATCCACAATCACGTATAGCGGCCTGTGCAACTCTTGACTTGTGGACTGGAGCGTTGTCATGCAAAATCAGAACACCACGTGTCAACATTCCACGGCGTTTCTGTCGAATTGTCTTTCGCAATTCTTGCATTAGGTTGGCATAATATTGACTATTCATTGTAGTTTTGGTTGGCAAGTAATCAATTAATAATATGCCTTTTGCATCCCAAAAGATTGTCGCCATAACCTTGCCAGCTGATGGTTGAGTGCGAAACTTCAGGGGAGGCGGTGAACTCGGGTGCTTCCATTGCTTGGATTCCAGTTTAGTTTCCGGGTCCCAGTGGTGGATCCAGGTTTCGTCACCTGTCACCAGACGAGACAAAAACCTGGCTTCATCCGCATTAAACCGATCCAGGAGCTCCATGCAACTTTCGGTTCTTTTCTGGCGATCTTGTGCTGTGAGGTTTCTGGGTACCCATCTTGCAGATACCTTGGACATACCAAGATGGTCATGAATTATTTTTTCACACTTCCAACTGATATCTGGAATTCCAAAGACAGTTCAGAAACTTTAACACGGCGGTCAGCTAAAATTCGTCTTTCGATAGCGGCAATAACTTCCGGTCGGGTGACTTCAGATGGCCTGCCTGACCGTGGGTCATCGTCTAAGGACTCCCTGCCCCGCTTGAACTGAAGAGTCCAGCGACAAACTGTTGAAAAGTTAGGAGCATCCTTACCCATCACATTACACATACGATTATGTATTTCTGTAGCTTTGCATCCCTCTTTAGTAAGGAACTTGATCACAGCGCGTTGTTCATGTTTGAGAGAATCCATGATTATGGAGACCCTTAGGTCAGCGCAGCTATTATATTTAAATAATTGTTATGTCTTAGACACTTCTTAGGGCACTTCTTCATCTAAAAAGGGCACATATGTAAGGATAGAATGTACTCAATTGCAAATACGAATAATTTTCAAAGTTACCAAGAACAAGCAGGCACTTTCCCCAGCTAGTACCAAATAGAAATACTTACAAAAGTATTTGATTTAACTTTTTAAATCATTTATTGACTAAAATTGACTAAAAATGGTAAAACTGTCCTGAAATAAATCAGTGTTCTTTACACTATTATAATAAAACTGTCATAAAACATCAGATTTATTTTACCCAATAAATAATACGCAATTCACTTATAATTCAATTATTCAGCCGTATCCGCCTGTAGACACTAAGCCAGTAATCCCCCTATTGTTCTTGTCTCTAGCTGAACATGTGGTCAGCAGCTGCAGGTTTATCCGATAGCAGGAAGTCGACATGCAAATTTTCTTATATGTAAAGATATAATGGCAACTTTGTAAAGTACTCAAAATGAACTTTTAAGTTGTGGAAAAGGCCGATACGGATGTTCTGGTTAAGAGAAAAATCAGGACGGTCAGTAAAAAGGGCAGGGCGGCTCTGAAAAGGGGCAGGGTGCATGTTCAAAAGGGCAGGGCGCTGCGCCCTGCTTAAAATGCCTAGGGGAAACACTAGTCTAGAAATTGTTTTGACATGTGTCAATGTTATGTTTTGACTATAGTAACACCTGCTATAAGCTGACACTGTTTATGTAAACACCAATGCCCCGCTTGCAACACTTATTGAACGCCCCTCGTATGTTGTCAGGCAATGAGACGTTTTCAAACATTTCTTAAATAAATTCGATGGTAATAGATGAACTCCATTGAACAGCCCAGAATTATTTAAACAGACAATTTAATAGGACACAGAATGTAGAGGAAGCACTGAAGGTCAATGATGACAACAGTTTGTTTTTTTTTGTGGTAAGGGTAAACAATGTCCTGTAACAGATTTCCTTATAAAGTTACGTGTTGTCGTCAGTGTTTGTTCAGTTTAGAAAACTGTTATTAGAGGTCAGAGCTTTAGCAACATTGTTCATACTGTTTAACGGTGATTAACCGTGTTTAGTGCGTGATTATGCTTATCTGTACGTTTTGGCAAAGATCTCTGTAAACTATTGTGTTACATAAATAGCAGTGATGATAAATACAAGAAAATTTTGGATAATAATTGATTTTTCTTATTTGAAAAAAGAATTTGAATATCCACACTTATACGTTGAAGATTTACTCACTGCAGACATGTGGGGAAATATTGTAAGCAAGCAACTTACACTTGGGACATGTATGTAATATGTATTCAACATACTCAATATCGCATGTAATCATGAAGTTGATGAAGCAGATAAAACCGAAAAGCAGATATTGTTTTATCACCAAAAACTGTGGCCCTATCGCTTGTGTAACTAGGAGATATCGTTTTGACAGAATGTTTTTCACAATGTCCGTGTACCGTCAATCATAGAAGTATAACAATGCGTTTACATTATTAACTAATGACTCACAATGACATGACATCACATTTCCATTACGTCATAAACATGATAACAACACAGGGTTATGGCATCACAGCACTGGACGTATAATGGCATCACTGTGCTCATTAACTGTAATGAAGAATGATTTTGACGATAAATAGAATCTCAACCTCTCCTCTTCTGATATCAATTACATGTATATCAATTCTCATTGGCAAACGTAAATATATTATATTATTTGTATATTTTATCAACGAGTATAGATATTTTTGATGAAATTCATATAGCTTAGATTGTATATTCATTAATTATCATCAGGTAATGAGACTTCGAAGTCAATTCAAATAATCACTTGTCATATACACAGCGACATCTGTCGTTTGGTGTTGAACCCTGGGACACGAGCTCATGCAATGTCAATATGTTATAACGGAGTTCGCGCTTTCTTGATGAGATTCAATGAGAAGGTCACTTAGTACTTCCATTTACGCAAATTCCTTAAGGCTCTTCAAATATAATTATGTCCACGGATGTCATTTCCGGCAAATAGTGCTACAGAGAAAGTGAAATGATGCCGTGAAAAGGTCGCAATAGCCAAAATGTTGCACGTGATGACACAGTTAAATTTGGGGTCATTTTTGTCAATATGTTAAGTATTATCAGACATGTGTAAAGAACGTTCAGCTGTAATCACGTCAAATTCAAAGAACTTTCAAAATCGGCTATAAAATGATTGCAAGGATATGAAAGCGAGTCAATGAAAATCAGTGATGTCCTAAAAGTAATCAGAATCAATAGAACATATTAGAAGGAGAAGAATAGTATTTACATAATCCTGCTTCGTGCTAATTAGTAAATTGTCATATCTGAGCCTCTATAATGTCCATTTTGGAGCAGGCTGATCTTGTCCATTATATCGTCAGTGGAAGAGCGATGGCAAGCACGCTACAGTTACACTTCTAGCAAGAGTAGGCACTTCTATTGATCAGTAACATGCTACCCTCAATAAAAGTTGGATGCAATTGTTATGCTATATTGAAAACCAATGTAGTGCCACCCTCGATTTGTCAACTCCGGCAGATGGTACCACCATTGCATTATGGACTTTCACCGTGCAAATGAAATATTAGGGATTATTTCCCATTTGTGTCGCATTTTGTTTGATACAAAATAACACTTTTTCAGTTGCTCGTACGTAGAGTGAACTTAAAACTTGCTTTTAACTCTAGACAATTAAGAAAACCCCGACCTGGGCAACTGTCATCAGAAATTTAGTATGCTTTTGCCAATTTTAACTTTGTAGCAGACAATTGTTGATGTTATCTAATTCACTTATAATGCTGCGCGTTCGGTTTCAATAACATTATTCAGAGTGTACTCGTTATCAATCCAGCATAAGATGTCACTGATTTTTAAACGCATTTGGTTTATCGCCTTAATGAATTTGTATCTTTAGATTTGGCATTAATGGCAAATTCGCTTAGTATATCTATTCAATATACTAGATCAAAAACAGGGATGAGTCATATCGTTTAATCGGTTAACTACAGTTGACCCAATTTGCTAGATCCTTGACGTGGATACAATGTACGTCAGAGGACGCTTTTATTGCTACAATATGTCTATTGTAAGACTCCCTTAAGTTCAATCTGATACACTTATATTTTTATCTCACGATATACTTGGAGGAATGAAAGTCAGTCTCAACTGTTGCATTTAGCGACACTTGAAACACTATAGTGAAGGAATATAAATACAAATTTCTTCGAAACCTAAACTCCTCTTATGAGGAAATAAAATTCATACGGAATAAAAAATGAATAATATAGTTGTCCTCCATTCCATTTGTGTTCATTGCACTTACATACAACGTTACATATTAATTGCAGGTACAAAATAAATAGTTTGGTGTTTTTAGTAATACCACATTATGTTTTGCTTATTTAATAAACTTTAAGCTGAAAATAATTCACATTTTTATTGGTCAACATTCATGTTTTGACATGAGAAGATCGCACGTTGACATCGTGAATAAAACCAATGACCCTTTATCGTTTAGCCCATTAAACCACTGTTGTATTCACATTTTTTTCTCAGTGTATATTCAACTGACTGACGGGGTCAAGCAGTATGTGCATGTTACCTTCCATTTCATGCTGTTACAATGATATATATATATCGTTACCTCTCGTTATATAGATGTATGATACACAATTAGGCATTTTAATGTGATTAACATTGTCGGTAAAACAAATGGTATGACTCTCCATATATTATATGCATCATTGTGACAGAATAAAGACCTTCATGTGACCTGTTATACGAAACGATTATACCTGACATATAAATGGCATGAACGAAATGATGAACGAACTTAATATTACAAACAAATGTATTTAACGGACACAGGATGCGATACAAATAGAAATTATAGATATTTAATCTTTTGGTGACATATAATACTGTAATATAGTTACATCGTATCTTCAGAAGCCAGAATAAAGTATTTGACACTTTCTGGGAAACATTGTTTGTTTATGTTCTGTAACACACTACGTATAATTTTGTTATAGGAGTATTCTTAATTGAGTCAACTAAACGCCATAGGAGAGCGAACAAGAACTTTTTGCAGTCCTTGAAGGTACATTTGATCAATAAGCAACTAAAATGTAAAATATTATTTCAAAAAGGATTTTTTTAGCGATTTCGGTCAACAGAAAAACAATAGTTATAGTATCATACCCTAATAGATGAACTTAAAATATATGCTTACTTACAAATATGATTATCAAAATTAGTCTAATCCGCTTTATCTGGCAGCAGAGTTTCGTTTCGTAGTGTATTAGTGTTGTCGTCGCTGATTTCTGTTCGATCAAATGCATCCTTAAAGGAAATTTCAATAAACATCAAACAGAAAAAATAAGGCTACAGCATAAATGCTGAATAAATATAATTTGTTAAATAAGTTCTAAATTGTGAATTTGAAATTTCTGAAATATCTTAATAATCTTTTTACATAGAAAACATACGATATTCAGATGACCATTCAGCTCCTGTGAACTAAGAGTTTTAAGTAAAAAGGTTGACGTCGGCTTCTTTTTTTAATGATTATCTCGGAAATATATCTATTCAACATTGCAAAGTAAAAAGGTACAGACAGCTATAGCTATTTGTAAAATTGAACCAAGTCATTTTTCAGATGACTTTCACTCTTGAAGTGTACAAGATTAAAGACAAATTCAAACATACGTTAAGTAGGTTCCATTAGATACCTTAATTGGTGTGAATTTAACTCTTGTTGTGTTTCACCTCGCATTTACATTTTTTGAACATTTTGAAATAACCTCAAATTATAATTTATATTCTGATATACCTTACTTCGCCTTTTGTCGCCGTTTCAGTTTCTAGGGGTATCAGCAGATTGCAGGCATCAGTGGTATTGACATCTTCGTTAAATTTTTCAGATTGAAAATTCTTGTAGAGCAGACATATGCCAGATGTCGATGTCACTGATATTGACTTGTTCATTCCTATCAATATGAAAGATCGTGTACCTTCATGTTTTTTCGAATCTATTTTTACATGTCAGAGCTAATCGGCTGGAGTTGCTGTTTTTAATCAATATTTGTTTTATTGAAAATCCATATATCTCTAAATATGTAATGAAAACAGACAAAACTTGATTAAATAGCAAAATGAAAATTTCAAAATCACGCTCACAAGAAATAGTTGAATTAAGATATTATTTAACTTCAATGCATGTTCCTCGTCGCTCAACATAATGACGTTTACTTTCTAGATACCGCATATTTATACCAATGGATGTCGTTTGCGTTAGTAAGCAATTGGTATTCATACTTGTTCAAAGGCTTATCGTACAAAGGTCATAAGCCGTCGGTTGGTTAACTAAACGTTTTAAACGAAATATTACAGGAAAGAGAATATACAGTACAATATGGAATAAGAGGTGGGATTCTTTAAAGGTAACAATTTCTTGAGTTAAATATTTATTTAGCTGCTGCTCTGAGATAGTGTGAAATTTGACAGACGTACACTGTATATTAAATGGTACTCCTTTTCAATTTCAATACACATTTTACAGCTGATTTCTGGCTGATTTCTAAATGCTGAGGCGTCTTCCGATGTTCACGTCCAGATCAGAAAGACCCATGCATGATTTATTCAACAAAAAGATCAGTAAGTGCCTCAGTTGATCCGATACGTAATTTTCCCTTCACTGATGTTAATTTCGCCTCCTCGTTGGACAATGATCGAATAATGATGCATAATTGCATAAAATAAAGAAGCATATAAGGGAAACATAAATCATTGAATTGATAAGTGAATCTTTATTTACTATAAGAAACATTAACATCACAACAAATGATATGACATATACATCATCTCTATCTCATAAATAACGTTAACGTGGTATACGTAGCGTTTATAAAAGACATCTTCTATTCTATATTGACCATTAGAACTAGCTGTATCTTAGGCCTATATCATCGGATCGCATAATAATTTACGAATTATGTTTTTTTATAATATAGAATTTTAAAGTCTAATTTAATTAAAGATGAAAACGGCAAATCTCGAAGATAATTTAGAAAATATCATTGTGTGTGTGTGTGTGTGTGTGTGTGTGTGTGTGTGTGTGTGTGTGTTCTAACGTGGAGAATAGTGTATTTATATATATAATTAACTAAAAATATGTCACTGTCTGACTATGTCTGATATATTAGATCCGCAAATTCATTTTGTTTGACATTGCAGATACATATGACAGTAAACAGTAACAATAACAGCGTAAATCCATTTATAGCAGAGACAGTTTGATAGATTCATGACCTGAAATTAACCATGTACGTCAGAGGCAGGTATATTTATAAACATAGTCATGGGCTCTGTGGCACATCAGGCTTTATATTTGACATCTCCATTGTGACCGATTTCCAATATATTTACAAGTTATGGTCCAAATCAGAAGTGATTATCTATAAGATGGTATTTGAAAATGTTTATTTTTGTGAGGAACATGTATCTATTTTACGATAATTCTAGCTATATAAATCAACCTCGGAACTTGTACAGATTTCAATTTCAAATGCACGCTCCCGACTCAACAAGAAGAGTTCTAAAACAAATGTTCATGGTTCGGTTAATCCATGCCAGTCTATTAAAAAGCCATCAAGGATGTTAGTGGTTCAAATTATTTGTGAAAAAATACTTATAACGTCAATCGCTAGAGAAATATGTTATCTATAACATGACATGTGATTAATAATTTTCATATCACGACAATGTTATGCAATTTGGTTTCAAAGAGAAGTCGCCCTTCGAGTAAAGGGCGTCAAGGGTATCTGACGTCATATAAACAAAATTCCATTATTGTATAAAACGTACTACACAGCAGCAAGCGTTTCCGAAGCGTGAAGGCTCCTCTCTGGCAACCCATGTGCTGCACGTGGATTTCTTGCAAGTTACCCTTGTCACACATTATTGAATGTGACGATTGATTTATAAACATTGTTTCTAAATGTCTTGAGAATATACATTTTTTTCCCTGTTTAATGTACTTTTTATTGAGATAAGACCAGCAAATTATTGGCAAATGTTTAATCTCATTGATTATAAAATTCAAGCAAAATACCTTGTTGGTAAAACAATTATTCCAATATCTGTAGCAAATACATAATTAAATTAAATGGTCAATAAATAACTGCCAAAAATGACATATTTTAATTTCTTTCATTGCTCATAAACTTTGTTATTCTTTAGTGTCTTTGTATACAGTATGAGTTAGACCACAATGCTTTGCGCTTGAAAATAATAGACTTGATCTATATTTAGACTGGAAAACACCTTTACTAATTAGTGCAATTTCTCGGCTTCTCTTGGGTGGAACAAATCTGTGAAAAATTAAGTATATATATTTCACGGAGATAGATTTTTGTTCAGCATCAGCCTTGATGGCTCTTTAAGGTGTTCGCATTAAACTGGCCATTCGAAGGTAGTTTAAGTGATCTGACACATGTAACGATACCTAAACGCTGGAGTTTTAAATATGGCACACTGATGGAACGATCAACCATCATACTGTGTGAACTCTCAAAATCGGATGAAACCTACCAATCTACCTCTCACACTGAAGAGTTCCACAAAATACGTCGCACCATATCTTCCAATACGAATAGCTTTTTATATGGAGTACACGACGTTTATCGGATTGTGTAATGAGATATTGTACCTTCTAAGGTAACAATATATTCTATAAACGTTAATATAAATGGCAAATTTCAGAAAGAAAAACTTGCAAAACACTTGCTATAGCACCTTTAAAATCCATATTGCCCAAATGAATATTTTCCTAAGTCACAATATTTCATTTTTCTCAAGTATTACATCATCATAAAGAATAAACTCATACTTTAAACCTGACATTCAGTACTTGAGGAGAAGTTAATTAAGGTTTTGACCCTTATTAGGAATCATAGGGTCAACACAACAATTTGTAATCACTTTTGAAGATATTTGTCAAAATATTCAGCTTTTAAATCAGTTCTTGACGAAGGAGGAATAGCCGAAGACCATTGCCAAACTATAAGGCTGACGGTGAAGGGTGAGCAGGTAAATCGATATATCAGCTGGTGTATTGCTTTTAAACATCATATATCAAATGCAAAAGTTATTAACCTAGGTCTTAATCAGTTCATAAACTGTTGTGTTTATCTGTTGCAATGATCGATACTGTAATTAATTTTGATCACTATGGTTTGCTACGAAAACAAAAAAAACTCGTATCTGAGAAAATATGCTGCAATGACATAACATAATTGTATTATTGACATACATTTACCGTCTTCAAAGCATTTCAACAAATGCAAAATCTAGATCGGAATATATGAAGAAAGATCCTATCCTGTCTTGTTTTAGAATATATAATGCTTTTTCGACAAAACTAGTGAAATCTTAAAATCTTGTTGTTGTTTTTTTTTTATGAAAACCTAATAGGTGTAACCTAAAGCGCATACATCTTGTCCCAGGGTAAAACGTATACGCTCGGCTTCACTTTCATACCCTGGGATACAACCTTCCCAACCTAGGAACTATCTAAAGATAGACAACCAATGACAGCGCATGAAAGGCGAGTCGGTAATATCAAAATTCCCCGGCTTGCCATCCCCGGTTTTTAAAGTTAAGAAAACGTCTTCTCCACCATGCAGGTGGTCAAGTTTTTCGGAAGAGCGGAAGAGTGAAAGCCATCTGCAGTTTGAAAGGCTATCGTATACGTTTTACCTTGAGACAGGGTGAAACGACTGTTGAAATTATGTCTATTGGCCATAACCTCAATTGGTAAAACACGGCGGCGAGCAGAGTGGTGGGCCCACTCAGTAATATAAACATCTTCGCTAATGTGCAGAAAAGACAGGGGACATGTATCCCTTGTCATTCTCAATTCATAATACACTACAGACTGAAGGCTTTCAATCAGCATATCTCTTGCAAATTTGGTTTAATTTCCGCAAAACAACGTAAATTAGAGCTTACAAATACTGTTTGAGAGTCATCTGGCGAAATGAAGAGGCTTCGATATATCTTCACATACATATATATGAAGATTGTATTTCTTGATATTTAGATGTTCTTTAATTATTCTTTCTTTTACATATGACTGAACATAATAATTATCATAATTCAACTAGTCAAGACCTGCTGTAGTCTTTAAAAACCAGCGAATATTAATATATTCAACTTTAAAACAAGATATGAATTCCAAATATTTGTATGTGTTTGCTGTCAGTATTCGGTAAGATCATCTTTGTATACATGACTTTATTATACATATCAACATAATTGTTTTAGAACCATTAGCTCTGTAGCTAAGCGGGTTTTAAACAATAAACTAAATAAGTTATAGAATGTAAATTTTCTGAAGTATTTATCTTCAGGTCGTGGCCCCTGTGACCCACATTTGGGACTACAGTCATCATATCTGAGATCACATGCTCACCAAGTCAACGATTTAGAATCCCGATTGGCCAAGCACTCTGGACAGAAGATTTGAACTTTTTAGACCTTTTTGTACTGTAGAGGAATATGAAAATAGCTTTTTTAGATTATGACCCCCGTGACCCATATTTTGGGTCACAGGGACATCATATCTATATTTTAGAATCCGTATGGCCAGATAAACTGCACACAACCTTAAGCTTTCTGAAGCTCTTCGTTTTGCAGATGAAGATGGACATATGTTTTAGGACCTTTATTTGGTATGTACATAAATTTCAGGTCTCTAGAGTCACTGGTTCTGAAGAAGAAGTCGAACAAGTTAAATTTTGGATGGAAGACAGATTGACGGACGGGCGCTGGACGCTTGTGTTGTAACTGTCATTGGAAACGTTATAACCCTATCTATTGTAAAATTACAAAACATTTTGATCATCATTCCGATTGTGACATCAGTTTCTTGTTGTCTTTGTTATTAAAGTTGATAACTATTCAGATAATAGTAATAATTCAACAATGTTACTACATAATAGCAATGTGACTTTAAAGGTAATTCAATTCACTGTTCAATAAAGTAGTTGAACGTTTTGAACAAAATGCACTATTTCTGAAAATAGGAACTATTGTCATTGGTCGATTCGGTTTCCTTCAATATTATTGAAATTGAAACTGAATTTGGTAGCTTAATGTAGGATGTAGAAAGCATATTTTCAAACACAACGAATAAAACAGCAATATTGCAGTGTCTCAACCAAAACATTTATAAATCGAAGACCCTACTTGACGATGCATGAATGAGTTTGTTATAATCACAGCCTTCAACTGAAGGCATAACAAGGCTTATCTTTATTAAGCAAACAGTCTGAATCAATAAATCCTTGCTTTAAGTCAGTCATCAATTCAAACGTTTTGACTTCCCGATAACGTATTTACTCGATGACTGGTGGCCAACACCCAGATCAGGTCACGTTCAATGTATCATGCCTTGATAGTCCCAATGTTGCTAAGACAGCAGTCATGGTCGGCTTACTTTGAGAAGTTGAGCAGAATGTCGAACTAAATGAGGGTATAAAGCCGACTTCAACAGTATTTAATTACATCATGTCGGTTCTTTTTATTGCAGAGAGAAGGCCTGAATGTCATACCATACAAACCGTTGAAATCTGCGAGTGTTGACTGGAATAGGGGAGCTACAGTCATCATAGGTACATCACGGCAGCAACATTCACACTAACCTCACTGCAGTCATATCACTTTCACAGTAGTTAAACTATGGAGCCCATGACGGGACTCCAACCTGGAGCCTATTGATCCGACATTGGACATGCTAGGAACCATCCGATAGGCATAATCAAAGAGTTATGTTCATCAGCTTCAAGGCTACGTGGTAAGATGACACGTTGTCATCATTGAGCATTTTGAATAATTAATGTGTTAATTACATAGGGCACACTCGTGTTTTAGTTATCCAGCTACATTAAGTAATTATATTTAGTGTTCACAGAAATGAATAAATAAAGTCAGTTATGTATATATCAATTGTTGTCTATTAATATGAAAATAAGTAAACCTTTTGTTGGGAAAAAAACGAAAGGCAAAAATGTTGATAATGTGATAATGAGGTTTCTAAACAAATGAGGTTTTCTTTCAGTCAAATTTGATTAAATGGTGTAATAGTATAGTCACTTGAAGTTTGTAGGCCACATACTCCTTGTACAATATATACATTATATATGTTTACCAGAATTGATAATCTTAACTCTGCATATAGCTTTAACATTGAAAGATGCTAACAGCTTGATGGTAATAGAGTTGCTTGACGACATTGAAACATTAAACGTATGTCTGCTTGGAAATTGAAAATATATTTTTGGAATAAATTCATTTTCCTAAATCATCACAACATTTGCATTTTAAAATCAAGTGAAATTAATTTTCTAATTACATTTACATACAGTATCTTTTCGCTCATTTAAGGTTCCCTATTATGTCTATCGGGTTCAACTCTAAGATGCCTAGAGCAACATCGTAAGCAAGCTGTTGCATATCTAAATTTGTCACATGTTAAAACAGTTATGAACACTTCTGTAAGAACTCTGTGTTTATACATACAATATAAGTACGCTTTGGCAGCAGAATACCAATCTTCTTCACAAATGTTTTTTTGTATCTATTGACAAACCTCTTGGTCTCTATTAAGAAGTAGTTTATTCATATATGATTGTTCTTATATAATCACAGAGCATCATTAGCAAACATGAGTCATTTTAGAAAAAAAAACCAAACTTTTCAACCATTTCAAAAACAGTTGATTATAGATATGATGGAGGAAGAAATGTAATTTCTATCGTTTGAGTTTGGCGAATTAGAGAGAAATTGCTTGGTAATAATCCAGGTAATGCCTGTGAAGAGGGCGTTGTGAATGATGTCTATAAGTGTGACGTCAGAGCGCGGCAAGACCATTCTCGCCTGCGACAGTAGCGTATCATGTTGACGATATGTCATATTTTTCGTTTAGCTGCGTGACACGTTGAACTGTGGTCTTGTGAACATTGAGGCGCATTGCGAAATTTAACCCGATATAGGGAATCGTTTTTCATTTTTAGCGATTTTAAAACATGTTTTTAACTAAGTCATATTTAGAGCCAGAACGTCCGAACAGATTACAGAAAAAGTCATCTCATCCTTTTCAAATTTGGCATATGTCTTCTTCACAACAAGGAGAGGTGTACTGCGAAATTGAACAAAATTTGTTGAATTTGTTTATTTTTGGCGAATTTCTTTATTTTTTATCTATTATTTTTATTGTTGACTTACATTAAAAGCTACATCTGTGATCATTTGTTGACCTTATAATTTTATTTTTCATGTAACTTTCCTTCAAAAGCTACTTCTGTGTTCTTGTTGATTTTAATTTGTTTTTATATCAACTGGTTATATTTTGGAAAAAATTAATTGATCTTTCCTTTAAGCCTTTCACTGCTGTATATCACTCGCTTACAGGGTTGCGCTATCATGTAGCTGTTGTTTAAGTCACTCGAATGCATCATTAAGATGAATTAATTTCCAAATGTAAAATAAAAATGTCAAACTTTAATAGTCGGATATATTAGTGAGCCATGATCACTTTTTGCTTGTTTTATATCAATACTGAATATCTCAACAATTTCTTAACATCGTGGTATGTTATAATCCATCTTTGTAAGTAGAACTATATATTTGTGGAATTCAGTTGTAAAAGCAATCGGCGTCTGATCATGTTTCCGTCCTCTGAGTGCTTTTGTTAACTCGTTTAGGCTCGATTTTCTTTCTAAAGTCTGTTTCTGTATTTTCGTTTAGTTTAGGTATATGATTGTTTGGTTTGTCAAATTTCTAATTTAATTTCTTCGGAAATTTGTGGAGAGATCGCTTTCCACTGATGGATAGGTAAGAAATGTAATGGTTTTGGTTTCGAATTATCATGTAAAAAGAATACACCTTACTCATGTTTTTTTTCTCATTGTAATCTACACCAATGGGTCATTTGATCTAAAGTTTTCATTAATCTGAATAATTGAAGAGCTTAATGGACAACAACATGTAAAAAATATTAGTCCGTCAACAAGTACATCTTTTCCAATTATGCTCTAACTTAATAAGATATGCGTGGTAGAAAATACTAGGCTTGGTTTTTATACAACTAAAGCTGCTTGTATTTTTAATTCGGAAAGAAAAGTATTAAGCAACAGACTGAACTACAAGAAAACTTCCTGAATCTATTGATCAGTCCCTGTCAGGTCTGAATATGGTTCCTATGGTTGCGATTTTGTTCCTGGTTGTTTCACCTTGTGGCTTTTACTTCACCATAGCAGCAAATAATGCTAAAGCATATAGCTTGCTTGACTGTGCAAGATTGTGTCAATCTAAGCATTGGTGTTTTACCTTTGGTTTCGAAAGTGAAAAAGGTGTTTGCTTTCTTAAAGTAACCAAAAGGCTAGCTAGAGACAGTGAAGACTCGGATCTGGTTCTCACGGGTTTGTGGACATGCAAGGCCTTAACGACTTCAACCCCGGTAAGTCGATATATTTACACCAATTGATTTCATTGTTTGTAAATATAGGGATCTTATGATATCATGTTTTGTTAATTGAGTTGTAATTTAGTAACCATATACACCTTTTGTTGTGTACATAATTTACTGTAACATAAAGTCGCCATTTGCTATTTGCCTTCGAACTGCCACAGTAGAGGAAGCTCCGCTTTCTTATAAAATAAATTGAAAACTGCAAGATGATTTATATGTCTGCTTCTGTACGAACGTATTTCTTTATTTCTTTGCGAGATAGCGCAGTGGTTAGCGCGTTCGGCTCCGGATGAAGGGATCCGGGGGTTCGAATTCCACCAGTGGAGAACTGTTCTACACGCGTTAAGGTTTATATACGGGGCAAACAGGGCACAGCTAGGATGATGACACAACATCTTTTAAATAACAACAGTCATCAGAAGATGACATATCCCACCGGTCCCACATAATTTGTAAAATACATCTTTGACAGATAATTGTCACCGTAACCGTACTTCAGTTAATGGGTAATACACATGCTAAGTTTCAGGTATGATGAAGGGTTTTGGAGTTCTGCTCTAGAAGCAGACCAAGCTCTGAACAAAGTTCAAATCCAACACGTTTCTATGGATAAGGAAGAAGAAAAAATCAGAATTTCAGAAATCTGAAAATATCAAAAGACACCACTTCAGTTAGTGGCTAATACACATGCACAGTTTCAGGAAGATTTGATGAAGAGTTTTGGAGCTTTGCTCCGGAAACGAACATGTCTCTGAACAAAGTCCAAATTCAACACGTTTCTATGGAAATCGCAAAAAATAAAATTTTCAGAAATCTGAAAATATCAAAAGGCACCACTTCAGTTAGTGGGTAATACACATAGAAAGTGTCAGAAAGATATCTTGAACGGTTATCGAGTTCTGCTCTTGAAACGAAATGATTACGGACGACGGCGACGGCGACGACTAAATCCCACGGTATTATATACCGGTGGGCTAAATAGAGAACACTAAACGACGTTCCGTTTAATATGAAACATATTTATGAAACGAGTGAGTCGTTTGTATTTAACGAGTTTCATAAATATGTTATTAAACGGAAACGAGTTTAGTATTTTATTTATTACTCACTTATTTCAATGCCACTTACTTCCACATGCTCGTCGATAAATGGGACACACTCCATTGCCACCGCGGCGGTGACATTGTGACGTCATGCCATTATGACGTCGCGTCAATCGGCAGCACGCGATGTTATTACAATTATAAGATAAATAGTTGCGTTTCTAAAATTTCCGGGATTCATTGTTATTCAACACCCGCAAATTTAGTCTAAAACCGACGCAACTATTTATCGATATTATAACATGACCGTTAGTTATCAGGGGTTTTGAAGCGAACTCTCTTTTTGTGTATCTATCTCTGAGTGAAAGGGACTTTGCAACTATTCCATTTTTGAAAAAGGCGTGGTCAGGTCAAATCAAATGTGAATACTCAGCGTAATATGTACATTAGTAACAATTTACATGTAACCCTGAACAGTGTCACTCAACTATGGTCACTTCACAATATTTACGTATCCTTTTAGATTGCGAAAAACATTTATCTACGACATCAACACAGTAAACTACCTTGGAACAAAAAACTTAGACTTGCCCTGAACCATTGTGACAATGACGCTAGCATTGTGACGTCAAAACGGTTGATCAATATAACGTCATGCCATGGCAACGGCATTCGGTTAAAACAGCCCATTGGAGGAAGGCGTCAAACTTGGAAAAATTTAACTAGTTGAAAACATTTTAGTTACTTGAAACTAATTCATTTTGAGAGTTATTTGTCACCTATACGGGTATACACAAATTAGAAAATGACAATGACACCTGTCAATTTGAGTAAGGCGCGTATATTAAGAGAAATAGAAAACTTAAAATTCTAGTGGGGCCAGATTTTGTAAAACGATGAATAAGTTCGCGGAGATTCGCCGGAAGTAATTTGCGGGTATTCATAATACATGTAATTAAACATAGGCAAATCAACCAATCAGAATCAAGGATTAATCGAAATCGTGTTACAATAAGTAATAACACGGTAAACTTATTAAACTGCGATATCTTCTACAGGTGAGTAATAATAAGATATATGACAGTCACACGAAGGATTCCTTCGTTAGATTAAAACAAAATCAATTATATGTGAAATAATATTCAAATAACACTGTGAAAAAAAAACAGGGTAACCACGAAGAGCTGTACAAATGCAATTGCAGAAATGATGCAATGCATAGCATGTATTCACACCTGGTTCCTTCCTAATGACTATATGACATAATTGAATAATCAGTACATGGTATACAATGACGAGGGAAACTGTTAACAATAAATACTCGGTCTAGAAATTTCTCGCTAAATAAGGGGTAATTAGCAGTGAGTAGCAGTGTTATATCAAGCTTACTTTGAACATTTCAATGTTTCTGATATATATATATATCATCTTGTGAGCAGAAACTTGTGAAGATATTCGATATGCATCTACTAAACAACAGTTACTATCGCACAAGGAATACCGTCTTATCAGACTTACACGCGCTTTGGAAGTACTGAAGCGTGATTCGCTCAACGGTTACTGCATATAGCGTAAATAACAAAATTGCAATCTCCATATGCCTTAATTGGTTATCTCCCAAAACTTCTAAATGTCTTAAAAAAACCAAGGCAGACTTATGCAGTTATGGGTATAATGGAACAGCCCAGGGTGGGGTTATAGTTGAAGTAGTTGGGAGTAGCGGTTTAAAGGAGTAGAGAACAGGTGGTTAGAGAAAGGTTTCAGAGTGAACTGTTTTAAGCGATTGAATTACCCGTCAAAAAGGATTAACGACTTACTTGAGACAAGCGTCATCTATTTTAGATAAATAATGTCATATGTTAATATTGTTGCGCCACATTCTATTACTTTATTTATACATTATAGAGAATTGGCGGGGAAAATATAACGGTTTGATGTTTCTGGAATAGATTGGTTTTTGATCTGCTCCTTCTTTTTGGCTGTTTTTGACTAAAATGTGTTGTTATGCCAACATGTGTTTATCAATTCGTTACGTTTGTTGAGGTTCAAAAACCAAAACCGCTCTCCAAAACACAATCAAAGCTCAATGATAGCAAACGAAAAGATACCATATGAAACACAAGATATTTCAATCCACAAACGATATCTACGACTGAAATAGAGTCACATCGTGCCTTCAGAACCCAACTAAACTAAATTTAAAATATAAAAACAGTCAAATCTGGTTTTGTATTTGCTCGTCAATTAGGATTGATTCGACTAAATACACAATACGTTTCTTGAGTATTTCCATAGTAGATGTCATCACGTCCAGGTCCAGGAAATACAATTTATCGCAAACAGTTGGTTTGAGCAGGGGCTCTATAAATAATTAGCGAGTTCCTAGTTTCCCTTATATAAAGACAAACAACTGGCTTTAACCATATCTCCATAAAAACTTAACTCAATATGTAATAAATAAGGACGCCCGTAAAATGCTCGAGCTTTTCCTTCAGGAAAGCGAGCTTGACAAGAAGCTGAAAACCAGCCTTTTATCCAATTTTTAATACCCAACAATAGATATAACCAAAACACATTTTGTATCCCACCACTTATTTATTTTTAATATTCTTCTAACCTTTTCATACAATACTAACTTTTGAGTGTTTTTACCTTCTGTAACCCTTTTAATAATCATAATATCTTTAATCTTGAAAATACTTTGATGTCAAAGCTGACATACACGTGTTTCAACATACACTATCATCATAGTTTGCGCAAAGCACAAGGTACCCTTTTTGAATTATGATGATTGGTGTATATCAAATTAAGATCATATAAAGTGTTTTAAGTGTAATTACTCTGACGCCGACGCAGCCATGTTGATGAAGCTCTTAAACTAATCAATATAGAGTATTATTAACATACATACTCAAAAGCAAATTTATACATTTACCCGTCAGTCAATAGTTATAATATATTTATGGATTTGACTGTCAAAGTAATGATTGGTAGGAAAATATCAAACATCAATCAAATATTCATATTTATAATTACAACTTCTTTTATTCACGTCTGAAGAGTGTTTGCCACATACGCGTAAGTCGTATTATAATATGAACAAAAATTACACTCATTTAAGACTTTGGTTTGTAGCTGCCATATACAAAATATTTATTGTTGAACTGCAAGTATGTGTTGAAAACCTTATTTGATAACGTTTCAAATAAACCAGGTTTGAAGGAGTGAGCATTTGGACCATTCCATTCTTCACCGATAGGTAATAGGTATGCCCCTGTGTGTATATTCACCTGGATCGCCTGTGACCTTACTTTATTGGGGTGTGACAACTGGCATGTGTATTACTAACGGGAGGATACCATACAGAGTTCACGGTTTGTATAGTTATGTAATAACCAAAATAACACTAATGGGGTACTTGCGTAATTTAGTTCTTCTCAGTGTCAGTCCATTGTATTATATAAGCTTTTATATGAATAAGCATTTCTCACAAACAAAAATGTCGCGAAACATATAAACACAATTCATTCAAAATTGCATCAACACATACTAAATATATGTGTATAAACATTTGTGTCACAATAAGTGAGTGTCAAATTCTTCAAGTAAAGGTAAAGATTCTAAAGTCATATCTTAGTCAAACGTATTTAAACTCCATTTACCTAAGTACTCAGGACATAGTTGCTGCAAACTCGTTTTTGTTATCTTAAGAAAAGGAAGAAAATTTTTATTACAGCATGCGTTACTTGTTATTTAACGTACACCCGTTTGCATGTTTATATGCTATGTGGCGAACACTATCATTCTTTCTTAAACAACCCCCATCCATTATTAAACTTACTTCCAGTGTCTTTTGTGCGGCCTAATGTGAGAGTAATGCAACTCCTACTATACATTTACATAAGTAGCAGTAAATAGTACAATCATACCAAGGTACATTGAAACTTCGTGTATGATAGTACTGTTTATTATGACACCAATTGATTTCCACATCAAATTATTTTAACTCGTTATGTCACACAAAACAATTATCACGGTCTGATTCAATCAAAATCAATTTGGACAAAAATACGGCAGATTTGAGTTTCATTAATGTTTATGATTTGTCACGTCTTCTGTACTGCCGACATGCAGACAATGTCTGACGGACAATCACGCTCAGACCGACCGTGGTCGGATTGACCGCGGACTGACTTAATCTGATCCCGGTTGACCGCTATCAGAATGCATTCGGATTGCGGTTTTCAGGTAACTAATTCTGCAAGGGTCTGTAATTGTCACTGTAAGAACGTTCAATTAAGTTGCGTTTACATGTCTGAAAAAACATCTTGTAAGTCTTTTACACAATATTACACAATATCAAATGCACATTTTTGCATATTGATATCATTTGTTGCTGCAGTACATGGAATTTGGTATTTATCATAATACAAAATAATATGTGGTTTGATGTTATTTATTTATAATGAAAATCATAAAAGCTTGATTGCTTAATATTAGTTGACAGTTGGTTTCGCCATATAGCCCCCCGTGGGGTGCCCGGGTTAGAATAGGGCCTCAGTTTCTCCTGCTTGTCGTAGGCGACTAAAAGGGGGCAGTCCGTTTGCCGTGGGCTGCGACATGTACGGGTGGAGTATAAGTGAATATAATATAAGTAAAAAAAGCAGCTAAACCTCAACTCGCCTAAACCTCAACTCAAACTCAAGGGTTGCATGTCTTTTGGTTGTTATTTTCAACCTAACCTATTGGGACGTATCTGACCACTTTCTTGATGTTCAGGACGGAATTTCGGTTTATCTTCAGTTGTTTAGTAGGTTTTGGTAAAATCGGTGCAAAGTTTATATTTGCGGGTCAGTTTACACAATTATTCAGGAGCATAATGTGATTACATATTTTGCTCCAGGACATCAGGGGATCATATTCAGCCCGAAACTGCACGGTTGTACGTCCAAAAGGTTGGTAAAAGATTTTAAGACTTTTTCAAAATAGAGTATATCGCAAATATAATAATATGTTCTCCATGAGGCCATGGGCAATAGAAAGCCTTTGAATCGATAATTAAAAAAATGTCAATAATGTGAGAAAGGAAAGGACGTTAAAGGAACGTTTATAATTACGAATACCAATAAACCCATAAAACATGATGTGACATACCGTCCATTCATGTAGCAGCTTAAGTAATTTTTATGCTACTAGTGGTTATTAACGATCAAATGTAGAAATATTTCGTAATTCAATAACCTTTTCATAACCCCACCAGAAGGCCTCTGTCCAGTTCCACCCCAGCTGAACAATGCAAACATCAGTCAAGGAGGTGTAGAACCAGGGAGCACAAGGAACTACACCTGTCTGGAAGGTTACCTGGACACACAGTCTTTTGTAAGCTCAGGTGTCACTACCTGCCTATCTGACTTTACCTGGTCAAAGCCCAACCTCACCTGCTCAGGTATGTCAATGTTTAAAGTTTTTTTTATTATTATACAATATCCTATAAGAAAAATATTCTGTTATCAGATCATTTTAAAAAAGAATACGGTTTTTTCTTGAAATGAGACATCAATGTAACTCATGCGTTAGGTAATGAGCTCACTTTACACGTCGAATTACCTATTACATCATATCTGATTGGTTTATTCATCCCATTTATGGCAAGGGGACAACTCATGATTCAACTTGCACTGATTACTAGAAACGTGTATGTGTATGAGTACATGCTGAAACTTAAAATCTAATCTGACTGAGAGCCGGTATTATCTTATGTGAGGTTTATTATCCGAAGTTTTAAACAGCTGCTGAATACAGGTTTGTTACATTCACAACATTCGTAACATGTCTGCTTTACCTGGGCACACCTCAACTTGACCTCCTCGGGTCAGTAAATGATTGAACTTTTTATTCTACGATGACATTGTTGGATACTCGATTCTGATTGGTTTATTTATCTTCTTTGCTAAAAATTAGTTCACAGTTGAACTTAATCTGATTACCAATGTCCATACTCTGATAACCGGGAACATCATCATCATCTTCATTTTGATTCTCGAATAAACACCAACGGTGCTACAAGAGATATACAAAGAGTTAATAACTTAAGTACTAATGCCAAGAGAACGTATTTATTATATGACGAGCGATGTAATATTGTGATCTATCAGTGAAATAAACTGTCAAGCTACAGTGAATAAAACTTATATTTTCACTGTGACCAGTAATTGATATAATATATCACTACTCAAAGGTTAAAGTTCAAGCGTTTTACGGCATAAACAACGGTTTGTCGTAACGAATTCCCTTATGACATCACATTGTTACTGGGCCCTTTTTAGCGACCGCTCAACATGAAAACGACCCTGTTGTGGCATAATTACTAGGAAAACTTCATATAATAAATAGAATATCTGTCAATTATTGACAAATACCATGTTTATCTCATCTCGTGAGGAAGAAAATGTTAAATATAAACTTTCTACCTTACTATATATATATTCACCTGATGAGACCCGTAATGGTCGAAAGCATGCTTGTGAATCTGATTAAATCATCGTAATTTCTTCGAACATTTTATTTTTTCTATATGAGACCTGGGAGTTGGAAGATGTTTTAAACTGTTTTTATATATATATATATAAATATATATATATATATATATATATATATATATATATATATAGATAGATATATATGCTCTTTATATTTACAAATTAAAGTATAAAAACATAATCGGTAAAATCATGTTATTTGGTTTATTTAATGACATCCTAAAGCAATGATGCGTCAACGAATCGAAGTCCAAGGAGGACGATAATATCAGTTATTGTCTTAATTAACATATGCATGTATATGAAATGTTTAACTTCATGCTAAACGTTCTTTCCATAAACCATTTTGGAAGAACTATCAGACAGTATAAAAGTAGTACATGTATACCCTGATTGATGAAATTATTCATATATTTGTTTTATTAAAAATTGGATTATCAAAAAAATTCAAATTGTATTTGTCCATGTTTAGAACTTAGTATCGTTTTTCTTCCTGGTAGTTAGACTAACATTACAGCAGGTTTTAACCAAATTGGTTTCTAAGACGTGCTGAAGAGACGTATTTGTATGTGCTATACTTTCACACCAAATATTCACGAGTATAGGAATTGGGTAGTAGGGCTCTCTATAGCAGCATACAATATTTTGCATTTATATAATTACGAAATCATAGCTTTACAAATGATGTATTGCTGAGAACCAAATGTGTATCATTAATGAGTTGCTCACAACATAACCCACCACTCATCAGTTGACAACGCTATAGGGAAACGGAGATAACCTTTATCATTTTTCATATTTTGAAATGTGGACATTTAAATCTAAGTTCTTGTAATGGTCTAAACATATTGCTTATTGTTAGTCAAAATTGTATTGTTCAGGATACATTTGCAATTGGGCAACTTATTTATATTTGCATCGTTTTACCGGTACGTTAGTGTAACGAAAATGGTGTCCAAACCTCATGTTTGGTCTTTCAAATGACATTACGTCGTGGTTAAACTACATGTGTACATTTTTCACGCAGGTCCATATATCAGACAGGATATGAAGAGTGAAGATGAAGAAATCTTTCAGAATCTTCAAAACGAAACCTTTAAAGAAGTCAGTGGGAATACTTCAAGTTTTGTGTTCTTCGTCAAAGCGTGCAGGGATTGTTTGGTTGCTCTATGCGATGTTCCTCCTGCATCTCAAGACTGCTACCAGGTGTCAATAGGATCATATGACAACTCTAAATTTGATATAAGAGAACCAGGGGATGGACATCGTACATTTAAAAATGAATCTCTTGTATTGTCCTGCAAAGAGTTCCGCCCATTCTGGATCAGCTGGCTCGATGGAACTATAGCTGTTGGGAAAGGTAACACCGTTGGAAGCCAGGAGGCTATGAACTTGAAGCCAACTTTCCTCTTCGACATTAATTACGCTGGACTTGGTCTTTATCTATATAATGAAGGCATATGGTATTTCCTGAAGCAGAACTAAACTGTCAGGCAAAAGAAAGTACACACCTCATTTGGTTTCGATTTATTTATTATTTTAAGAAATGAGATTCATTTGATTATGGCACGATACAACACCGATATCTGTAGATGTTTGACTTAATTTATTGGTGATTACTTATTTTTTAGTTAAAATATATTTGTTTAATGTAGACAGGGGTAAGAAAGGCAATTTACATAATTTATGTCTTATATGTCGATGAACAGTTGTTATTTTTATGTTATGTTGCTCATGTACCTGAAGGTACGCTACAAGACCATACATTTGATATGTAATGTAATATTATTGGTATTAAAATAGTAGTGGTTACAATTATCTTCCTTTTATAATCCCCTGTAACGAAATGGGGGAGGGGGGAGGGGGAGGGGTAGGTTTGTGCTCCGTCCGTCCCTGTGTCCGTCAGTGATAAAGGGACAGCTTTTCTCTGAAACGGTTTTCGATAATATGACCAAATATGGTCTGTGGCTTGGAAGTTATCAATACCTTGATCAAATTCGGAAATGAGAAGTATTGCCCTTTTTCGTCTTGCTTTAACGTTCATTGTATCCTCTAAGAGGGCAACCTTATAATCTGTCATGACTTAGGATAACCAAATGTGACGTTAATACCTTGGAGTTGTGTGCACATAGTCGGTGAGCACCTGACAAGGTCAACTCCCTCAAATAATTATTGATATGTATTTTAATATGATGACTTGTTCTTGAGTTCTTAGATTTGGGACATTTAGCAGAAGGTGGCGAACTTTAATGAGGGTCAAAATTGCGGAAAATGTTGATTACCATGTCTGGCTGTGTCGCAAGTCACTTGAGACAGTGCAACTACGATATTACAAACTCTTCCAGGTTGAACTTGTGGAATTAAGTCTAAATAATGTCTCTTAAATTACACAGCACTGAGTTCGCTGAATTAGATTTGACAAATGGCTCGATGAGTTTGTATTCAAAAATACTTCTTACAAAAAAAACAATGTGAGAATCGTTAAGAAATTAATAATAATATTAAAGACACACGAAATATACTTTTGGCACGTGAGGTATTAATGATTGTATTAGAATTATAAAAACAAAAACATGAAGCTTTGTAGGTCTATATTGATTGCCACTCAGAATTGTATACGATTCTATATTGTATATTAATGTGTCAATATAAATTGACATTCGTTCAAAATGAGTATAATTGTTTATAATGGATCAGGTAAAATATTTAAATTCCTAAAATGAAGATACTTTGATCCGTGGGTGTTTTATGTTTTATTTTCTAAATGATCTGTGTTCAATGTGAACGTGAGATTATATATTTAAAATGAGTTATGAATTTAACGAGCAGGATCATTGACAGTAAAATGATTTTGTTCTGTTATAAAAAGTCATCAATAAAAGGAAATTACTGAACTTTTAAAACTGTTTGCAGATGTTTTATTTATATATATATATATATATATATATATATATATATATATATATATATATATCTATATATATATATATATATATATATATATAGAAAAGAGTAAACATCAGATGGGTTTGACTGGATCAATCTTCTTTAATACGATGAGCTCATTTCGACCAGTACATCGGTCTTTTCAAGTATTATACACATACTTGAAAAGACCGATATACTGGTCGAAATGAGCTCATCGTATTAAAGAAGATTGATCCAGTCAAACCCATCTGATGTTTACTCTTTTCTATATATAACCTTACTTCACGTGAGAAACGACTCATTTTTATTTTTATATATATATATATATATATATATATATATATATATATATATATATATATATATATATATATATATATTAAATCTCTTGATAAGACATTTGTCTATATATATATATATATATATATATATATATATATATATATATATATATATATATATATATATATTAAATCTCTTGATAAGACATTTGTCTATATATACATATATTAAATCTCTTGATATGACATTTGTCTATTTGAGATTTGGGGTAAATTTGATGACTTTGTGACAACTTTGACTTTGACATACTGCAATACAGACTACTGTATCTCAGGACATTGGATGAATACAATTTCAAATAGATATGTAGTTATATACTTATATACTTCCAAGAATGTATGTACATGGACAAGAATGGATTTACTCGTGTTCATGAGTTTGCACTGACAATTCGGAAATGTAACATTTGTGAAAATGTGCTATAAAAGTCATGCACATGAAATGTTGGTCTAGTTAAGGCCACTTTGGCAAGGACAGACAAAAAACATATTAAGTTATAGATAATTTGAACGTCTTTTTGTTATAACATCGTTTTCTGAAATGATTATTTCACGATTGGTTGGCCGCTTTATTTACATGCTTCTGTACTATACCTATCGAAGACAGTTTTATTGTTTGTTGTGACTGTGCTGTGTACCTAATTTACTCAACTAGGTTATTGGTGGGTATTTAGATCACGATGAAAACACTAATTAACTAACTTTATTAGGTAAAAACGAGTTTTTATTATATACCTATACATAACATTGTATAAAATACAAGCATCCCCTGACGCACATTCTTTCCCGAGTCAAGAATCAAAGGAAACAAGACGGTAACGTAAATTATTTTTATTGTATAAAATATACAACAATAATCTCCCATCCTACTTATGTGATCTTATGCCACAATCAGGCGAATCATAGTCATGGAAACGTGCCTGATGTCTCCTTGTCCTATTCCCACACCACGCTTTACAGTCAATCATTTTCTTCATTATGCACACAACTTTGGAATAACTCTGACTCAATAAAACTGTTCAATCCTATATCCAATCTAAGTTTAAACCACAACATATTTTTCATTTTGTAAACGAAATTTTAACGTAATCCTTACTCAATTGAGATATTCAAATAGCAGATAAACGATGATTTATATAAAATTGATCTCGAAGATAAACATGCATGTAATTGTAAATTCGCTGTTTAAAATCTCATCATTATCTTATGGAATACATTATCTTTTCTGATATCAAGAACTTATTTTCATTTTATACCGGGGGAGATTTTATTTCGTGACACCGGTACACTGTCGGCAATTTCGCTTGATTATTTTTGGCAAGTAATAAACTGAATACTCGCTTTCGCTCGGTAATACCAAATCATTAACTCGTTTAATAACATTGTAATACATGGTAGGTCGTTAAGTATCCTCTATTTACCAATTCCATTCGTAAATATATTCAGACAGCAGAAACAGGCTGGGATACCTTTGTCTCTGTATACAAGGGGCACATATTATTCAGTTTTAACAACCAAAAATATTGATTATCATTGACGAAGTAATTCAATGTCCAAAAGCAAAGCTACCAAAACAAACGACAGATAATTTTATCTCTACCGGATAACTACGGCTGAAAAATGTCCCCAGAAGGCAACTTGTCTAAAGTTTTAATGCAGTGTTGTTACATTAACCATAGCGACTGTAGTTTTTGGTCTTCGGGTTGTGTGCATTATTTTAATATTGCTGATATTGTAGTTCATGCGGATTTAATGCAACGTTGCATGAATTATTTCTGGTCTTTTAAAATTAACTTTAAAACCTGAATACATACACATTTTCCAGATAATACCGAGAGATGTGCATTATCTGTGCATTATTTATATTTTAAAGCAATAGGCGTGCAACAGTGCCTTTAAATAGACGAGATAGATATGAGAACCGAGTTTGCTTGTTTTCTGAAGTTCTGTTTATTTTGCGCCAACAAATTAAAGTCTAAGACGGTACAATAAGTCATTATTATATTTTCATGACTTAATTGTCAATTTGTGTATAAAGGTTTCCCATGAAAACTAGACTTTTGGACAAACATAACACTTAAAAGTGTAAGAACATGACAAATGAAGTGTTCATACTTCTTTTACAAAACATACTTATTAAATCGGATTTATCCGGCAGCAGTGAATGGTTGTGATTTTGTTGAAAATTTGGTAGTGTTTCTTTTGGACACTACATCAGGATTGGACTAAGCAAGCACATAGTATGAACCTGTTATCTAGTGTGCGTTCAGTAACACATCTGAATCAGGACAAGTAAGTACTTAAACGTTTAGCCTTTCTTGTCACCATTTTGCTTTTTGCTTCAACAGGTTGACGTATACTGAACCGCAAAAGAATCGCAAGTTTTAAGTTTTAGTTTATGTTTGCATATCAACCCATGGTTTTTAATATCATTAGTAATAGTCAGAGAACATGTGGAACTATTGGTACTGTAGAGTACAGATGGTTAGCATTGCAAAGTCAAATGGTATCAGTTCGCGTAAATGCACGTCACAAGTTGTTATGGTGTCATGATTTACTAACATTATTCGTGCTGTAATCCGAGACTTGCTCTGCGAAAATGACCACAAATTATGACTCCAGCCTCCATGTTTTAAAAGTTAATGCTTTGACAAAAAACCGTGAAATATTCGGAAACTGGGATATTGGCCGATTGCATGCTGAACAGTTTGCATAGACTGTAAATGTGCTCGTGGAACACTTTGGTACCGAAAAAAAATGCAATACCTTGAAGTTTTACCAAAATGACGTCATAACGTCAAATCAACATCAGCAAAGACAGGAGTTTTGCATCAAACAACTTCATGGGAGTGTTTGTACACGATCCAATAGCATTTAAAAGCACATCGGGTTTTCATCATCTGAACACAAATGTGGCTGTTTTCCCAGAGAATGACTATGGCACAAGATAATGCTATGCAGAAGTTCTACACCAGTATTGACTTTTCGTTAGTCTGTATGCTGTTCAACACGTGATTAACATCATGTCAACAAAATTAATGCTCTGATATTATAAATTTGCTCAATGCAACGTTATCAGTAATTAAGAAATTGTAACAGTGGACTGGCGTTTCTATGGTTGTTCAGTATATTTATAGTGAAGTTTATTTATCAGAGAGATTGATAATTTTATTCAGGTTTGCCTTTTTTGCACGATCTGTTTGTAAATTTGTACGATTTTACTTAAATGAAGATTGTTTGCATACTTGACTAAAACTCGTTCTCCCAAATTTACTGCATATCATCCTCTGATTGAATGATAAATGTAGAGAGTTAATAAAAAAAGATGGCTTAATGGATTTCAATTATGAACATTATGCATTTAACGATATGATATACTATTGTAATAGCACTCAAACATGTCATTAATCACTTAATTCAATACAAGTATCTCTTTATTGTTGCGATTGCACTGATTTATGATTTAGATTTGAATAATATTCACATAAAACTCAATATTTAACGATGATCTCATTCATATTTTGTCTAAGTCAAAGAGTTGAACAACTTTCAAATATAAATCAAATGAAGAACCGTCTCCTTCAGAATATATAATGGTTGTAAGAAACGTAAACCGTAATTGATATGACGTGGACATAAATCTTGTCGACCTCATATATTTACAAAGGAAATATCATTTATGATGTTGCAATAAACAATCAAATGATATGTGTAAAATCAACTTTTATTATTCAACCGTGGTGAGATCAATCATTAGATAACTAGAGTTGGTTACACACATGTGTGATACCACCGCGTCATAAACGGCGCGTGACGTCATAGTCGTTTTTGGTTGACGTCACAATGTTAGCCGCGCGACGGCAATAGCGGGTTACCTATTGCAAGTGAGCGTCAATAACAACGATTTTCTTGCAACCTCGAGAATGGCATCGGTATTAACTCGCTTTCGCACGTTAAAATACCAAACCATTCACTTGTTTCATAAACATGTTATCAAACGGGACATCGTTTAGTATTCTATATATGAGTTATGGTAATATAGATAACATAATTGTGAACAAAAATATTCTAAACAAGTTATGATATTTGAGAAATATTTAACCTAAAACACTTCACTCACTCACAGACGGTAATATCATGTCTATCGAAGAACAATATTCCACGAATTAAACAGGATGATAAATAAATAATAAAAAAAAAGAAACGTCCCTGTACATCTGTGGAATTAATTGAATGTGAAATATGTGATGAATATCAAATGACTTTTCGTACAATTTATTTTGTAATAATAATTCATATTATATTGAAATGTGATAGATATGAATGTGAAACTGTTCATACTTTGGAAATGTGCTTTATAGATATGTCCATATACTTTCTTTAAAAATGTATGTATCTATGTATTTATTTCATTAAACCTTTTTGCTCGCACTATTAAATGTCTCCGTTCAATATGGGCCGTTCCATTTGTTCTTTCTCGTTTTGGAGACTTGTGGGGGTGTAATAACATGGAAGGGAAAATCAAGGTTAAGTCTTTTTCTTTGTTTTCTTTGTATAATGTATGGGTGCAATCACTGATACACCTACATGTGTTAATCATCTTAACTCTAAAATAGGGCTTATATTTGAGGTGTAAAACCTGCAGCGTTGAAGTGAGCACACAAGATCAAATTAAAGAAAGGCACGGATGCAAATAAATAGGAAGATGGAACTAAAATGTTTTGTCATTCAAACCTATAAGTTGTTATTTCCAAAGTAAATTCGGCTGGGCTGAGGTAAACTAACGCATCGCTCAATATTCATAATATTTTAATCTTTCAGCTACAATTCAAACAGTAGAAATATTGATCGAAAGGTACACGCGGCACATCAACGATCTATCTCACACTTATCACCTGTCATCGTTGGTTATCAGTGATCCATTTCACTTTAGTCAATTTTTCAAGGTAGGTGGATGATTTGTATCATTTCATAGGGTTACTATATTGCTTGTTACATTATTTCATTAAATCTCAAAGAATTCTTAAAGTGGTTTTCTACAACTGTATCCGTGTGTCCATTTCATCACAGCCAGGATTGACGCATATAGCCTAAACAGCCCTAGTGCTGTGTGAACACTGTGCAGACAAGTAATCCGATAATATTTTAAAATTTGAACATTTACTTACACCTGTTAGTACGAGTTCATAGTGTTCATACATGTGCGATGCCCTAGGGCAGCATATCTATTCTGTAATGATGATTTGGTGTCAAGAACAATGCTATGACGTTTCATCTATGTCGTTGCGTTTAAAATATGATGGCAATCGCTGTTTAGAAAACAGATTTCAATGAAGATTTAATCCTTTTTCTTTAGTTTCACGACTATCCGTGCAAATATCAGACTATTTTACGACATTAAAGCTAAAATATAGGTAAATCCCTCGCTATTGCTCGGGTGATTCAATCACTCTTATCGTGCATTTAGAAAGACATGTTTTCGACAGGTACTGACCGAGAATTGATACAGATGAAGCGACCCGGCGACACTCAACCGCTCAGTCTAGAATTCGAAATACTGCTGCCTGAGAAATGCATATCATAGAGACATGATTCGTAAAGAGGTACCCTCAATTTCATATATCAGAATATAATACTGTTATTTTTATCTTTTATCTGTTCAGGTCAACTTGGGGTCCTCTAATCGCTTTTTCAAACTGGTTTTTGGCCAGAATGTTTGGCATTTAAGTGATTTAACTGAAAAATTCATATAATGTAGAAATGTAATTAAAATATGTTACAGTCGATATCTATAACCTTCATGGACGTTACGTTTCATTACTGTAGGACGTCATAAAAGAAGCCAAAAAAAACATTTTACTTTTTTTCGTCTAGTTAAGTAGATTCGAAAACGACGATTTTCAAATTGTGAGTTTCTCAGAAATATGAACAGATAATGTTTTGAAATTTCAATTTTAGTTTAGTTGGCTTCTAGAGACATGATATATCTCTTTTTCAGTCGTGTATGTCACTAATGCATTGACATATCTTGTATTTTGTATGGTGACGTTTCTTTTGCGTTTGAGTGTACCCATTTGTGTTTATTAGACATACATAGTCTGTGGTAACATTTGATTTGATTGCTCTACTTTATAATTATTTGTATATAATTTCATGTTTTAAACAGTAAACACGTTTTAGTAATTCTGATACACATACTCGGCCGGGGAAGCTGATTTTAATTATATCAATTATTTTATCTTATTTTTTTTCTAGACTTTTGTTATCTTAGTCATGAAATACTACATCAAGTATTTCACAAGTAACTTTTAACTTTACAATTAACCGTTACATTTTTAGTAAATTGTTAATTGGCGAAGTACCAAAACGTCGAAAACTCCAGCATTAATTTCTTTATAAAATCACAAATAAAGGATCAACAGCGTCAAACATGTGTCATGTATTTTCTTTATACTCAATGAATATACTGATTTTTCTCATTGAGTTGATACATAAAGTGATATTCTATAAATACGGAAATCGGATTTTTTTAAATCTTCGCCCTTCTGTCTAGTTCATCAATCGTTAACTTGACCACTGACCTGACGATCACATGCTAATTTTGAGAATGATCATTATGCACATGGACAAAGTCGAAACTAAATAGAAAGTATATGATAATTGCCCTTTGATACCAAGTAGGTGAAGAATCTTGCGAGAAACAGCTATGCTTTAATAATGCAACACCTATGACCACTTACATTGTATGTTGATTTCCGCAAATACAGAAGAAAAAAATAATGGGCAGAATCATTTCGAAGTGTTGAATTAAGTGCAGTAGCTCTTTAAATAGGAAATATTATCAATGGTCTTCTCCGTTTCCTTCCGCATCATTTAAGGACAATTTTAAGCTGAATTAGCCTGCCTAATAAGAGGAAGCATATCTTCCAACACGATGAACAAAATTGCAATTTCCTTGCTGGAGTCTCAGCTAAAGTATTTGTAAATCGATGACCCTGGTTAAGGATGCATGTATAGATTACCGCAATCTCATCGTTCAGCTGAAGAATCCCTTTATTTCCAGAACAAACTGTCTGAATCGATGAAGCCTTGCTTTAAGCTAGTCATCCATTGTGAAGTGGTATCATTCGTTGTGACTTGCCTTTACAGTATTTGCTCATCTACTGTTGGAGCATGACCCAACACAGGTCACGTTCAATCTCGTACTGGTACTGGTTCGTACTGCTTTCTGTATGGAAATGCAGGGATCCATTTTGTTAGTTACTTGAAATTGAAATGTCCCAAATGAATATTGTGAATATTGCTCTGATTGAAGAACATACTTGATTTGCATGCTTGTGTTAATTAGAATATATAGACGTAGGTGTAAACATTAAACTGTAGCTGTATCTGTGATTTTGTATTTCGTACACAAAGATGACATAACCTTTTTTTCATAGATACAGATGACATTTTCCGAAACGAGGTTCCAGATTTGTCTATGAAATTGAAGAAGTGTGTTTTCAGTCATGCTCTTTAACTATTAAAATTATGAACACGATATATCTTTCTGTAATGGGAGTGTTATATTTTGTGGTACATTGTAGTTTAAAAGGGCGGAATAGTGCTGTGGATAGCACATTTGCCTCATGATCAAATGGTCATTGGTTTGAATCCTGCCTTGGTTCGTCACACAACAATATTGCGGGCTTTCTCCCTGCATGTGATACTACCCGAAATGAAATAATGAATATAAGTACATCGCCTTGTTCATCTTTAAGTGATTTCATGATTGTAAGCTCCAAAAGTTGAATGAAGCCATACTATCTTACTTACTTATTTGTTTACAACATGTCTTCACACATGTCAAATTTCTACTTTAATGGCGTTACACCTGTCACAGGTTGAGCTCTTGTTGGTACGTAAACATAAACACTCAAGCTGCAAAGCTTATTGAATTCTCCCCACAACAGTCAAGAATAACATGTCCACCAGTGCAGACACAAGCCGTCTTCCAGCACACAGGAAGTGTTGCCGATAGACTTAGATGGTTAGACAGGATCTCGCACCTGCAATGTCGATTCCGGACGGTATCAGCATCAAACAGAATTGGGAGACATGGGAGAGGAATCCACCTCATTTCAGTCAGACATGTGGACATATGGATGTCAACCACGATTTTTCGTCCACAGAATGGTGTTGTCTGAGATGTCGAGGTACTGTATGTCCTTTGTTGATGAAAGAGAGGGAATTCATTGGCGGTGTGGTATGCCAATGGTTGGTGATGGCGTTGTCAATGTTACAGCAAAGAGTTATCTTGAAGACATTCTACGTCTTGGAGTTGTTTCTTTGCTCCCAGTCACCAACGATGTCGACGGTAGTTGATTTTCCAGGATGACAGTGCGAGCCCCCATTGCAAGTGTGACACAGGACAGCAAAACTTAGACCCCCATTGACACTTGTGGGACGAGTTTGGATGGTGAGTTTATCTAACAGTGCAGATTCGACCTAAGCCTTGCATCAAGAAAAAAGGAACATCTCTATGCCTTACCTCTCGTCTCTGTGACTCTTCACCTCAACATCTCCAGAGGCATGTTTACGACCGCGAGTACTCACTTGGCGAGTACGCGCGTACCCGAGAGCGGCTCCTGAACGGAAACCTGAGGTCTCAAGTACTTTGGAAGAAAATTTCAGAGTATCATCACCATTTTGGAACAAATAGGTGCCTTGCATATAGCAATTGACCAAATTTCAATTCAGGAGGTAATAAAAGAAAGAAAAATGAGGTAATCAAATTTGTTTACACGCGACTCCATTTTGGATCGTAAATACTCGTTTGGCGAGACTGCTCTAAAGAGGTCACGGGTGTATTCGCGAGGTCGCGCGATTTTCTTGTCGTTCAGAAGCGGGTACTCACGAATACTGTTCTGAACACGCCTCGGGTTCGACTGATTGACAGCAAGGCAGGAAGTCAACAAACTTTCTTTCAGTATTCACGGTCATACGCGTATCTTCTCAGACAACTAGTCTGTACTGCTGCCTCAACGTCTGCTGTTGAGAAATGAGTTTATTCAGTATGCCCACTATGTACAACTTGCTTATTGTTACTGTCGTCATTTTGCAAATGTCAGAGACAATAATTATATCGATGAACTGAACTTCTTAAATGACATCACCTGCATTTTGGACACATTCTATTTGCTAAAACTAATCTCAATATTCAAGGCCATTAACATCAGTAAAACAGACGTGCACCTGACAACCCTGTTTTAGCTGTATCAGAAAGAACTTATAAACTTCTGGATCAGTGTTGTAAGTTGCTGCACACCTTTTTTATAAAGACCATAATTATGACACATGAGTATGTAGATGCTCCGCTGATAAAGAGATACTAAGGAATTTTCGCCTTGAAGACGCTTCAACTGAAATCAGTCTTCACTTTTTTTAAATGTGTCCCTTTGCGTCATGTTAACTGCTTTGAGCACTGATAAACTGTGTTTCACTTTTATGTGTGTGTTTACAGTGTAGGAGTTAACCACAATGCTTTGGGCTTCAAAATTATAGGTTTGATCTATATTTAGACTGGGAAAACACCTTTACTAATTTATACGCTTTCTCTGCTTATTTTCGGTCGACAAAAATCTGCGAAAAATGAATTTTTTAACACTCTATATTTCCCATTTTGTCCACAGGTGAATCTTACGATTTGTGTAATCTCTTAGTGACTTCGGCCGTTTGGGTGTGTTTCATTACTGATTGTAGGTTATTTGTAGACAATGATAAGTATCGATAGGAGGGTCATTTTGGGGCATATGCACTCATATGGCCTAGAACAGGTAATTTGAGCACGAAAATCTTGCGTTTGTGCCTTTCAGGAGAGATGGTACAAAGAAATTATTTATTTATAACTGGTTTATTTTTGTGATCGGCATTAATAATTAAACTGCAGTTAGCTACTTTTACCAATTGTGTCTACTTCAATGGAGCGCAAGCTTTCAAAAACTACATTTTAAATTATTTCAGATACATTCTCACAAATCTATATTTTATAATTTATGACAACTGAGGAGAAACACAATTACTTAAGCAGTTTTTTTATCTCAACAATTGTATAATATAAATGATTATGTAAAAAAGTAACTGTTCCACTGAAGAGTAAATAATATAAAGAGAAATATTCAAGTTCAGTATCAAATTACTCAGAGAATAGGTCCGTGACAATTGTTGACTTCAGTTGAGGTGAATCAAATGGTTTATCGACCTGGGAACAGTTACGTTCACCGCGGCGATGAAGTTAAGAACAATTTACACTTTGAAAACAAAAACTTTATTCTTAAATATTCAAACATGAACAGGAAGCATTAATTGAACAGCGCTCCTCGCAGCGGATATATATATATACATGTATATACCTGACAACCCTTTTTTAGCTGTATCAGAAATAATTTATAAAGTTTTATATATATATATATATATATATATATATATATATATATATATATATATATATTAGTTTTTTAGTTTTTTTTTAGTTTTATCATGTTTGAATTATTTTTCATTTATTTTTTTATTCTTGAACAGGACTTTCGAAGTTATTTCTGCAGAATCCATTGTTGACATTGTATTTTATCGTATAAGGTTAATGAAAAAAAAGAAACATACAATTTGCAGAAACCACTTTTCTATTCTTATAACATTCTATTTATGAAAGAAAACAACAATATAGCTCCGAATGATCATCATTTTTTTTTAAATAGTGACTTTAACAAAATCAAACAAGTTTGCCATTTTTTTAAACATTACCACAGGTTCCCAACAATAATAAAAAAAATGAAAAATTGCTGTAAATTTGCATGATGCAAGCTGAATATGTATTATTCGAGACTCAAAAGGAAAAAAGTGTGTGTCACGGACCCTTTTTTCCTGCAGAAAAGATTTTGAAAAATATTGATATACAGCTATGAAATATCGATATTAAAAGGAAATTCCTATTCTGTTACGGCAAGTACAATATTATAAATGTCCAAAGAAAGTATTAGACAGAAGTGAAGTGCCTGGAAATAGTTCTTAATTAAAACACTTAAATTTAAAAACACGATGTGCGCGATTCTTTACACAAATTGACATTTCGTCCCTGATTTCTTGTTCATGGAGATACTATCAATCAGTTCATAAGTATCTATAGAATAATTAAAATGCATTCATAAATTACTTGGTCACGTTACTAGAACAAGGGTAACTCCAGTTTCAACGTTTTGGAAGCTGCGTTGCAGGGTTGGTTTGGATTGCTGCATAACAGTATCCTTAACACTTAAACGGTAATTAATTGTGAGGTGGGATTGTTTCTTTTGTTTATGACAATAAGTACCTTTACCTTTACCGATTCTTTACACAAATTGACATTTCGTCCCTGATTTCTTGTTCATGGAGATACTATCAATCAGTTCATAAGTATCTATAGAATAATTAAAATGCATTCATAAATTACTTGGTCACGTTACTAGAACAAGGGTAACTCCAGTTTCAACGTTTTGGAAGCTGCGTTGCAGGGTTGGTTTGGATTGCTGCATAACATTATCCTTAACACTTAAACGGTAATTAATTGTGAGGTGGGATTGTTTCTTTTGTTTATGACAATAAGTATCTATTACTGTACCTAATACCGTATGCTCAGACCTCAAGAACTACAAATTCAAATCAAATACATTCGGAGCAGTGGAGTTGTTACTCGTTGAATATTTTTAACGAATCCACTGCTTCAAATGCATTCTCCATCTTAATCCATGTACGACGTCACGAAACATGCATATGTGGTTATTTTACATTTGAAACAATACATTTCATTTACGGGAAACCAAAATCAATTAAAAACGAAATTTCGGTGCTCATTCATCGGATATGGTACACGTAGCTACGACCCTCATTAAAATGAATTCCTCTATGCATTACAAAAACTTGATTTGTCATACTTGAGATAGTTTAAGATCCTGTTTAGATACACCAAGAAAATATAAACTGACGGGCAAAATAAAGTATACAACTCACTTGTTTTCGATTAATTCAATATTTTAAATAAATGAGATGCATTTGATTATGGCACGATACAATAACACCTTTCGACAGTAGTTTGAATGACCTAATTGGTGACTTTTTTAATTTTTTAACTAAAATATTATTTAAAGTAGACAGGGGTAAGAAATGAAATTTACACCATCATGAGACCTACCATGTTCAAAATGTTGTAAATGTGTGGCACGAGGACGGGACACATTTATTGATTTTCATGTGTTATGCGTTATATGTCGATGAATAGTTGTGTTTTATAAATATTAATTTGAGGGAAATTCAAAATTTAATTTTAAATTTCAATTAAAATTTTTTTTTAAAAACGCGTAGAAGTATTCTTTAACTGATTTAATGTTTTGGACAAATTTCTCAAAATAGTAAGTTTTTTAATACGACGTCGAAAAATCGAGATATTTGACTTGGAAAATTATGCATATGATAAATACAACTGAGTGATATCCTTTCTTTTGCCCGTCAGTGTACATCAAAAGTAAAAAATGTACTCGGTTGGCCACTACTGAAAATGTCAACAACACCCCTCCTGATTACGACAGTCAATTACCTGTAGATTCTTAAATAAAAATCAACTGATAACAGAATCGAGTGACGTCATGACCATGGATTAATAGATGAGATGACATTGGTTCCAACACTACCACAATAGAGGTTACATAGATTAACAAAATGCTTTTATTTTCATTATATATTTCATGAGGTTTTATTGATAGTCAGTTATTTTTTTTATCTTTAAGCGATTTTCAGATAATTCAATGATCTACAACGATATTGATAGCGACCTTAGCTAATATACCCAGGCCATGATCGTACAAAAGATTACCAACTGTGGTAGGTGAGAGTGAAACTGATTCACTCCACAATGGATGACAAGCTTTAAGTAAGAGTTCATCGATTCAGACTGTGTTCAATTAAACGACGGGCTTATAAGAAAAGAACTCGTGCAAAGTGATCCACAATCATCACTTAACAAATCTGCCCCTTGAGAAACCAACAAGAAGATTGCAGTTTTGTTCGGTGAGCTGGAAGATATGGCTCCGCTTTTTATCCTGTCTAATTAAGCTTCAAATTGTCATTAAATGATGCTGAAATCAGTTGAATTGATCATTGATAATATTTTCTGTTTCTTTGTTTGAGATGTTTGACATTCCCCAGTCCAGAACGCATCCGATTTGTAAAGCAGTTTAGCACAACGCTGCGGTGTTAATATTAGGTTAAAATCTAAGCAATTACATCACTTGTTATATAATATATATTACTAAATTTCTCACTAAATATGCCCATGTCTGAACATAGCTCCCTAGTATATGCTTACTCCTCTATCCGGGGGAACTGTCACTTCTGAAACAGTGTGTGTGTGTGTTCACAATTAAGAAGTTGTTATCCGGGAAATAATGTTTTCCTTCTCGTGGGCTGTTTACATTCGTAAAAGAAACAGGTAAATATTGGTTCGGGGATAGAGTGTAGGAGTGAGGGATAAATAAATATAAACATATCATGGTTTAGAAATGTACTGCAAACATTTCACTTTGAAAATGGTACCATTTTTGTTGTGGAATGACCAGCATAGAAACAGATGTAAATAAGTTTAGTTAGTGAAAAGTTCAGAGAAAATCGTATACAAGATATATAGGGTACAATATGACCAGAAACGCGTCGTAGTGATTTCAGTGCAAGAAAACGATATGACCCTAAATAAAAAGGATAACTAATATATAATGTTAATGATATTTATTTTTTAAATTCACCTAAGGATAAACACAGGAAACACATGTTGGTTAATGGGCATGAAAATGAATAGATACTTGACATTAAGTAATGACACGTTGTTTTCCAGATGGTGACTATACCATGCCCTAGTGGTGCACCGGGTACTTAAATATGCTTTGTACCGAACAAAACAATTCAAACATAGTGGTTACCAGATTATTTGACACACTCCGGGGAGATATGGTGCTTCCTTGTCTGTTATACATGTCTTGACTTTCAACTGTTTTCCAAACATTTCATAAATTTGGTGAAGGACTTTGACAGGACTGATACAGTTATGTAGGTGATACAGAGATAGCAAACATTCTGTATGATGTTCCTATCTGCCAATAGCCGACCCACGTTTAAGATCCATGACAAGGTTTGGAAAATGCGATGAATTAAGAAACTGTAACGTTACCTAAATTCGTGGATTACCTTGATTCGTGGATGGTCAGTATTACCACGATATCTCGTTAGCCGAATCTCGTATGACGTCACATAGCGGTACCTTTGATGTGCACCCACTCTCACGCTTCGCTGACTAAAAAGTTTCAGAATTGCCCCACTATACGTATCTTTAGGCATATAAACAGTTACAAATACCGAAAATACATCCAAGATTTCTAACACCAATTTTCAAGTGTATTTAAAATCAAATTACAGAGATACGATAAGCGCCAACCTTCCGATGTTTTGTCGTCTGCCTTTTTACCAATCTGTGAAATAAATCACGTGACAAGAAGTGATGCAACATGTCAAAATTTTAAATATATGGAAATGTTTTCGGACCATCTCTTATGCAATTGTTTGGCCTTTGGTAGGATTCCTGTGGTGCCAAATGACAACAGTTGTTCTCAAACAACTCTTTAGAAGTAAAAAACAAAACAGATGATCCAAGTACGTGCCGTGTCATGTTCAAGTTCACTGAGAGAAAATGACAATCAAGTGGTTGACCTAATTCCAAGAATGGATAGTCTATTACATTGTAGGGGGTCAAGCTGATGTCAATAACTGCATTATAATTTTTTGCTTACCAAATAGTATTACATTTTATCTGCAAAACATAAGTTAGTCCTTTCTTAAACAAATAATGTTATATATAGAAAATATATCCAAACAAAATTAATTGGATTTTTTTAAGTTTTGACATTTCCTCACCCCTACATTGAAATAGACCGGCTCAACCTTTGGATTTTCGAGTTCCAGTGTCGTAAGAATAAATGTTTTGCAATATATATATATTTATGTATAGTTTTGCAATAAATGTCAATGCTGTTAGGATTGGACAAATTCAGCATTGCAAAAATAATGGAATTCTGAAGTATTGCCAAATTAAGTTTATGTACATGTACATGCATGCAATATAACCAACTGTGTTACTAAAAATAGCCATGTGTAACAGATTGCGACGAGAGCTGAGAAAATGTCAATAAGAGCCTTATTTGAAGTTTTATGTTGATCACATAATAATAGTAATATTATATCATTTTGATGATGATACATGATTTTCACACACAAATATTAAAAGTGGTGAGGGTAAATAGATTGATGAAATATACGGCGAGAAATGTCCGACTGACAAGCGCGGACAGGTGCTTTTTGTGAGCACGACAAATGTTACTAGCCGGCTGCCCTATACAATATTTACACTAATTTTAACTATTTATTTGATAATTAAATTCTGACCTAAGTAATTATGTAGATGATGTCTGAAAATGTTGCTGGCTAATTTGGCCAACAGAAAATCAAAACTACGGGCAACATCAAAATGTTACTTGACTTTGTCGGATGCGGTGTCGACCCTTGCTGTATACAAAGTTAATTGACAGTATTCATTGGAATGTTAAAATATTAATGATGTGGAACGTTTTTAATATAAAACTGTGATTTATCATATCGTCTACTGATATCCAGATGCTAGCTTGGTGAGTAACACCATTTATTCCCTTGTAGTCTGACACTGGGCTTCCGTAAAAAGCTCTATTACGTTATCCACGAATCAAGGTGACGTCACGCTTTGTGTGCACTAAAATAGATGATGAATGCAAATGGTCGCGGAGCATAAACAAATCCGCTACGAATCTGAACTATGGCCATAAAAGACTACTTATATTATGTACTTACCTATTATTTATTATAAAAACTTAAAAGAAAATTATTTACAGAGTAATCCGCCTCGCATTCCTTACATCCACGAATCAAGGTAACGCGAGTGTACGATTTGATTTATCTCGAATACTTGATTATGGAATTGCATGGGTTTTTTTTAATACATACATGTATAACATATAAATATAACATGTAAATAATCATGTTTGCCTATTGCCTATTCATCATTTGTTTTATCCTCGATAAACTCTGATCCAGGGTTTACCTTCCGATAAACCACTTCTTATACCCTGATGATAAAAGGCCTTTAAGGAGAGTCAGGGTTGAGATACTATTGGGAAGCATATCGGTGTTGTAATGTTCCCGATCAAGAGGCTAGAAATATTCTGAAAAGGTATCACTGTGCCATTCTGAAAGCTATGTACAGTACTAGACACCTCTGTGACATCTTTGAACCACAGAGACTTAGTAGTAAGAAGTAGGGTTATATTGCGGTCATGTGAATTTCAGTCGAGTTCAAAAGCCAGTTACAAAAAAATATTTTGGACAATCTTGGATCTGTATTGAAACAAAGTGCCTTTAACAGCTCTAATGCCCCATTAACAGACAGCGAATTGCTGGGTTATGTCAGCCAAATGAAATTTATGAAATTTACTGAATATTTAAAGAGATATAGCTTCGATGATACAAGAAAAGTAATTGAAACCAAGTTCTTTAAAACTGACACCCAGTAATGGTCGTCATCCTGAATAATTTACACGTTTCTTCTATTTCCAAATGCCAATTGTCAACAAAGCCTGAAAACTAATTGTACATGTTTACAAAACATATATGATTTTAATATTTCCAAATACATAATTTATCAACAGACTTGAACCAGAAACACAAGAAAACTTCCTGAATCTATGGATCCGTCCCTGTCAGGTTTGAATATGGTTCCTATGGTGGCACTTTCGTTCCTGGCCGTTTCATCTTGTGGCTTTTTCTTCACAGTAAAAGCAAATAATGCTAAAGCATTTAGCTTGCCTGACTGTGCAAGATCGTGTCAGTCTCAGCATGGATGTCTCAAATTTGAATTCGAAAGCAGAAAACGAGCTTGCTTCATTCACACAACCAAAGGGTTCTCTGAAAACAGTGAAAACTCAGAAAAGGTTGAAATCGGTTTGTGGACATGCAGGATGTTGTGTTCAACCACGGTAAGTCAGAAATTGTTCATATTGTAAGATATTATTTTTGATATCATGTTTTTCTTAATTATCTGATCTGACATATATAAAACGTGTTTCTCTTCCTCTGTTTCTTTCCCCTGATTTGTCAGAATAATTTGTTTTGCCGAAAATAGAGCCATGCGCTCTGTAGTTCATCAGGGCTTCATTGATTTATTATGTAACGTTGACTATCAAAGTTATCTCAAGTAATAAATGTATCAAATAAAATATTTAGGATCTCCTTTTCAGCTCTCTTGACCTTGTATAACTGGAAAAGAAGGTGAAAATAAGTTTTTAAAGGTTTAAAGGTTTCTATAATTTAAAATCCCCATTGGCCAAGGAGTCGGCACACAGCTTTTTCAGCTCTCTAGACCTTTTTTAAACTGGAGAAAATGAAAATAGGTTTCTAAGGTTGTGATCCCTGTGACCCTACCTGGGGTCAAGGGGTCACGAAATTTACGATTTAGAATCCCAATTGCCCAAGGAGTATGCACACAACTGTTCAGATCTCTAGATCTTTTAGAACTGGGGAAGAAGATGAACATAAGTTTTTATGGTTGTGACCCCTGTGACCCTTTTTGAGGTCACGGGGTCACGAAATCTTCAATTAAGAATCCCCATTGGCCAAGGAGTCTGCATACAACTTTTCAGCTTTCTAGAGTCATTGGTTCTGGAGAAGTAGTCGACACTAAGAGAAGAGTTTTGATTTTGGCACCTTATCTTGCTGTATGAACTCTACAAATCGCTTGAAACCTATAGATCTACGTCTCACAGTGAAGAGATACGTTTCGCGGAAATGATTCTGACAACAGTTAAGAATAAACAGACAAAGTATTAGATTCAAATCCACCTCGAGATAGTAGAAAAATAACGTTTTAAAAAAACGACATTACCTACATCCCATCATGGCAGTAGGCAAGCTTGCTTCGCAAGTGTTTTACAAGAATATTACAAGGGTATATAATCAAACTAATTTTGCACACATATGAACGTTAATGGTGTTAACATATTTGATGCACTGAATTTGCATATCAAATTCCAAATCTTGAACAATGAGCGATTTTAGAATCACGCTGGGATGCTGGTAACTCCCAGTCTGGATGTTGGTAACTTCTCTTCTTGTGAAATGAATGATGCTATGAAATGACAGCATTCTATACTTAAGACGGCTTGTATACATATACAAGTATCTGTCATTGTGAATTAAAATTACGTGAGGTTGATTCTATCGGTAAATTTACATCACCACGTCTCAAGTCATGTGATCTATACAGGGGTCTAGAGGTAAAGCTCTTGTCATAGTGCTCACAACACAAATGGGGACACCGAGAACACCTGTCACGCAAACCAGACATCGAAGTGTAGCATTTGCCACACGTGTCGCAAACAAACTTGAAAGAGTTACTTATGAAGGGTTAAAGACGCAGTCAGTTGTTTAAAGAGAGTTGTAAATTGTATTTTATCTAGCGTTTATCGTTTCATATTTGCTGTTTTAAGGTGTGATATAAACTGACTATTCTGTATATAAGAGATTGTGATAGTATTGGTACATTAGGATATATATATATGTTCAAAAGTCATAAAAAAAACACAGAGCCATTTTTCCTCCAACATGTTTCATTGGTATCATCAGGGAGTACTCTCCCCTGAAAGGTAAACAAATAAGGAACTCGTATAACGAATTTGTCATGTAAATGTAATTTAACATGTTAGCAAACTAAACTCGCGGGTAAAAGAAACGAGTGATAGACACGAGTGTATTACGCAAAAATATTACAGTCAGTATGTAACTATAAAACGTCGGCGAAATCACCAGCGGTGGAAGCAATCCTGTCCAACAAAATGTAACTTTAAACATTTCAAAATCGAGTAGTTGTCTATCAACACCAAGGCTCAAGAAACGAGCTCTATAAAATATTGAAAATTATTGGTCTTTTGAATTACATGAAATTTCAATTCATTACAACTACATTTCTTATAACAATGATCAATAGTGTTACCAACATCTTTTTATCTATCGTTACCGGCATATTGTGTCATGCTCACTTGGAGTTGCCAGCATCTCGGCATGATTTTAAAATCGCTCATTGTTCAAGATTTCGAATTTGATACATCAATTTAGTGCATCAAATCTGTTTACATCATCAACGTTCATATGTTTGCAAAATAAGTTTGATTATATACCTAGAGAAAGCTGTTAATTCTTGTATAATACTTGCGAAGCGATCTTGCCTTCCGCCATGTTTGTGTACAGTGATACCATACTCTGATTCTAGCAATGTGATCTCGCTTTGAACAAGTTAAATCTAGTGATGATAAATACTTGTATGAAGAACAAGCGGATTTACCAATAATTGGAATTATCTTGCTAGCCCAAACACATCTCGTTTCTATGTCTCACGTTTATCTATTCCATTATTAATAGTTGAAAGGAAATATGACCAGTAACAAGGTTAAAACTTATATGATTTTCTTAGTTAAAATGCAATTATTCTATTATTTATAGTAATAAAAAGTCACCATGATAATTATTGTCGCAGTAGACCGCAAACTTTAGGCCTCTTCAAACTCAAAATCAAGCACAACAAATAATTAATTAATAAAGACATTTATAATTTTAAAAATGCATAATCTTTTTTATTTTGTATTTGTCAGTTATTCATTGCAAAACATACTGTTGCCTATAAAATAACCTAACACTCCACTCGATTGGGAAAAGAACAAATCTAAAATCAGCGATTGAACAACGAAAAATGCTCCCAAAACTACGAAATTACTCCCTACAGACGCACAAATACCCATTCTATCGGAAACATGCAATGTCAAAAGTTGTTATTATTTTCAAACGAATTATCGACGAAAATCAACAAATAGCTCAAGGATTTCATTGTAAGTGTGTATGACGTCACATCGCTAACGACCGCCATGTTCCATGCTATGCTATGTTTAGTGTGTTTTAGCAGTGAGATATTGTGCAAGCGAATTTTACTCATTTTGAACTGCGATATCTTGGTAAGCAGGTGACATATTTTGTGTTTTGATTACTTGAAAGTATTGTCTATAATGAATAAACAACATAACTTCGAAAAACCAGAGTGATTATATTTTCTTTAAGGGTGAAAATATAGTCAGATAGTCTGATATATAATATTTTGATCTTCTACAATGTTTTTAATTATATTATCTATGACAGTTGTTAAGAGTTTATCATAACAACTTAAATATGGCGAACCATTTTACTGAGCCATTGCTGCGGATAAACACCGTCATACGTCTTGGACCAGTCCACGTTATTGGGCATGGGCATGTTGTTGATGCAGTCAACCGTATCATAGGTTGTTTTAATCCGTATGACTAGTGGGACGTATGGATATAGGGAGGACAGCAATGAACGTATCTACAAATAACAAGAAATAACTTATTTGAGACATTTCAAACAGGCAATACGCTTATTCCATTTAACCTGATTTAAAGGGAATCAATTGTTGATAATAGCGTATAATTCCAATCGCGTTATCATATTACATTCAGCTTTGTTCAATAGTTCTGGTTCAAACTTTTTTATTCAAAAAAATTAAATTGATTGGCAAACAAGCCCAGATGACGTATATCCATCCGCTCCAAGCACGTGTGCGATTCACTTTTATACATGATATGTACGCAAATAATATAACAAACATAATGTATTTACCCTAAGTTTGTTTTGTGTTACGTTTCAATAGTTCTGAACAAATACATGCAGGATGTTGCAATTGAGCAATGTTGATTACTTGTGATATTGTGTTTCAATCGACCTTAAAGGACCATGTGCAAGGCGTTTACCATGTTTACCTTGAAAACATGCATCTTTTAAAATCCACTTTCGGCCTGCTGGATTGTTTTCAGGTTTTTGCAGAGAGCGTCAGATTGGTAAAATTGCAATATTTACGTCGCATCGGTACATTACATTTAAAGTTTTTCTCGCCTTTGTAATTAACATAATCTTAAAATAATAAAAATAATTATCTGAGTCACATTTTGTTCTTACTTTTTATTGTCATGAACAATTATTAATTAATGTAATAGTTTTCAGATGTCAATTATGTTTACACTTCTCTAAAGAAAAAAAATGAAATAATACAGTAGTTCGTTTCGTTTGTCACTACACTGTAAATTCGCCGAATCAAACACTAGTTGTTCACATTAATTGTTTGAAATGTATTTGTTTGTCATTCTTGTTAATTTCATGGATGATATAACATGTGCATTCATTTAATTTATAATAGAACAAAATATTGTGTGACGAAGCAGAGACGACACTGTGGCCTCCATTTGCAATGAGTTCGAACTAACATGTCTATCTATGATTTCGTTTGAAATCGTTTGAAAACGGGTATAATTAATATCAAATTCAAAATGAAAACTTTAAAATAATGAACATGAATCATTTAGCAATTGTATTCATACAATTAATTCACATAGACGAGACTTGTTAATTCGTAATTTACATTTAGCGAGATAGAGTTACTGCTACTGTTTCACGGCTGCATTTCAACTTGTGAAATCGCAGAGCGGAAGGTCGGTCTATGTCATGTCAAACACATTTCGTACTTCGAATGTAAACTCATACATGATCATAATTTGTGACAATGGTAGGATCTGACATTTGTTTTTCATATATGTATAAATTGTAATCAAAATTAAAATTTACTCACAGTGATTTTAAACGTAAAAACAATGTTACATCCGGGGGCTAGGTTGACTTATGCAAATTTATCGGGTCAAGGACACTGACTCTACGAACTGATAAAATAATTATTACAACCTCATTTTTTTAAATTGATTTTTATAAAACAACATCGTTTTTGGTGTCAATTTGTTTAATTTTCACAATTTATAACACTCTATGGTTAGATCGACAACCATTTCTAAAAATAGATACAGGAAGCCACGATTTGTAATATTTAGTGCTGATTTATTCTTAAGTTAAAAGTGAATTATATCGTGAAGGAGTAAAGTATTAAGATTGATTTTCAATGAACGGTACTCAGTAAATGTGTATGTAGTCGGTTGAGGTGTATGGTAAGTGTGTAAGGTGTGCTGGTAATGAGGTTTCAGGATCTTGTATCTATAGCCCTGTTTATACGGCGAACTTTGCACATATGCAATATTGCTTATGGTAGTAATATACACACGTGAGTAAAAGTAAATTTACTTCGCATTCATATGCGGTTAATTTCTGCCTAAGCAAATGGGCTTCCAACTCTTTTAATATATGAATAGAGAATTACTAAAACATGCCAATTAATATTTATTAGATGTAAACTAAATAAATGACATTAATTTATATTTTTGTCCCCCGCCGCAACGCGGAACGGGGGACTATGTATTCAGCGGCGTCCGTCCGTACGTCACATTTCTTGTTTACGCGATATCTTATGAAGCGTTGCATCCAAAGTCTTCAAATTTCATGTCTGCTTACATTGTGTGAAGACGCAGACACCAGTCAATTTTGGTGACCTTGGTCTTATTTTCAAGGTCACCACGACACTTTGACCACTTTTTGAACTCTTGTTTACGCGATATCTCATGAAGCGTTACATCCAAAGTCTTCAAATTTGGTTTCTGCCTACATTGTGGGAAGACGCAGACACCAGTCACTTTTGGTGACCTTGGCCTTATTTTCAAGGTCACCACGACACTTTCACCACTTTTTGAACTCTTGTTTACGCGATATCTCATGAAGCGTTGCATCCAAAGTCTTCAAATTTGGTTTCTGCCTACATTGTGAGAAGACGCAGACACCAGTCACTTTTGGTGACCTTGGCCTTATTTTCAAGGTCAACACGACACTTTGACCACTCTTTGAACTCTTGTTAAGGCGATATCTCATGAAACATTGCATCCAAAGTCTTCAAATTAGTTTTCAGCCTACATTGGGGAAAGACACAGACACCAGTTTATTTTGGTGACCTTGACCTTATTTTCAAGGTCACCGCAACACTTTGAGCACTTTTCTAACTCTTGTTATCACCATTTATTATGACCGGTTGGACCAAATGTTTTCAAATTTGGTGTCAGTCTACATTGGAGGATGACGCAGACGCCAGTCGATTTGGTGACCTTGACCTTATTTTCAAGGTCACTACAACACTTTGACCACTTTTAGAACTCTTATTAACACGATATATCATGAACCAAAGTAGCTCCAATGATGTGTCTTACTTACTCAATGTCACCGGCGGGGGACATTGTCATGTTAGTGGCAAACACTTGTTCAACATTGTTTTGACTATATCGCCCTAATTATATAATGAAAATCGAATAGTCAGATAGATTTTGAAAGTCATCGCGTGCAAGAAGGACATTATCCAATATAGAGAATTTAAAAAACAGTATTAAGAGTTTCTAAAGTTCTCTAATATATGTTCTCAACCTGTGTGAAGTCACTTTGTCTGTATACGACGAACTTTTACTAGAAAAGTGAAAATACCATATTTACTCACGGTAGTAAACATTTGCCCCTGTCTAGGTGCAAATTTGCTTACTATATACATTTGTGCAACTGCGTCCATACGGCGAATTTTGCTCATATGAGCAAATTTGCATATGTGTAATGCTTTACTCATATGCAAATGCTCGCCGTATAAACAGTGCTTAATCTGTGAATTGCAGTATATGGTGAAGTGTGTGAAAATGTGTATATGTAGGGCCATGTGTGAGGTGTTGTGCTAAGCTGTGAGTATGTGTGAAGCTACGCGAGTATGTGTGAACTTGTATTTTTGAGAGGGTGTATATATTGGGGTTAATAAATTTCCATTTGTTTTCAAATACATGTTCTGTTTTTACTCCGGTTTGTGACAACTGTGTATTTCCCAGGGTTCATTATTGCGCATATTATGTATTCACGAAATATGATGATATAACAGTACTCTCTCTCTCTCTTTCTTATATCTTTATAATTTCACGATTGGGGTTATTTCATGTTCTCACTTTGTGAAGTGGCGTCTTACTTACATAGATTAGTTGGAGTTTTTCCTTTGTTATGACGATATCCTCTTCTGTGTTTGTTATCGAGTCTGAATCACGTTATCATAGTTACAGCAACGTTTCTGAACTGGTGGTAATTGGTTACCTTAGGAGATCGTTCAAGTTTTATTTCATAATATTTGGTGTGTTCCAATTTATCTTGAATTTTTACATTCTGTTCGTTAATCATTATTTAGGGTTAATTTGGTTACATGGTATGTTAATTTGTTGGCGGTGAGACCTGCAACGTCAGCTCTTTCGTTTCCTTTTGATATCAAGAAATTTTATATTTCTCGAGTCTTTTTGAAAAAAGTTGTATAAATTACATGTGTGATGTAGACGTAAATTATAGTGTCTTCCGTTATGTTTTGTTTAGCTTGAAGAGAAACTCAATGAGTCAGATAACAGAGGAATATTTTTGAGTGAATAATGCTTTTCTGTATTTGTTGAGGTCATTTTACTCCCATTAAATATAATAAATTTATCAGTACGTGTATTATTGTTCCGTTCATAACACTTCCTCCAAGATGGTGGAGGTGACTCGAAGATTTCCTTGTAGTTACCATAAAGTTGAAATAAAGTTGTAAGGTTAAGATACCCACGGACGTTTTAAGTGTGTCAAATGTATCAGGAGAAAAACTATTTTTGCTGGGAATGAAATATACAAGGTTATCTGGATAATGTCCTTCTTGCACGCGATGACTTTCCGAGACACCATTTTGGCACACTCAAGTTTGACGAGTAAAAAAATAGTGTTTCAAGTGTTATAGCTATAAGAAATCATGAACCGATTTTGTTGATGTTTGGTTTTAATTGAAATAGAAATCACTTTGCTTCAATTCTGTAATATCGCCGCCGCTGGCTGCAATACTGTTGAAGCGGCGTTAAAAAATAACCCACTCAATCACTCAATTCTATAATATGTATTACATTTAAAATGTGTGGTAACGTTTTTTAATGTGGACTTGTTTAGGCAGTATAGTATTAGTATAGGGTGTATCGTATCGAAGTATTGGACCTATGACCTGTTTAGTTTCAGCAATACAGACCCCTGTGTGTGTCTCTGTATCCTGGATTGGTATTCAGATTAGATACCATATACTAGTTTAACTCAAATCTTTTTTGGAAATACATACTTTTTGTACATATCATATCATATATCAATATAAATTTATAGCTTATTAGGCTGAAAAATAGGGGCTATATTCCCATTCAGACGTATGTGATGAGATAGTTATGAACGAATGCAATTTCAACGCGTATCAACACCTCATTAAGTAGACTGATGGTTCTGATAGGCAATATACAAGGCTAGGTTTTTACATCAGTATATATAATGATTGTGTCCAGTCATTTTGCCGGGTACACAACTATTAATTTATCATGCACCGCAGCCTCATGAATAACTTACTAACTGCTCTTAATATCTCTATAGCAAGCCATCAATTATGTATACGTCATTAATCTTGTATAGGTGTTTATTGGGCGATAGCGCAGGCAAGTGATCTGGCAAACACTTACTGTCTGAAACAGGCTTCATTAGCCAGACATTATTTGTCTACAAGCCAAAGTCAAAAAGTTAACTTTATTGAAAGTCAATAGCCTTTGAATGTTAACATTTAACCAAAGTAATAATTTGATTAAGGTTAAACTTTCACTAAATACACTCAATATATATTTTACTTCATTTCATTTCATTTTAGTTTAACTCATCTTCGTTTCACTCTTTTGATATCAGAAAAGTCAACATTTCACAAAACTCATATTCTTTTCAAAATCAACATATTGCCAAAGTTATACTCTTTTCTGACTCAGTCAACATTCACCAAACTTAATATATACTTTCATGTCAACATAGCATTCAAGTTGAACTTCGCCAAAACCAATAAATAATTCTAAAATCATCTTTTCAGTACATTTTTTTCAATTGCAATTTCACCGAAGTCAATAAATATTTCCCTGATCAAGATCATGATCATGATCTCTAACATTCAAATTTGATTTGCCGTGGATCCGCTTGCATGATTTGCTGTGGCATTTTGCTGCAGCATTGGTAAATGACATGACATTTTTTCTGCAGCATTAATGAATAGCAAATCATTTTGCTGCAGCATTAAGGGACAACATGTTGTTTGAAAGTGATGAAATTTACCCGGTCGACTAAGGAATGTCAGTTTCAATCCTAACTTGTACCAACCGACATTGAATGCATTTTGTTTTAAAATCAGTTCTCAAAGTGTGAAGCATTTTTGCAGGTCAGTTTATTTCATGATATTTCAAAGAGCATAATGTAATTAAATATTTTGCATCAGGACGTCAGTGGACTATGTTCAGACGACGCCGGAATAGTTGGACAGAAATGTACTACAAAGAGAGTGAAAAAAACAAGTGTATGTGTGAAAGGTTGGTTAAAGATTTGAAGCTTTCAAAATACAATATATTATAAGGATGATATTATGGTGTGAAGTCATGTGAATATGAGCAAGAAAAGATAAGTTAATAATTTAATAGAGACCTGAAAGACATGTATAATGCCTGTTCAAAATAATGGATAATGTTAACATGTCAATTAACTCGGAGTATTTTGTTCAACAGCTGACATAACCCCACCCGAAGGTCACTGTCCAGTTCCATCTAAGCTGGACAATGCAAACATCAGTCCTGGAGGCCTAGTACCAGGGAGCACAAGGAACTACACCTGTCTTGAAGGTTATCTGGACACACAGTCTTTTGTTAGCTCAGGTGTCTCTACCTGCCTACCTGACTTTACCTGGTCAAATCACAACCTCACCTGCTCAGGTCAGTAAATGTTTGAACCTTTTCATTCCAGGATAAAAGTCGATTCTGATTGGTTTATCCATCTGATTTACGATTAGAGGACATCTCAAGTAGAATTATTGTTACCATTAATGAGTATATACAGTGACGTAAAGTCTAATTGGCAGCTGGTATTCCCCTTTATGTGAAGTTTCATATATGTGCCATACAAAAGCAAATGTTCACGTAAAATAGTCAGGCTTTGTTTTATCAACATGTATCGTTGAATTCATCAATAGGATAAGGTAAAGTGTGCCCTTTTCTCTTCAATCATTTTTACCTGTTCCACATTTTTAGTTTCATTTATTGAAAGTAACCTGAAGAACTGAACCTTTTTACATAACAAATGTTCAACGTACGGTACCTATAATAACATTGGTTTTGGTTTGTTACAATATTGTCAATCGTATTTTTATTTGTTTTTCATTATAAACTCAACCATCACATCAATAAATGACGGTTTTTTATTTTGAATGTTAGTCATTTTATTCACCCAAAAAGCTTAAACTGATATAGAGGTATAAACGACCATGTCTGTGTCTTCTCTGCACATGCTTATATTGGTATGTTGTATATGTTGCTTTTTTATTCCTTTTTCTTTCCGTCAGAAGGCTGTTTTTCCCGTATTATATGGTGAGTTGTATGTGCCACCCGTATTTGGCTCTTCACCAAATCACGGAGTACTATGGATGTGACGTATGCCAATTTGGATTCACATTCACAATTGACCTATCAGTATATTTCTAATGTTGACATAAAATATCCCTTATCATTATTTACATATAACAATGAACATTATTGAAATCGGATATGATATTTGAGACTTTATTGCCTTATAATAATCATAGTGATATTGTTAGAAAATAATATGTGTCGTTAATGAGTTGTACATTGATGAGTAGGGTAGGGAAAGCAACGTTATGTTTAAAAGTTCAAATTGCTAAACCTAAAACTGATTTATACATTGGAAGATACAAGTTTTAATTATACCCCTATTCAACGGTTGGAAATATCTAGTAATACCAACGATTCCGTCCATCCGTTTGTCCTTCCGTCATGAGATTTTTTGTCTGATCGATTACAGAAAAACGATTCATCTCATCTTTTCCTAATTTGGTACATGTCTTCTTCATCACTAAAAGAGGTGCAGTGCGAAATTTAACCCGAATTGGTGAATTTAATAAAAAAAAATTATTTTTTTGGGAATATTGTAACTTAGTCATATTCGGAGCTAGAATGTTCGATAGATTACAGAAAAACTATTTATCTCATCCTTTTCAATTTGGCACATCTCTTCTAAGCTTGATTAGAGCAAGTCAAGGGATCTGCACACAACTTCTGAGCTCTATAGACTTTTTGGTATTGGAGAAGAAGATGTGGTCCTATTTGGGTTCATGGGGTCGCCAAATCTACAATGTAGAATCCCCATTAGCCAAGGAGTCTACACAACGTTTCAGGTCTCTGGACCTTTTCGAACTGGAGAAGAAGCAACTTCCAAACGCAAGGCATAACTCTTGCCAGTCTGCATTACTGGCTGATTTAACCCTTGCGGTATTTCCCTAGCTTTCTTGTGTCGAGGCAGTGAATCGCTGCACTGGAAATGCATAGCGGGCCTGGATTTCTAAACACAGATTTCTTAAGGAAATACTGCAAGGCCTAAATCAGCCAGTAATGGAGACTGGCAAGAGTTATGCCTTGCATTGGGAAGTTGGAGAAGAAGATGAAAATAGATTTTAAGGTTGTGACCCATGTGACACTATTTGGGGTCATGGGGTCACCAAATATACAATTTGAATCCCTATTGGCCAAGTAGTCTGCACACAACTTTTTAAGCTCTACGGGCCTTTTGGAACTGGAGAATAAGATGAAAATAGGTTTCTAAGGCCGTCACCCCTGTGACCCTATCTAGGGTCATGGGGTCACCAAGTATACATGTACAATTTAGAACCTACATTGGCAAAGGAGTCTGCACACAACTCGTCGACTCTCTAGACCTTTGGGTACTGGAGAAGGAGATGAAAATAGGTTTCTAAGGTTATGACCCTTGTGACCCTGTTTGGAGGTCAAATATACAATTTCGATTACCTATTGGCCAAGTAGTCTGCACACAACCTTTCAACTCTATAGACGTTTGGCAACTGGAGCAGAGGATGAACATAGGTTTCTACGGGTATAACCCCTGTGACATTGTTTGGGGTCATGGGGTTACAAAATCTACAATTTAGAATCTCCATTGGCCACGGAATCTGCACGTAACTTTCCAGCTCTGTAAACTTTTTGGAACTGGAGAAGAAGATGAAAATAGATTTCTAAGGTTGTGAAACCTGTGACCCTATTTGGGGTCATGGTGCCACGAAATCTAAAATTTAGAATCTCCTGTGGCAAGGAGCCTGCACACAACTTTTCAGCTCTATAGACCCTCTACGTAATGGAGAAGAAGATGAAAATAGGTTTCTAAGGTAGTGACCCATGTGACCCTATTTGGGGTAATCGGATCACCAAATATACATGAACAATTCAGAATCCTCATTGGCCAAGGAGCCTGCACACCATTGTTCAGCTCTCTAGACCTTTTGATACTGGAGAAGATGAAAATATATTCATTAGCCAAAGAGTCAACTTCCCAATGCAAGTCATAACTCTTGCCAGTCTCCATTACTGGCTGATTTAGGCCTTGCAGTATTTCCTTAAGAAATCTGTGTTTAGAAATCCAGGTCCGCTATTCACTATCTTTACACAAGAAAGCGAGGTAAATACCGCAAGGCCTAAATTGGCCAGTAATGCAGGCTGGCAAGAGTTATGCCTTGCGTTTGGAAGTTGCCAAAGAGCCTGCACACAACTATTCAGCTCGTTAGACCTTTTGGAACTGGAGAAGAAGAGGAAAATAGGTTTTTAAGGATGTGACCCCTGTGACCCAAAATTTAGAATCCCCATTCGCCATGGAGTCTGCACATAACGTTTCAACTATCTAGACCATTTGGAACTTGAGAAGAAGATGAAAATAGGTTTTTAACCTTATTGGGGTCACGAAATCTACAATTTAGAATCCCCATCGGCCTTTGTATGATTGTGTGACACATGCTTTAGATTGCCATGGACACAATTACATAATGCATTATTCAAATGTATTAATCTGATGGAGCTATTTGAAATCATGCCACCTTTATGCTTGTTTTAAGAATATATTGGAAAATAAAAAAACGCATTGCAATCATGTACCGGTGTGTGGTGTAGTTGTAATATTACCAAGTCCTGTTTATTAGTTTCTTCAACGACCATCAGTTCATGGTTCAACTACATGTGTGTCTCGTTCTTTCATGCAGGTCAATATATCAGACAGAATATGAAAAGTGAAGATGCAGACATCTTTCAGGAGTTTAAACATTTTAAAGAAGTCAGTGGAAATACTTCAAGTTTTGTGTTCTTCGCCAAAGCGTGCAGAGATAGTTCGTTTGCCTTATGTGATGTTCTTCAAGTAGCTCCAAAGAACTGTTATATCGTCTCCATCGGATCATATGGTAACTCCAGATTTGATATAAGAAAACCAGGAGGTGGCATGACAGTTTACAAAAAGGATGAACATATATTGTCCTGCAAGGAGTTCCGCCCCTTCTGGATCAGCTGGCGGAAAGGAACCATCGCTGTTGGGAAAGGTAACACCGTTGGAAGCCTAGAGGTGCTCCGATGGAAGCCAGCTTTTCTCCCTGAAATTGTATCAGCTGGGCCTCTATATACACATGAGGAAGTAGTGTGGTTTTTCCTGAAACAGAAGTAAAGGTGACCACACGTACATCATTAAATGGACTTCACAATGGTATTATTCCCCTTGACATTTATGAGTGGGCTACCACAAGAACAATTCACTGCAATCTCTTCAATATCTTACACAAATCTTTTCCTAGGGACAAAGGACTGTTACTTTTGTATGACCTTGAAGGTCACAGTAATTTATTGAAACCTGCTTGACAAGCTTCTTCAGCACGACCATTGTCATATCAAGTTTTCAATGAAATCTACTATTCGACTTTCAGCTACCACAACAAGGTTTACCAAGAAAATTATACTGTATCATGTTTCTTTTGACATCTAATCACAACAGACATGGCCATTAATGTGCTTTGTTTTAATTTTAAAGTGATATTTGGCTGTGGATCAAGTCACTTTTGTGACAATTGCTTGTTTCAAACATATGCTTGATTGAAGGCATTGTAATATTCTTTTATGTTACTCATGTACCTACATTACATTAATAAACGACTATATACTTATGTATTTCATGTATTGGTGATACAGCAGGCTAAGAGAATGTTCTTACTTTCTGGTGTAAACTGGTTTTTCGGAGAAGTCTGACCATTTTAGTGGCAGGGGGCCTTCTCTTCCTTACAAAGACAATCCTCTCTTATAGTTTGTTTTCTTTTATGTGGACATTGCGGAAGGCTGCGTTGATTGTTTATATAGACAAATGAATCTTTATTGAAGGATGTAAATAATGTTCAGTATGCGCATGCGTGAGAATAGAGAGGACGTGTTTCGCACGGTCTCCGACAATGGGCATCTCTTTAGCCCAATACCGGGCTAAAATAGGTACTTTTTCGCAACCTGACAAGTCGAAAAGAAGAATGCATGGCTACAAAATTGACCCAGCTAACATTTCCTTAACTTTGCGGCTGTTGCTCATGTTCAGCGTTTTACTTGTAACATGTGGCTCTGTGGAAGTCAACCCGGGACCCCCGAAGAAAAACCAGCGACAAGACGGACCTCTCACGAGACAACACTTCTTAACTACAGATATGGAGGGTGCTGTCGGACTAGAAACGACAAACAGAGGAACGAGCGAGGTTTTGAGGGCAATAAATGACATTAAACTGGATATTCGGGACTTGGGCAGGAAATTTGATACACTGTCGTCAAAAGTTGACAACATGGCGTCCGACATTCACGCGGTCAACGGCCAGTTACATTCTCTACAGAGTGAGAACGATGTGTTACACCGTAAACTAACTGCAGTGGAGGAGAAGTTGGAGGATTTTGAGTCTCGCAGCCGACGCAACAATTTAATATTTCACGGTTTGGGCGATACAACAGGTGAAACCGGGTCCCAGTCGGAGGATAAAGTCCGTGCGTTCATGACTGACACGCTTCAGATGAGCAGCGACGATGTCAACAACATTGTGATGGTGAGAGCTCACAGACTGAACAGTCGCAAACGCGGCTCCCCGATCATAGTTAACTTTTTGAAAAACAGTGATAAGAGTCTTATCTTTGTGAAAGCGAGAGAGAACATACCAAACCCGTCTCAACAACGTGTCACGGAAGATTTCACGAAGCGAGTTCGAGAGGAAAGGCGGCTCCTTGCTCCGTGGTTCCAACACGCGAGAGACACTGACAGCTCAGTAAAGATGCGCCAAAACCGCCTCATTGTTGATGGAGCAACATTTGTGTACGATAGGGACAGCGGGGGCATTATTCAGATTGGCGGTAAGACTTCGGATTTCCCTACATCGGCATTAAGTTTGACACAAGCAGACAACCAGATGTCAACAAACGCACGTGGTAGTTTGTTGACACCGGAAGAAGGAAGTAACAGTGCGACAGGGGAGGCCACTCTGGATGCTAGTGCTTGATGTGGAGGCCAAGGCTCAGATGAAGAAACCGAACATGAACATTTATCAATACTTACCTGGAATATTGAAGGTTTGGGAAAACATGATAACCCCCAGTCGATTGTAAAACACTTCTGTGCTAATTATGATATAATTGGCTTTTGTGAGTCCTTCGTGCGTCGCGTAGAAGACTTTCGTGATTTTCTGCCAGGTTATCATACTGTAAACTGTGTTAGAAAGAAACTTCATAATTTAGGTCGCTACAGCGGTGGTGTTACTGTTTTAATAAGAGAACAATTTTGGAATGAAAACATTGTGAAACAGTTGTATCCCTGTTTTGAGAATTGTGTTGTGTTGTTGTTGAAAACAACTACATTTGGTTGGGAGCAGGACTCTGTGCTTGTGTTTACATATCTGTCACCCGAAAACTCCCCAATATATAAACATTGTGACTCTGATGGCATATCAACACTGGAAGACTACCTGTTGGTTGTCACTTCCGATCACCCTGACACACATTTATTGTTGTGTGGTGACCTCAATGCAAGAATCAAAGACTTTTTAGATTATATACCTGCTGATAATTTAGATTTTGTTCAGGACTCTGATTATTATCCTAGCGATGACTTTGATTTGCCAAGGAACTCCAAAGACAATCTGGTTCATAACAATTATGGTGTTAAGTTAGTGGAGTTATGTCGTACATTTGGTGTTCACACCCTGAATGGGAGAATGTTTAAGGATAAGAAGGGTGAATTTACATGTATTACCCATAATGGGTGCAGTGTTGTTGATTACATGATTGCCTCATCTTCTCTTTTTTCACATATCTCAGATTTTGGAGTAGGTACATTAGACATGTCATGCCACTTTCCACTACACTGTTCACTCAACATCACACACAACACTAGACGCAACTCAAACAAAGCACACGATAGCTCTCACGCCAACCATGTCTGTGATAAACCAATTGCAAGCACATCAGAAACAACGAAATGGTACAAATTTTTATGGCATAAAGATACTGACAAAACATTCATCACAAAGTTCACTAACATCTACAGTAATTTTCACCAGATTTTCATGGATTTGATACAAACAAACATTGATATTGCCATCCAATATTTAGCAAACATGTTTAAACAAGCAGCAGAACATACTAAAAGTCTCTACTCTGGACTGATGAAACACAGAAATACTACTCAACCACCTTGGTGGGACAATGAACTTGAAAACATAAAAAAACAGAAATATACCGCATTAAGATCACACAGAGACAACAACACAGATATTTCACTATTTAGAAAACTAAGATCCATTTTCAAGAAGACCTTTTCACAAAAGAAACATGATTTTTTTGGTAAACAGAAAGATAGATTAATAGCTGCAAGAAAAGAACCTAAACTATTTTGGAAAATACTCAAGGAAAACAGGGTTTCACATTGTGTATCAAACAAAATCACAGATGAACAGTGGGTGCAACACTTTGTAGAGCTTCTCAGTACAGATAACCAAACAGACTACACCTCTCACTGCAGTACTGCTAATTTAGACTCCACATGTATATTAAACAAACAGATAACAGAACAGGAAATATCCGCATGCATCTCAAATTTACCAAATAACAAAACACCTGGACCAGATGGGCTTGCCACAGAATTTTTCAAAGCAGCACAGCATAACATTACTAAACCACTTTCATTTCTTTTTAACAATATTCTCAATACAGGACACTTTCCCAAGAGCTGGGGTAAAAGCATCATATGTCCATTACACAAATCAGGAGATAAACATGACACAAACAATTATAGGGGTATTTCACTTATGGATACACTTTGCAAGATTTTCACCTCAGTGTTAAACAAAAGGTTACAAATTTGGTGTGATGATCACAGCATACTAAATGAGGCTCAGGCAGGGTTTAGATCCGGATATTCCACTATTGATCATATGTTTGTCCTTCAAGCTGTAGTTAATAAGTACTGTTGTAAAAAGAAGGGAAGATTGTACTGCCTTTTTATAGACTTCTCTAAAGCTTTTGATACCCTTCGACATGATGTTCTCTTAGCTTCTCTTCACAGGGCAGGGATATCCGGCAAATTCTTTAATATTATTGCATCAATGTATTCCAATCTTACTGCTTGTGTCAGAACCGAAAATGGCCTTTCCTCCTGTTTTCAATGTAGTGTAGGTACAAGGCAAGGATGTATTTTAAGCCCACAGATATTTCTTATATTTATTGACAATCTTTACAAGAAACTAGAATTAGAGGGTGGACATGGTATCTTTATAAATCAATTTTTTCCAAATTTATGTGCACTTATGTTTGCGGATGACATTTCGGCATTATCGGATACTTGTAATTTACTCCAAAAGAAACTAAGTGTTTTGGAAAATTTTTGTGACATTACAGGAATGAAAGTTAATTTAAAGAAAACCAAAATTATAGTTTTTAGAAATGGGGGCCCACTTCGTCACTATGAGAAATGGTTTTATAATGGTTCTCCTGTTGAAGTTGTTTCCTTCTATAGATATTTAGGATTAGTTTTCACACCCAAACTTATCTGGAGTAAAGCCCAGACATGTCTTGCATCTCAGGCTTGTAAAGCTATTATGTCTGTGAATGGTTTTCAGAGGAAAATTGGTAACATAAGTTGCACTGATTTACTTAATATTTTTGATTCAATGATTGTGCCTATTCTTTGTTATGGTTCGGAAATTTGGGGAACTTGTCATTCCAAGATAATAGAAGGTGTTCAAATTAAGTTTTGTAAAAAATATTTAAAGGTAAAGAAAACTACTTTGAATAATATGGTTCTTGGGGAATGTGGCAGACTCCCTTTGCAGCATTTATATATGTCTAGAGTTATTAAATTTTGGTGTAGACTTATACATACGCAACCGAATAGACTTTCTCATCAAAGTTACTTGATGTTAAGATCATTAGACAATTTAGGTTACACTACTTGGGTTACAAAAGTTAGAAGTATATTATTCCAATATGGTTTTGGTTATGCTTGGCTAAGCCAAGAAATTGGAAATGTTGAACATTTTGTTTCTCTATTCAAGCTAAGGCTAGGAGATAATTTAAAGCAGTCATGGTATTCATCAATTAAGGAATCTCCCAAATGTATATTTTACAAGGAATTTAAGTCACTGTTAAATGTAGAAAGGTATCTTTGTTATGATATTCCCATGCATTTAAGGATTGCCATATCAAGATTCAGATGTAGTAATTTTAATATTGCTGTTGAATGTGGCAGGTACAATGGAATAGAATATAATGAAAGATTATGCCCCTTTTGTAAAGGAAAAGGTCTATCATATGTTGAAAATGAGTATCATGTATTATTTATTTGTAGTGCCTATGATAAACTTAGAAATAAATATTTAAGTAAATTTAACAAAGTGCCTTACACACACTATTCTATTGTAAATCTCCTGCAAAGCCAAAACCAGGAGATCTTATATAATATTGGGCTGTATCTATTCAATGTCCAGAAGCTGGTAAATTCCAGGAAGTAAGAATTATTCTTTGCGCACACACAATTGACATTGTCATAATGCCTGTATTTTGGGCCGAAGGCCTCATACTGAAATAAAATCTCTGTCTGTCTCTGTCTGTCTCTGTCTGTCTGTCTGTAAATAAGAATTATGAAACAATTTTTAATTATAATTTTTTTAAATTGTATTTGGTGTGTTAGGGAAAATTTATTTGGCTAAACTACCAATACAAAATACAAAAATGGTAAATTGACAAACACGGCTCAAAAAGAGATAACAATTGACATTCAATTAAAAACCTGTGTTCGGATACTCATGCTCAAGTTATGTACAGGACATAGGTGTTCAGTTAAAAAGCGTGACCTTTATATGTTATAAACACACAATAATTTATTTATTTATTGATACTTTGCACTCAAAAATCGAATTTATTTTGAATATATTTTATATGTCCATTTATCATGTAAAATTATCATATTAAAAGAGAATGCTTAATCTTGATACAATGAAACCAGTTAGACCAGTCATGTTGAATGAAGTGTACATAAAATATGATCGAGGACAAGAGATCTGTTCTGTTAGTAGCATAACGTCATGGCGGCCGCAATTTGCATGTTCGTCAAAATATGTAAACAACCGTCGAAAAAAGGTTAAGATCAATATCACTGTTGAAATTCCCTTTCTCACGGCTATAGTTTGTCCAGTGAGTATTTAGTTGTCTTTCTACTATACAGATTACAATGAGTGTTCACTACGAGCACAATTCATGTTATTCCCCTTTTAGTACTTCGTAGACTTGTTTCATAACATTCTGCCCAAATCACTTCAAGTGATGCAAGTGACGAGATTGGCTAACGGAGAATTTCCACATTGCCTGGACTGCTTCATTCATGCATAACATGAACTGAATTAATTATGAATTCCAAAACAACACCCTTTCCTTAAATCATTCTTCATAAATTCGTTCTGATCATGAGGATTGATTTTCCTTAATAATAAAACTTTATATCATTACTTGAGCATGGCTATTAAGATTCACAAGTTGCCCACTGCTCTGTGCACGCAACATATGTGTCTATGGTCCGATGAAGTTGCGTTTTGGTAAGGAGTATACGCAATTGCACGCACACTCGCGACTAAATCACGCATACTTGTCAAGATCGTGACGTTTTTTAGTCACGCTTGGTGTACGGTACTACCCGCATTGGAGGTGTATATAAAGGCAGTACCCAATCTTAAATCAGTTCATCCTCTACTTTCATAGTGTGAACAACATATAAGCCGCATGTACCTGTCAGCGGCTGTACTTCTACTTACTGGAGAAAAAGAAAGAATTCAGGAAGAAAAGAAGCATGAATATGTTGCCACTGGTGATAGCCACACAAGTCTACAATACAGCTTCAGAAGTATTGTTTGTAGAGTCATCATTGTTCAAGGTGGAAGTACTTAAGGTGCCCATAGTGGAAGACAGTGGTTCAAGGTTACAGTTCGAGGTGGAACTTCCACAAATGCTGGGGAGCTTTGAATGGAAAAATGTTGCCATGAAGAAGCCACCTAGTCCTGGGTCCTTCTACTACAAATACAAGGGATTCCACAGCATTGTACTTATGGCCCTTGTAGATTCTGTTTACAAATATGTAGGGTGTTGGGGATGATATGGTTGTCCATTCATGAGACACCTATTTACACGCGGGTGCACGATGCATGCTCATTGCTGATTGGTTCGGCCATGTGATTGAAATAGACTTTTGCAGTGCCCCAAGTGCGAGACTGAGTACTGGGAATGCGTGAAACATCATAGAAGTGCTTATACTGGTGAGATGATATTCGTGCCATTAGCACGGAAGAATTGCCTGAATTGCGTGCAAATTGCTTGAAATGCTCAACGTAGTCTTGCTTTTATCGTGACACAAAAAAACTGGGCGCATTACACGAATCCACAGGAATAAGGTACACACAATTTGAGACATGTTCACAAATACTTTGCGCAATTGACACGCACTGAAGTGCGTGAAGAAATAACCAAACATTTGGTTATGTCTTTACGCAAGGGTACGCACACACGAACAGTTAACGAATCATTTACGCCGGTTTGTGATGAAGATACGCATTGCCACGATTTAATGCGTGCCAATGTGGATTCGAAAATTGTGCAAGTGTAAACGCCGCTTTAGTTTGCTTGACAACATTACATTTCCTTCTTTAATGAACTGAATCACAATTGTGCTTTTCACAAGTGACAACAATTGTTTCCATCCCATGTCTTGTACATGTGTTATGTTATGTCACATGAAACTCGGCTATGTAGTTCTCTCTGCTGTGAGAACAGTATTATTTATACGTTGAAAACAGGTAGTGACGTCAAGGTATTTGGTTGAGTCAATCGGATTCTTTCAGACCAAATGATTTTATGCTTTTGGTCGTATAGGTCTTGTTATTCCTTCAGACAGGACATGCTTCTCACTTAACAGAAACATGAGTCTTTTCTAACTCACACAGTTAGAGCCTGGGTCGTGATTATCCTTAAACTCATAGCAAGGCAGGAAGTCACCAAACTTGCTTTCAGTATTCACGGTCATACGCATATCCTTTCAGACAATTAGTTGTTAGATTGCCCCAACGTCTGCTGTTGATAAATGAGTTTAAGCCTGATTGCTCACTATCTATAACTTGTTTATTGGTGTAGCCAGTATAGATGTCGGGACAATATATCGATGAACTAAACTTTTTGAATAACATCACCTGCATCAAGCCTGGTACATAACCCATTTTTGGACACATTTAGAACTTGTTCAGTTGTCTTGTACCTGTTATAACTTGTGCACGACATCTGGCCTTCTGGATCAGTGTTGTAAGTGGCTGGACACCTTTATTATAAAGAAAATAATTATGACAGATGAGTATATGGCTGCTCCGCAGATAAAGCTATACAAGGGTATTTTCACCTTGAAGATGCTTCAACTAAAATCAGCCATAACTTTTTTTTAATTTGTTAGTTTCTGTCCCTCTGTGTGTAAATCATGAAAAAGTGAAAAGGCATATAATTGAAGTTCTATCAAGATAATAATAAAAAGTCTAAAGACATACATTTGTCAATACCACACAATCCTTCTAATGACCATGGCACTCTTCAATGATAGTATGATTTGTGAGAGCACTATGGGAACTTCTAGTTTAATCAAGTCATGAAAACTCGACAACAAAAGACAACTTAACGGTTTTTATGTGGCATTTTATAAGTGATAATACTCGTTCATTTATACTACATTTCATAATTATCAAAACAAATTGTGTTAGCCCTTTCCTTCGCAAACTGACTAATTCACATAAAAGACATTAACATTAGTGAACCGTGTGTTGTGTTATTGAAATACGTTTCTACGGTAGTTTTAAGACGAAATAATCAAGTTTGATATCTATCATTGAGAGAGGCGTATTCGAGGGTTAGATGGCCTAAGTTGGATTTCGGTCAATAAGCAGTGTCTGGTTAAAACATGCTTCAACTCACATCAGCGTATAAACTCAGTTGGCGACACTTATATATGAGTCTAAGAGGAATGGTGACACTGTTATTTCCTCCACGTAGTGAGGCTGTCAAACACTCAGCAGTAGTCCCAGTCGCAGCAAGATAAGTGATAATCAGTTTACTAGAAGAGTCAAAGCACACTGGTCAAAGTGGCCAGATCTATCTACGTCAATTTGTTAAAGTACAGACTGCCAGAAGATGAGATGGACATCACTGATTAGATTATTAGCTGACATGTGACAAACTATTAAATAGCTATATGTTGTATATATTGGAGTATAGATTATTTTGTTCCGCCATTTTGTTTTTTCAAGTAGCCTTTGACATGACCTTTAAGTGACCTTTAATTAAGGTACGAGGGTTCAGGTGACCTTTAGGTAACCCTTCAATGCCTTGTAGAAAACTAGGTCATGTTATCCATTATAAAAGGACCTATCTTTTTAAGTCATTTCAACAGTTGTCAACTAACACTGCAAGGATGAATACTTCAGACAAGAATTCCCTAGATGAAACCTTGACCACTCTTCAACACCATCATTGTCATCTTGATCTTGGTGACAATGTCGACTCTTTGCGACAGCGAAGACATGGAACGATGTTGTATACATTGACATCAGAAAGTATACTGTGTATGTTAGTGGCAAGTCTTACCCTACAAAACGTGGTATTATGCTAACTCTTAAACACTGGCTTACATTAGTAAAATATGGCTTGTGGATATATGCATTTGTTGGATAGTTGTGCTTATATTGTTATAATGTCATGTTGTAACATTTTTAAAAAAAAATTTAAAACAAATCTTATAATTACTGTAGAGGAACATTTAAATGATGATTGTATCGCATGGTTTAACATTATGTGGTACATTATATTAAGATTTAGTAAGCTACATCGGATATCAAGTATGTTTGTCGCAAAGTTTACGAAACAACCATACACTAAATTACATAGACATAGACATTTACCGAGGCCTTCAATCGGTGAGTATATATTTTGCTACCTCTGATACTTATGTCTGTATAAATTCAAAGCCAAACCACCATGTTATCCCGTTGACGGAAATAATATACTAAATAGAGATTAAAACCTAAGCTGGGTGTCATATTGTTTCTATAACACGAGTGACTGTAAAACTACTTGACCAATCATCACCAATATCATGTAGATGTGCCTTTTAGGGGTTTGAACTGTTTTTTCTGTTGCCATGGCAACAGTTTCTTTCTGGAGCAGATTTTTTTTAACTGTTTGACTGTATATTACCTCCTCATATCATGCAGATCTGCCTTTTGGGGGTTTGAACTTTTTTAACTTTATATTTTTTCTGTTTCCATGGCAACATTTTGTACATTTTTCTTTAAGAAAGGTAATAAGTTGAAGTGAATTTTTAACGAGGAGGCATCTGTTTTTACAAGCAAAAACACTTTTTCATTGTTTTGAGTATACATTGCTAAAACTCATTATTCATCTTATGTTTGGCCGGGGGATAAGCCATCTCTTCTTCTTGCTTTTGTTACTTTATTTACCTATAAAACACACTGACAATCGAGAAAAAGATCTGTTACTGTTTCGGTTTCATTGCTCAAACTACCATTCGACATAACTTCATAAGCATACTTTTTAAAAGGGGCTATTGAAACCATTTAAGTCAGATACGTTATTCAAATTATATTAATGTCTGTTCGTCCCGTTTGGTACCAGACTTCATTGGGGGAATACCCAGTGTAAACAGACTTCACTAGCCTGCCAAAAGCCCAGACATGAACCCCATCGAGCACATGTGGGACCGCATGGACCGTCAATTAAGAAAGCTGAACCCTCCTCCAGCAAATTTAGACGATTTTGGGGCATCTTTGGAGAGAGTTTTTGAACGATATTGCCCTGCAAGATGTCAACAAACTCATTGACAGCATGCCTTCTCGGATTATCGCCCTTATTGAAGCGCGCGGGGGTGCCACTCGTTATTGAACTTGTGCAAGTGTTAGAATAAGTAGTTCTGTTAATAAATTGACACTGCCTGCTTGATGTTGTAAACGCACAAGCTGCTCAACATTGCACCTTGTTATTTACCCAATTTGAATGTTATTATTTTGAAAGTGAATGAATTCCTAACTGAGCCACTGGATTTACTTGAATATCATGTCCATGTATTCGCAGTTATACTGCAATTAAATTGTTGCTCTCTAGGAACACTTTTTGTGTCTATCATTACATTTCCAGTCCGCTTTGTGAATTTGACAAACTTTATTGATATATATATATATATATATATATATATATATATATATATATATATGAAAGACTATGCATCGGATGGTTTTGACTTGATCAATCTTCTTTAATAGGATGATCTCATTTCGACCGGTGTATTGATCTCTTCAAGTATGTATTTATGTCGTGTTATGATTGTCTCCTGGCTATAAAATTTGAATTACCAAATATTTAGAATGAAGTTAATTCTTCTTATTTCATTTTTTGGATCACCATATTTCTAAATAACTTTCTATTCAATTATAAACCAGGCCAAAATATTTTCTGACACATAACACGCTCCTTCAATAGATGGGTAAATGCAGCTAAGATAAGCTGAAGCGAGTACATCACTACACGATGCATGACTAAATTCAAGCATGAGGTCATCGTTTGAGATCTTGCTTCAACTTATGAGGATGTCGAATTAAACTCGTAACTGTTATTAAGATACCAGAAAAAACGGCCAAAGATAACAATTCTGGACAGGTGCACGCCAATTATTTTATGAATAACTATGAATAATGCACATATAATATATCTCAAAATTACAAACGGTCTGTCCTCAGGAAATGTTTTATGGAAAATATGTACGTATTCATGTTTAAAAGTTATTCTTAACAGACCGGAAGTATTAATGTAACTCTGCATTAAATCCGCATGAACGACAATATCGGCAATATCAAAAGTTTGCACACACCATGAAAACAAAAACGGCACTGACCGGCCGTTGACGTTATGCGCTCACACAGTGTCGCTAACTTGTTTTGAGTCACTCAATATATAGGTCAACTTTGTACATCAAATGTCACCAGGGCGTTATTAATGTTCATTAAAATCATGAAATTTTAACTGAAGGATACCAATTTGGGTGTTTCTCTACCTATGTATTTTTTTGTTATAAATATTAAGTATAAAAATGAATAAGCATTGATTATAAACGGCAAAGACCTTTTTAGCATAAATTACCAATGACAACGTTTGCGTATATTTTTGTTTACTAGCTTGGAAATAAATTGCTGTGTTCAAAAATGTAATTTAATTGTTGTTTTTCGAGAGAGAAAATGTCAGTGATCACGCTGATGTATTTACTTTCTACATGCGACCTTTAGTTCACGGAATAAAACAAGGTATCTTTTTGTAACCATTTTGTTGAACATTGTTCACTGTGACGTCATTGACAAACAATGACCGTAAAATGTAATTTGCATGATAATCTTTCGTACTTTTTCAAAATACAAGCATACTGGCTGGTATTTCACCCACTGATAGCTATTGTTTCTAGCATGAGCATGGTATAAATTTCAGAAACCTTTGAAAGGAAATTAATATCATGGTTCAATAGTCCATAAGCGAGACCCGTTTTCAGTGGATAAAACATATTTTGATAGCTAGAAATGCAAGGGTATGAACAAGTGTCTAATAGTCGGTCTATACCGAATGCATGGACATCCATGTGGAATATTTTTCCATTGGCGTTTTAAGCGAAAATCCATGACGATCATTACGACAAAACTGGGGGAAATATGTCGGTGCCGTACCACGGCAGTTTTAGCATTACGGTTACACTGCATTCCGTTTGCTAATGATTTAGAGTGTATATTCAATCATAAACATATCTTGAATCATGGTAGTTGTATACAACACACATCATTCACTAATATAAATATATCAAGCGAAAAATTGCATTACAGAATGCTCATTTCACGGAACTCCGAAGTCAAAATGAAAATCGTAAAGTATGTCCGTAGACAACTCGCGGTTCGGTAAACAAATTAAAATGACCACACTGTACATGTAACAAAAAGACAAAAAAAACAAAGCTTCGAATAATGTTTACTACCTAGTGGATGTCATGTTCTTACTCGACATGAAAAGATGCCTTCAATTTGAACATCAGAAACGCATGTACCCGAACCCCGACCAACATGTACTAGTTGACGGATGGCTGGCAATCACATAAGCTCCGCAGACTTCACCCGCCAGCACGTATACGTACGATGCTTGTTGGCGCAATAAATATGGCGGGAACGTTGTCATGGTTCAATCATTAACTTTCGCAGTTGTCTGGCGTGACAATCTGTAAAGTTCCTTTCAATTATCAAGATATCCAAAACAAAGAAACTGACGGTCTTCCGCAATGCTTGATATTAGCCACGCCCCTGCTCAGCAAATTGTCTCCCCTTTGACCATGTTTGACGCACGAGCTTCCGCGTGGATGAGAAAGACAAATTGAAGTTATTAGATTGTCACTGCAATTTAATTTTATTAAATAGGAATAATTCTATTTTTTGTAAATATTGCATCTATAGAATTTGCATGTATCAATGATGTAATTTGTTTCAATGTATCAATTTTTATTTTGTCAAATATTTCATTATTTTTTTTATTATTTTTAATTTTAATTATTATTAGTTTGTTATAACATATTCAACATTATTTTACATGTTTTTTGACAAATAGAAATGAACATGTAGTTCCTCACCAGTATGAACATTAATCATGGTAGTGTCTGCTGGGGAGGGTCATTGGTCATTGTCCCCCGCCGCCGCGAAGCGCGGAGCGGGGGACATAGTATTCAGCTCCGTACGTCCGTACGTCCGTACGTTCGTCCTGCTTCTTGTTAGCGCGATATCTAATGAACCGCTTTACTTAGAATCTTCAAACTTGGTACCAGTCTTCATCTGGGGAATACGCAGACCTGAAAAGTTTTCAGTGACCTTGACCTCATTTTCAAGGTCACGGCGAAACATTGACCAGTTTTGAACATGTTGTTAGCGCCATATCTCATGAACCCTTTAACCTTGATTGCGGCGGGGGACATGGTCACGTTTGTGACAATTACTTGTTTAGAATTTGATTGTGAACATACAATTTGGAGAATAGATCTTAAAATCATCACTCGCTTGACCCAGTTGCAAATACAGAACAGAAGCTTGAAATGTGTCTCCCGTCACCACCTCCCTGTAACTAGGACTTAATGTTAACGTACAATTAGATGAAACGATAAATTCCACTTTCATTGTTCTGAATCTATCATTATAACAGAATCACAACTAAACTTCCAAAGAAGAGTTCAATTATGTATGTTGAGAAATTGAGACATATCCCAACAGATTATGCATATTAAAGTCACACATTTGTGGTATTCATGATACGATGTTCCCAATATTATTACAGTACCATTTGTAGGAACAATGAATATGAACAATGAATAATATGAAAAATTATTTTTACCCGACAGCTGATGATTGTTTCGCGCCAGATAAACATGGTAACTTCATACCAACTCGCATTATTCTTTGGTCATACAACCCTCAAAACATGTATTGAATTATCCCTTGTAACTTCTAATAAATATATGATAGATAGAACATGCTTGATACTTTTATTTTATAGAGCGGTAAATACATTATATCTGTCTGTATTTTCAGATTTCAGAAAGTAATAAACTTGACATTATTTTGCAGTTCGATACATTTTCTTAACTAAATAGTTAATATAAAATAAAACATAAATGATAAAATTGTTAATTTCATTATATCCATCAGATGTCCGTAGCATATTAGTTAATTGGAATAAGATTTCTGAAAAGTCGTATCTGCAGTGTCAACAAAGGCCGCGAGGTACAAATTTACACCGATTTCAATACGACAATTAACCTGTGTTGAACGCATCAAACAAGACAATTACGGACAGAAACATAAACAAAATTAAAATTATATCTTTTGATAGTATTTTCAGGTAATGTTACTAATGTGTTCTACGTAAACGTGACCGCAAAATATTGAAATCGCGAATCGTGTGTCAACGTTATGCAGCAATGTTAAGCAATGTTCGATTCCCGAATTTCAAATATACTATTTGGCAAAGAAAAAGGAAGAAAAAGTGGGCGCATATATACTCATATGACCTATAATAGATAATTGAGATCGAAAATCTTGCGTTTGTGCCTTTCAGAAGAGATGGTAAAAAATTTTAAGAAATGATTTATTCATAACTAGTATATTTTTGTGATCGGCATTACTACGTAAACTGCCGATAGCTACTTTTACCGATTCTGTCGACTTCAATGGAGCGCAAACTTTCAAAAACTACATTTTTAATTATTTCAGATACACTCTCACAAATCTATATTTCATAATTTATGACAATTGAGGAGAAACACAATTACTTAAGCAGTTTGTTTTTTTAAAAGACATTCTGTTATATCTTTACTCTTCAAAGGGAGTTTTCACTGACACACACATTTTTATATTGCTATTAATTCAATATAATGTATAAACAAATTCAGAAATAATTATAGGGGTCAGTGAACGTTTTTCATTCTGTTGAATACCGACTTCAACGATGCCACGGCAGTTTTATTGATTTCAAGTATAATTTTGACGATCTATCATGTCAGAATTATTCAATACACTATTAAGCTAAGAGTACACAGTTGAAGAACAACTATCAGTGTATAATAGTTTATTACACTCTCGTTGAAGTACTATATCGAAATGTTATTCAACACTGTTGTGAAACATTGCACGTGGAAGGGATAGCAGTCGGAACTAATTTCTGGTAGTCACACGGCCTTTGGGATCGCACTGGATTTCTTGGGACATGTTTTTTCACACAACGTCGTTATGATTAATATTGTACGAACGCTTCTATCACAATTTACCGTCAACCAGTATCACTTGGTTGATTCAGAGTTAGTTCCCTTGACATTTAATCTCGTTACGGCTTTCGCGATTTGACCGCCATTTTGCTTCGTCATGCATGTGACGTAGCCTTAGTTTATGTAAATTCACAAGGAATAAACTTTATGTTGAGTTGAGAATTATTGCGACAACATTGTAATCCTTATAGGTACATTTTGATATTTTCTTCTTTTGAGGAATGGTTTGGAATGTTTAGAATGTAAAAAAATAGCTTCGTGTCGACATGTAAGTTTTCAAGGTTGTGGAGGCATTGTTCATGTCTGTCTGTTGTTACAGGAGAAACCATACCAAGATAAATGAATAAAAATGCTTCAAGGTAAGTATCAATGCTGATATAAAATTTTAACGTTTGCTTAAAATGTAAAAAATGTAAATAAAACCTCAAAAAAGCAATTTGTGCCGACAATGTTAACTTCATCGGCAAGAAGGACAATGCTCCTCAAAATTTCACTAGATAAAACTATCTGCAGCACTGCATGTAACGTTTCTCCCTATTGTCATTGTCGTCAGGGTGTTACAGGGCCTATTTTAGCAAAGCATTAGCAACTGTAGCTACGTACAGCTAAAACATCTGGATCGCGCTTGAAAATAGTCGCATTCCGATGACGTCACAATCACCTGACATCATTCATAAGATCTAGTTACATTAATACAATTTTTTTGTTTACTCGCCAATGTGCGCTTGCTATAGTTTCGACATAAAGCTATACAATGAAATTAGTTTTTTGAAATTGTATTGTTCAAAATAGAAAATGTTATAAACGGATATTTTCTTGATCTATTTTTGGTGTTTAGTGAGATGGCGTTATGCGTCCATGGTAAGAGATGTATCCCTACGCACATCTACGTGAATTAGGGGTGAACTTACATTACATATTTCATTAATTTAGAGTGTGTAATAAATAAAATACTTAACTCCGTCCCGTTTAATAACATATTTATGAAACTCGTGGATGGTATTGGTATCTAACTCGCTTTCGCTCATTAGATACCAAAACAATCCACTCGTTTCATACATATGTTATTAAACGGGACATCGTTTAGTATTCTCTATGCATTATACAAGGCAACTTAAATCCATCAGTTAGTTATTATATATAATTGAAACAAGCAAACACAATAACATTTTACCTCCAAAATAAGAGAGTATAATCTTGGAAATGTCGTAAAGTGACAGTTGAAAAGAAGCATACAGTTAATGGCTACCCCCTAAGCCGATACTTCAACAAAATTTAATGCATACATTTTCAGACTTATTCAAAACATCGTGATTTTTCCCTTTTAATATTTCAATTGACAAGTTTTATCAAAATCATAACATTAGTTTAAGAGGTACGTTGTAACTGTTACATGAATATGTATTACAAACCTTTTTCTCTCTGCAAAATGATGTTTTTTGGTTGTGTTCTCAAAAAGGGACAAACTTGTTTAATGTTGCTAAAGGCCCCCTTTTAAAAACGTAGTAATGATTTAGAGCTATATTGTTGTTTTCTGTTAAAATAGAAAAGAGATTTCTGTTTGTTGCCTTTTCATTTCGTTAAGTACGCTTGAGATGTATAACTCTAAATACTACTAAGTGAGTGGCATTTTTGTTTTAAGATGGTCCTTCCATTCACAAGCTAAATTTACCAACATAATTCATAAACTTGACCTCCGGAAACGCACGTGAATTGCAAATTTACTCGGCCCGACTGCATCAACTGTTAGTTTACTCGGCCCAACTGCACCAAATGCTGTTACACCCACCTACAGTACAGTACAGTATTAAAACAAACACAAGCATTTAAATGATTGCTATATAGACAACCTTTTATTTAAGCTATGAACTTATTATTAAAACGAAATTACTGTTTCTGTTACGGCAAGTAAACTATTCAATGTGCCCATAACACTTATTAGACAGATGTGGAAAAAAATAAGATATTTGAGAAAAACGCAGTCCCCAAATGTAAGTTGAAAGACTGTAGACTATTGAAATTTATAACTAATTTTTAAAGTTGTAATAAATCCCTTTAGAAAGAGACATTTGGAAGGATTTGATTACATATTTTGGGATATAAAGTTACACTGTGCTTGGGTTAGGCAAAACAGAATGTTATGCTATTAATAATGTGACAATCACGCTGGAAACGTTGCTATGTCAGCGAGTAAACAGAATGAAGGCATGTCATAAAAAATACATATTCAAATCGATTGTGAAACTTCATCTTTCAAGTCATAAACTAATCGAGCATTAGCCTCCAGGCAATACTTACACATACTTACACATAACCGATTGCAAATTGAGCTGTACACTCAATTACATTGTTTCAAAATAGCGTTTGTTCAGTACATGTATAAGACGAGAAGGCATTGGTTCCTACACACTACAACAGTAGATGTAATACCCAGATACTGATCCTACAAAATATTAACAACAGTGGTACAGGAGAGTGATACTGATCAAATCACTCCACATTGGATAACAAGCTTTAAGTAAGAATTTATCAATTCAGACTGTTTTCAATTAAACGACAGGCATATAGGCCATGGGCCGAACGGCGTAGGTGCTCTTATAAGTGCTGCAGGCTAAAGGGTGAAAACATGAACTTTACATATTAATATTTGGCATTGTATTTGGGTTATTTAGAACCAATGTTCAAGTAAAAATAGTTGTTCGTTAGATTAAAGGTGGACTTTGAAAATAGAGGTAATTTTTGGGTTGAAATCTGAGGAAGAATTCGGCGAAAACCTAATGGGTCCATCCAAACAAATTAAAGGCTTAATATTTTTGGTCTTTTTGTTACTGCATTATTATAAGCCTGACCAATGGTTCCTGGGTTTATAATTATACCTAAAATTTAGTCCGTCTGCCCGTCCGTACGTGTCTCCGAGAAATTGAAAGAAAAAAACCTATTCGCTCGATTCTTAAATTATGCACATTTTCTACACTACTAAGAGAGATACAGACCAGAATTACAAGTGATTTTAATACTTACTAATTAATGGTTTTAATGAAATATAGTTATCAGATTTGTTTATGTATTCAAAAGACTATTGAAAACAACAACAACAGTTATCAGGTTTGTTTACATTTTCTGTTTACATTAATCATCAAACAATCACCGTGATTTTATCAGTCATGTTTAATGTTTGTTAGTATTCAATATAATCACCTTTCCTCATTTTGTGACTGTCTACACATCCAATTGTTCAACTCGTCTATGAATCAATCTTCACCCTCATCTTTATATTTTGACTGACAATAAACACTGGCGTGACTGGGTCACGGTGATTTTTCTGCACTTCATTGTGTCATCCCATTTTTCCGCAGCAGACAAGTTACATTCAACAGTTTAGCTGCATGTTAGCCTCTATATTTATAGATTTGCTAATTTGGCCCCAGAAAAGTAAGAACAAGCTGTAAAAGACTTGTTTTCCCCTCCATAATGTGACAGATGGACTGCTGCATGGGGGCAGCCTTTGTTGTTAGGACCGGGCCCAACCGAAATCGAGACTTCCGATTGGCTAATAATAGTGTGTTAGTAAAACGGCTTTAATTGCCACTTTTTAATTAACAAACCATTTTTTTTACTTGAACATTGTGTTTTCATGGATAAATTAGTTACTAGAATTTATTTCGATGAAGTTCTTGCCTTCACCCTCCACACTGCAGCACAATTGCAAGATACAGGCTTCGGCCCATGGCCTAATATAATAAAAGTACTCATGCAAAGTGCTCAGCCATCATCACTTATAATATCACATCACAAATACTGGCTCCAGAAACCAACACGGAGATTGCAGTTCTGTTAAGTGAGCTGGAATATATGCTTCCGCTTATTAACCTGTCTAATTTAGCCTCAAATTGTCATTAATGATGCTGAAGGCAGTTGAATAGATCATTGATAATATTTCCTGTTTCTGTTTCTGAGATGTTGCAACTAATTTGACATTCCCAAGTCGATGACGCATCAGATTTCTAATTCTGTTTGATACAGCATTGTTATATAATTTTTATTAATGAATTATGAATCAAATGTCTCCAAGTGTAAAAAGAGCAATTAGAATTGGACACGTTATTGTGAACATACGGGACGTTGAGGAGTATATCCTTATTGGGTCATCCATATATTCACAATAAAGAAGTTCTTTATAGGTATTTTCTTTTTTATGACCTGTTTACTTTCCTAACCTGTTTACTTTCGTAAAATAAACTTTATCGTATAGTGTAGGGTAAGGAATATATGAGCATACATACATAATGGTTTAGAAATGAATTGGAAACATTACACTTTGTAAATGCTACTTGACTATCTTTGTTATGGAGAGGTCAGCATAGAAACAATTACCTTTTCAATGAATATCGTAGATATATGGCATACTATTAATTGAAATCACGGGTCATACATGACTTTTAGGCTGCAGAGTGACCCGACATATACTTCATCAAGTTCATACTGCAAGGAAACGGTATGACACTAAATAAAAATATAACTTATATTTATGAGATTTTTTTTAAAATCATCTCGATTACAATGGAGAAGCTTACATAGTTTACTTATTGTCAACACATACGAACTAATCCAAGGTTGTATTAGCCACTGAAGGTTTTGCTATATAATAAATAAGCAATATTACATTGTGCACTTACTTCTAAGGAGAATTTTTCTAGGGAGATTATTGTTGTGTTTTAGTATTTCAACACATACTTTTACTGCGCTATTCTGTTCTCAGGTCGGAGTATAACTTTATCCAAAAAGCTCAAATTACTGTCCATGCTTATCCACTATTTAAAGTTACTCTACGAACATTACAAGTATTGGTTGAGAATCAAAACGAACACATTTCAGTTAATGGAAATGAAAGGGAACCTACGCTGATATTTAATGAATGGTAAATGAATAAATACTTGATGGTCAGTGGTCCATTTTGAAAGCCAGTTCCAAAATATTTTTTATTGAGCTTTGGCCCTTGAACCTGAAATCAAATTTATACGAATAACTGCTATGATGTTCCAAAGGGGGTAAGTTTCATAAGAAACTCTTACATGTATTTGAATGAAATTAAGCATACAGTAAGTCCTGATTGTACTCTTGATCGAAATCGAAAGTCAATGGTGAAATTGTAATTTACACTGGGTTATTGCTCTTGAATCTGTAATTGAACTTGTTACAAAAGGAAACGCTGTGATGCTACTATGAGAACAATTAAGATTTCCCGAAAATAATGCACATGGAATTTTGTAATGTGAAACTTCAGCCGAATTAAAAAACCAGTTACAAAATAATATAATAATTAAACATATTTACAAAACATACATGATTTTAGTATTCCCATATATATCTAATTTATCAACAGGCGTGAATACAATACAAAGAAAACTTCCTGAACCTATGGACCCGTCCCTGAATATGGTTCCAATGGTGGCACTTTTGTTTCTGGTTTCATCTTGTGGCTTTTACTTCACAATAGGAGCAAATAATGCTAAAGCATGTAGCTTGCCTGACTGTGCAAGATCGTGTCAGTCTCAGCATGGATGTCTCAAATTTGAATTCAAAAGCAGAAAACGAGCTTGCTTCTTTCACACAACCAAAGGGTTCTCTGACAACAGTGAAAACCAGGAACAGGTTGAAATCGGTTTGTGGACATGTAGGGCGTTGTCGTCTTCAACCACGGTAAGTCAGGAATAGTTCATATAGTTCATATAGTTGAATATTATTGTTGAAATCATGTTTTTCTTAACTATCTGATATCATATATACAAACCTTGTTTCCCTTACTCGGTTTCTTTCCAAAGATTTGTCAGAATAATTTGTTTTGAAAGAAAAGTAAGTACATTAACGGAATGAGGTGGTAAGAATTGTAAAAAGAAACATTTCATAGAACAAAACTAATGGGAACACTTGCATTAATAACCTTTCATTTGAAATGTATTCACCATAATCATTAAATCAATACAACTAAAACAAAACAAGTGTCAGGGTCAAATGATTGTTAAAGCTATATCTTGTGAAACCTTGAACCCAATGCCTTCGAATTTTGCAGGTCAATTTTTGTGACCTTGACCTTTTTTTCATTTTCACGCTATTTTTATTGCATAACACTTAATGTCTTCACATTTGTTGACATCCTACATTGGGGCATTGCCCAGTGGTTGAAAAGTCCTTTTACAACAGTGTTGACTATGATGACTGTACGTTTCTATTTGAATTAACACAAATGATATCATGTCACTTGGTGTGGTATTCGCATTCTGCTGCATTCACAATGCTGCTTCAGAATGCCACAGCATTCATTAATACTTGAGAAAAATTCATGACATTTATCATTGATGCAGCAGAATGCCACTGCGGATCATCGGACATATTTCACGTGAGCAAAACCGTGTGTGTAATTTCGTAGAAGGGTGGAGACATCCAAGTGAAAAACAACCAAAACCTTTAAATCTACTACGTTTCGGCATCATTTTTCTTTATAGGACTTATAAACGATGTTTTGAAATTGCCTTGTTTATTTGTCGATATAGAAGTTGACAAGTAAAGACTGAATAAGGAAATAATCTAAGCCTGGCTTCTCGTCAACTAAACACTTACCGACAAAAGTCTTCATCAATGGATACAATCCGAGAGTCAAATGTTGACTCTGGATGGAAAACGTGAAAAGAGAAGAGCGGTAAATCCCGGAAGAAGACCAGCAGTGCCAGATCAAGAAGAGTCCTTGTATTCTGGTTTAAAGGTGAACGTTCAAAAAGACATGTCATAACTTACAAACTTCTTAAAGTACAAGATATTGCTCTCAAACAGGAGATGGGGATTTTTGATGAAGGGCTGAAATTTAGTGACCACTGGATTTTTCGATTTTGTAAGCGAAATTCAATTACTTCACGGGAAATAACCCACCACAGCCAACAAGATAGTCGTGATCCTCAAATGATCAAAATTAGCACAAGGTCATTTGCGCAGCTGTGAGCAACTCACTCTTTGGATGTCCAAAAACGTGGATGTCCAAAAACGTTAACTGTAATATGGACGAGACTCTGTTACTGGACATGACCGGCATCAAAACTCTCCACTTTTCAGGAACTAAAAAAGTTGACGCATCACATACAGGGAACAAAAAAAACAGATTTACAGCTGTTCTGTGTGTATGCATGGATGGGCGAATATTCCATTGTCATCTTGAAGGGTTTGGTACATGTTCCAAAGTGTGAGGTGCACAGCAACATCGGTCTGTATGTACCAAAGGGTCGCTCTGTGAGCGAACAACTTATGCTTACTTGGATTGACAGTGTGCTGACATCACGAGGTAGCTAGTTTGCAACGAACCCGTCACTTTTGCTCATGGATAGCCATACAAGCCACAACACAGAAACCGTAGTCACTGTGCTTAAACCGATTATGGTAACTGCAGTTACCATCATCCCAACATGGCGACAGGTAAGACGCTTCGGAAGTTTTCAGGCGATATTCTAGTCGTTCAGCTACATTCTGATTAAATCAGTATTGCGCATAGATGCAGGTTGATGTGGAGACGGGATTCTAAGAAAATTTCTTTTCATAAAAAACATGTTACAAGACGTAACTTTAGTAATTCAAAAAGAAGATTATGGCCCGACTATCTGAAGTACATACGATGTACATGTATCTGCATTAAATGCAGGGCACCACAGGGCCATTCGTTTTGTTCATTGAACTTTGAAAGTACTTCACTAATGTTGCAAATGGCGGGGATATGGAATGGGTTCTACCTATTGTTTAACAATTGTCATTCATTTTACAGACGATGGTGACGTTTTTTATACTGGCGCATCCAGGGGGGAGGGAGGGATTATGTGTGTACGTGAACAAATGGAAAGTCACTATATATTTCTCATCGCTCATGTTTCTTTCCATCGAAGGAGTGTATTACCCTCTACAATGCCACAATGCCCTACATCTTACTTGTATAAACTGTATAACTGATTGAATTAATGGTAACATTTGAAGTGGAGTTGTATTCAGAGTATCTTGAAAGTAATATTTGTCCGATTGTTACTTTCAATATTATGTTTCGTTAAACAGTGCTATCAGACGTATAACAATAACACATGCGAAATTCACTACAAATACATTACCAAACTAGTACACCTATATCGATTAATTTATTAACACCCTTAAGTTTTACAAATAAAATTTGTTTGATAATACAATAGATTATATATTTTAAGACAAGTAGCGTTTTGCTGTACAAATAAGTTTTTATGGATAAACGACTTCTTTGTTGTCGACATATATTTTATCGTCGTTGTAGTGTAAGCATCAGTTGAGAAAACAATCCTTGCGGTGTTTCCCTCGCTTTGTTGTGCCTAGATAGTGAATCGCTGCACCAGAAATGCGCAGTGGGCCTTGATTTCTAAGCACAGATTTATTAAGGAAATACTGCAAGGCCTGAATCAGCAAGTAATGGAGAATGGCAAGAGTTATGCCTTGCATATGGAAGTTGGCTCTGATGATACTATGAAGACTTCTCAAAGAATGCTTCCAAGAAGGCTTTTGGTATCTTCCTTTTGGCATTTGTCTGGACACTTCATGCTGGCACCAACATGTTTTTGGTCAGATTCATCTTTGACTGTAGAGGCAGGTGCATCTTCAGACAACTCTGTTGGTGGTAAAATAGTAAGTGGAGGGGAATATGCTTCCTCTGGTTCACGTTTGATGACAACCACATCTGCTTTCTTTTGCAATAGATCTTATGTCTGGGTAGTGACGTTTTTCAAGACATCGTATCTGTCTTTGCTGGGAAACGGAAGGTTCTTAAACCTGGAATCAACAGCAGATGCGCAGTATGGCATGTTCGCTTGACTGGTGTACCGTGGTTTGATAGCTGTGATCATGATCTCTTTCATCTCTCCCACTGTTGGACTGTCCTCTTCACAGTGTTTCAGGGCAACCTCCAGCAGATGATGTTTGAGAGGCATTATCACAGATAGTGTCAGAAATCCTTCACTACACAAACGTGTAGTCATGTCTTTTATGGGATTCAGGAAGTTAACAACTTCTTCAGCCAAGTGAGCCTCATTATCTGTTAGCGCTGCCTTTGAGAGTTCTTTTCCAAGAAGAACAGTTACAACTGCTGCCTGCATCTCAAGATATATTGCCACCATAACGTATGTGCTGTTCCAACGCGTTGCAACATCAATGATGAGATCATGTGTTGGTAAGGTTAACAGGAGAGCCTTTTCTTTGAGCAATGAACTGGCCATTGTAGATCTGTGAAAAAAGGCTACAATTCGTCTCACTTTTGCCATGACATGAGAGACCCGTTTAACCTTCAAGGAATTCTGCACGACAAGATAAAGGGTAAGTGCCAGGCATGGAACATGAAATATTGAGTCACAGAGAGAGACAGCTTTAGTTACATTGGCTGCATTGTTTGTTATCACAGGAGGGTACCCTTGGCCTGTCTCAATGAGCCATTCTGTAGCAGCCTGCTGAATGACCTCTGCTATGTGGACTGCTGCAAATAAAAGAAATATCTAAAATAAGGGAAGTGAGGACTGCGTTTTGAGCATTTTTAGAATGGCCAACAATGCATAAATTGAATTTCAAACAGCTAATGTACTTTTCAAATTGTTAAAAAAAAAATTAAGAATAAACAGCTTGAATCATTATTAAATCATTATAGAAATTACTTAACTTAAAAACCTTATCAAGCAGTGATTTTAGAGAATGGAAACTAGTTTCATGTTTCTTATTTAGAACACATTTTACTTGCTACTAGGTAGAAAGATGTCAAGATATTAAGAAATGTTTTATAAAGAAATTCAGAAATGCTTAAGTAAGTTTTAAATTCAGAAAAAAGGTACTAAGTCAATATTGTTATTCAAAAATATATGAAATTCAGAATTATTAACATTTGTAGTATCAACTTACCAGTGTGATTTTCATTGAGAACCCTTGCCTGGAGGAGGAAATTGATAAGCTCCCACTGCGTATTGATGTGGGAGCTTGTAATTGTCAAATAGCTGTCTGTTGCACAGGGCGTCCATCCATCAGTGGTAAATGCAACCTGTTCCAATAACCAATTGGTGAAATTAAATAAATATTCATTGTGTGAACTTAACTCTATTTCCCATACAGTCTAATATAACCAATCAGGCTATGAATAAAATTACTGACTGAAATACAAACTCATGGTTTGTTTTGTTTAATTGATTTCAAATTAAAGTGTCTATAGTCTAAAGTAGCAAATAAGAAAATATTTGTTTATTAAAATCAAAGCTAGGCAATAACATTTTATCAACAAGATGTTAGGAATATATTAATTTAATGAAATTCTAATTATTCGTGATAAAATTAATCATTAAAATCTAAAAATCAATTAACTCTCTAATCTCTTGTATTTAAAACTTTTGTGTCAAATGTGTCAAATGTAATAGATTGATTATTATTTTATCATAAACCTACAGAAAGGCAAATTTAGTTTTAAATAAGTATCAGAGATGAGGAATGATAGAATCTACTCAATTCTTCGAAGATTGATGAAATATAATTATTTTGTTTTCATGTTTTGTAAATTTAAATGCTTTGCTTTGCTTTGTAAAATTATTACAAAAGGATTTAATGTCATTTAGATAGAAAACTTTAAATGCATAAATGCAACTCATGACTAAAAAAATATTCACCAACGTGCTTATATTGAAAGTTAAACATGAGAAAGGTAAAATAGTAAAATAAAAATTCATTCACTGGATCAATTCCGACAGAACTTTCTGCTTG